>WNWK01000909.1:57500-356713 GCA_009830355.1 Cherax destructor
AGTCTTCCTTTATAACCACGCATGGCATCAAGCTGTGACGACACACAACCCTACACAAAGAAGGATAGGCGTACACACACACACACACACACACACACACACACACACACACACACAAGAAGGCATGATAAAGCTCATGGAGCAGGGAGAAAGTGGACCTAGTATCGACCAGTGAAGAGGCGGGCCCAGGAGCTATGAATCGACCCCTGCAACCACAATTAGGTCAGTACACACACACACTGTTAAGACACATTACCAGGAACCAAATTTATGAATCACAGCCTTCCACAACTTTCAACACTTCCGATTTCGTAAACCAATACTTAGAGTTGTAATAACATAAGAAGAGAGGAGCAGTGCAGGAGGCCTACTGGATTCTTATCACTAGGAAGGTTCTTAGAAGGAATCTTATCACTAGGAAGGTTCTTAGATGGAATCTTATCACTAGGAAAGTTCTTAGATGGATTCTTATCACTAGGAAGGTTCTTAGATGGATTCTTATCACTAGGAAGGTTCTTAGATGGATTCTTATCACTAGGAAGGTTCTTAGATGGATTCTTATCACTAGGAAGGTTCTTAGATGGATTCCTATCACTAGGAAGGTTCTTAGATGGATTCTTATCACTTAAGAAGGTTCTTAAGATGGATTCTTATCACTAGGAAGGTTCTTAGATGGATTCCTATCACTAGGAAGGTTCTTAGATGGATTCTTATCACTAGGAAGGTTCTTAGATGGATTCTTATCACTAGGAAGGTTCTTAGATGGATTCTTATCACTAGGAAGGTTCTTAAATGGATTCTTATCACTAGACAAGTTCTTAGATGGATCCTTACCCTCATAAGGGAAGCATAAAGAATAATAAGGCACAATACCGCGTCGGGAACAATACAAAAATAACCCACACACAGAAGAGAGAAACTTACGACGACGTTTCGGTCCAACTTGGACCATTTACGGTGTTCACGCGATGCTTATTCCATTGTCGCTTCAAGACGAGAGACCTTGTGTATGCCTCTCTATATATATACTTGAATCGTCATGCTAAAACGTCGTGTAGTTTGAAAAATAGGTTAGATAAATACAATAGTGGGTGTGAGTTGGGCCTTTACTAGCTTGTGCTACTAGGTCTGATGCCCTTGCTTCTTCCTTAAGTGAATGTGACCTGACCTGACTAGGTTGGGTCATTGGCTTAAGCTGGTAGGAGATTTGGACTTGCCTTGCATGGGCCAGTAGGCCTGCTGCAGTGTTCCTTCTTTCTTATGTTCAGTGTTCGGTACATTGTAGGCTGGTCTCGTTCTCTGGCCTCGTACCCTGCCTTGGTTCCCTGGTCTCGTACCCTGCCTTCGTTCCCTGGCCTCGTACCTTGCCTTCGTTCCCTGGCCTCGTACCCTGCCTTCGTTCCCTGGCCTCGTACCTTGCCTTCGTTCCCTGGCCTCGTACCTTGCCTTCGTCCCCTGGCCTCGTACCTTAGCCTCGTACCCTGTCTTCGTTTCCTGGCCTCGTACCTTGCCTTCGTTCCCTGGCCTCGTACCTTGGCCTCGTACCTTGCCTTCGTTCCCGGGCCTCGTACCAAGCTTGGCCTCGTACCCTGCCTTCGTTCCCTGGCCTCGTACCAAGCTTGGCCTCGTACCCTGCCTTCGTTCCCGGGCCTCGTACCAAGCTTGGCCTCGTACCCTGCCTTCGTTCCCGGGCCTCGTACCAAGCTTGGCCTAGTACCCTGCCTTCGTTCCCGGGCCTCGTACCAAGCTTGGCCTCGTACCTTGCCTTCGTTCTCTGGCCTCGTACCAAGCTTGGCCTCGTACCCTGCCTTCGTTCCCGGGCCTCGTACCAAGCTTGGCCTAGTACCCTGCCTTCGTTCCCGGGCCTCGTACCAAGCTTGGCCTCGTACCTTGCCTTCGTTCCCTGGCCTCGTACCTTGCCTTCGTTTCCTGGCCTCGTACCTTGCCTTCGTTCCCTGGCCTCGTACCTTGACCTAGTACCCTGCCTTCGTTCCCTGGCCTCGTACCAAGCTTGACCTAGTACCCTGCCTTCGTTCCCTGGCCTCGTACCAAGCTTGACCTAGTACCCTGCCTTCGTTCCCTGGCCTCGTACCAAGCTTGACCTAGTACCCTGCCTTCGTTCCCTGGCCTCGTACCAAGCTTGACCTAGTACCCTGCCTTCGTTCCCTGGCCTCGTACCAAGCTTGGCCTCGTACCCTGCCTTCGTTCCCTGGCCTCGTACCAAGCTTGGCCTCGTACCCTGCCTTCGTTCCCTGGACTGGTAACTCAATAAATATAAGCGGTCACAGAATTTTTCAACGCTGTCCCTTCATATATAATGGGAGGAGGAGAAGAAAATACAGATAAAAAGAAGAAAAACAAGAAAGTAAAAAGAAAAAAGAAGAAAATAAGAAAAGGAAAAGCAAGAAGTAAAAAGAAGAAAAGAAAAAAAATAATAAAAAACAAAGATAAAGAGAAGAGGAGGAGGAGAAGAAGAAAGAAGAGGAGGAGGAGGAGAAGAATTTTCTTCGGATTATTAACACAGGATAACTGCAAACAACCTGATCGATCAGACCATCAACCGGAAGACCTGGTCTGGGACCTGCTGCAGGCAACACGACCAAGCAAAACAGGTCACTTGCACACTCCTGATCCTCAGACCCTTTAACCCCCCCCCATGAGGCCACTTGTGTGACCTGTTCTTCCCAGTTCATGACCTGACGTGTGACCTGTTTTACTGCCCTTGTTTGACTTACAAGGCGGCGGTGTGTACTAGATATAAGGCCAAGTCTTGGGCGAAACGTGGCTCTAATTTAACCATTCTCTACTCACCTGGACACAGGGTCAGGGTACTTACTGCCAGTCCTAACAAAAAAAAAAAAAAAAAAAAAATCTTTGCCACTGCGCCACAAAAGCTCTACCAGTGAACAACAAAAGCTCTACCAGTGAACAACAAAAGCTCTACCAATGAACAACAAAAGCTCTACCACTGGTGTAGGACTCGCAGTCTTCACGAGGTAATTTGAAAATTCCCTACTAACTGTTGCACCATCCTAAGCGACCATCTCATTAAAGTGGTGGGTGGATGGACTACATCACACACCACCACCACCACCACAACCACCACCAACAATAACACCAACAAAAACACCACCACCATTAATAACAACTCCAACAACAACAATACCAACAACTCCAACAACAACACCACCACCACCATCAACAACACCACCACCACCACCACCAACACCACCACCACCAACACCAACACCACCCACTTTGAAAATGTAAATTGCTTATTGAAAATCAATAAAACTTTGATCAAACTCTCCCTGGGACGAAAAAATATCCCGTTGGTGGATCTGAAGCCAACTGAAAAAAAAGGTCAACGATGAAGAAAAAAAAGATGAAGGGACACAAGACTGTTGTTGAAGATGAGTAGATTAACACACACACCAGTGAAGAGGCTGGGCCAGGAGCTATGACTCGACCCCTGCAACCACAATTAGGTGAGTACACACACACACACAAACACACACACAGGACAACGTTCTTAAGAGCAGGGAGAGTGGACCTAGTAGCAACTAGAGAAGAGCTGGGGCCAGGAGCTGCGAATCGACCCCTGCAACCACAAATAGGTGAGTACAAACACACACACACACTTCTCATTCTCTGACAAACATGACATACACTGAGATGTGTGTATTTCTCAGTGTATATACGTTGAGTTTACTGTAACCTCATGTTTGCAGTATCCTTGAGTGGTGGTTTACAGGTGACAGCGTAGCCGTAATGACCCTCGCACAGTCGACTGGCTTGAAACCCAATAAGAACGAGACGCATTCGGGGCTTTTGCGCCATCCGAGGAAGCCATCCCCATATCCTATAACCCCAGCCCCCTCCACCCCAATTTACTCAAGGGGCTGAGTAGGTGACCCCTCCAACCCTCCCACCAGGTCCAGGAGCTGGAGATCAGGAGCTGGAAGACTCGAAAGGGTGGTGGTGGTATCTTGATGCCGGCGAGCGGCTCATAATCCCAGGAATTGGATCCATTTTCCCTTTGGATCGCACTTGATTGTCTCCCATGCCTTTAGGCGCTGTATGACCCCTACAGGTTTAGCGCTCCCTCAAGAATGTAGTAATAATAATGATAATAATAATAACAATAATGATAATACCAACAGTAACAATAATAACGATAATAAAAATAAAAATAATGATAAAAATAATAATAATAATAACAACAACAATAATAATAATAATAATAATAATAATAATAATAATAATAACAAGTCTCTGAGGGAAACAAGTTAATTTCATTATGTCAGAGCTTCCGTACGTAACAAACTTCACGTTATTATTTGCAGCGTGAGGAGGAGGAGGAGTGAGGCGAAGAAGGAAGTGGAGTGGAGGGAAGAGAAGGTAAGTGGAGGGAGGTGGTCAGGTTAGGGAAGTGGAGGAAGGAGACGAAGGAAGAAGACAGGAAGAGAATGGAAGAGAGGAGAAGTGAAAGTGAGTTCACACGAGGACTACAAAGGAGAGGGATCATCCAGTTGTAGTCTATGTCCGGACTATCTACCGAGAACCAAACCACAGGTCAAGGACTGGGCCGCGGGGGGGCGCTGACCCCCGGAACACCCTTCAGATACACCGTCTACACATCGCTACTCATAGTAACACAAGGTCAGTACAGCAGAAGACAATAATTCATGTGAGATCTTCCTACATCATTACTCCCAAGTCTCGCACATAGGACTTTCTCATTACTGAATGATCTGACTTTGTCCTGTACTCCGTTACAGTCTTTACTTCCTCCAGTATTCCATAACGGAGCAATTGAAACTTGTCCTCATTAAACGTCATATTGTTGTCTGAGGTCCCACTGAAAGACTTGATTTACGTCCGCATGAAGATTCGCTGTATCGTCGACGGACACCACTCATATTATTCTGACGTCGTCAGTATCTCTATAAAAGAGGCGTCCGTCGAACACCAGCAGGTCTACCAGAGTGCAAAACATTTAACAGAGTTCAGTTTTGTATATACATTACTGGGCGGTAGTGCCTCCCTAGAAGATGTAAATCTAGACCAGGCGAAGAAAAAGGAGACTATCTAGTTCAGCCTTAACACTTCAACTTACTACTACTAGTACTACTACTACCATTACTACCAGTGCTGTTGTTGCTGTTGTTTCTACTACTGGTGGTGCTGTTGTTACTGCTGCTGGTGCTGTTTCTGGTGGTGCTGTTACTATTGCTGGTGGTGCTGTTGTTACTGTTGCTGTTACTACTGCTGCTGCCACTGCTGTTGGTACCGTTGCTGGTGCTTCTACTGCTTTTTTTAAGTTGAAACATTTGTAGGGTCATATCCCCGATACAATTGTTTTTCATGAGTTCAACTTTTCCTATTCCCATTGTATGAGGCTAATTACTAGAAATATTCAAACTCCACAGGCAATTATAATTAGTGGAGAGAGAGAGAGAGAGAGAGAGAGAGAGAGAGAGAGAGAGAGAGAGAGAGAGAGAGAGAGAGAGAGAAGTAATTGTACTAATGGAAGTTTGGACCAGAACAGGTCACCTTGGTTCAAACGCTTCACATATATTGGATCATACTCACCCTCGCTTTACTCTCGTGTGCTGCTCCGTATGTCAGACCAGCTGTCTGTCTGCCTACCTATTTTGACTGTCTGTGTATGACTGTCTCTCCGAATGAGTACGATTGACTGTATGTCTGTATCTGTGTACTCCTGTCTGTGTCTCTGCATATCCAAGTCTGTTTTCTAAAACAGCATGCCAAACACACACACACACACACACACACAAAGAGAGAGAGAGAGAGAGAGAGAGAGAGAGAGAGAGAGAGAGAGAGAGAGAGAGAGAGAGAGAGGAGAGAGAGAGAGAGAGAGAGAGAAGTAATTGTACTAATGGAAGTTTGGACCAGAACAGGTCACCTTGGTTCAAACGCTTCACATATATTGGATCATACTCACCCTCGCTTTACTTC
Source organism: Cherax destructor (assembly GCA_009830355.1). NCBI lineage: Eukaryota > Metazoa > Arthropoda > Malacostraca > Decapoda > Parastacidae > Cherax > Cherax destructor. The sequence continues at coordinate 63,483 of WNWK01000909.1, forward strand.
GTGTGCTGCTCCGTATGTCAGACCAGCTGTCTGTCTGCCTACCTATTTTGACTGTCTGGTATGACTGTCTCTCCGAATGAGTATCGATTGACTGTATGTCTGTATCTGTGTACTCTCTGTCTGTGTCTCTGCATATCCCAAATCTGTTTTCTAAAACAGCATGCCAAACACACACACACACACACACACACAAAGAGAGAGAGAGAGAGAGAGAGAGAGAGAGTTAGTATCTAGAGGTAAAGAGAGACAGAGAGAGGAGAGAGAGATATAGAGAACGTCAGAGAGTAGTTTGTTATTGGGTATAGGCAGTATGGCTGGTGGGCGTGCATCTCATATCTGCATGTCCAACAGGAAGGTTGTGGCTCTGTGATGTATGTTGTTCATACTATCGTGTTTACATTACATGACAAGATATACTTTCACGCTCATGATGTTCGGTTCACTTCAACTGAAAACCGTGTTCATCATCACATGTTCCTTTATTATGTACCTCACCTATGTACTGCAATTGTCTATCATACACTCTACAGTGTTCTACTCATTGTTAACACAAGATGAGTATCAAAATTCAGGATGACTGTAGTTTACCAACGTATCTTACAGTGTCACACAAACAGAAGGATTAGTACCTCCCTGAATGATGTATTCTACCAACCTACTACCAGTGTTCACACTCCCTGACAGGATAGTACCTCCCTGGATGACTGTTGTCTACCAACCTACTACCCGTGTTCTACACTCACATGACAGGATAGTACCTCCCTGGATGACTGTTGTCTACCAACCTACTACCAGTGTTCCACACTCACATGACAGGATAGTACCTCCCTGGATGACTGTTGTCTACCAACCTACTACCAGTGTTCTACACTCACATGACAGGATAGTACCTCCCTGGATGACTGTTGTCTACCAACCTACTACCAGTGTTCCACACTCACATGACAGGATAGTACCTCCCTGGATGACTGTTGTCTACCAACCTACTACCAGTGTTCCACACTCACATGACAGGATAGTACCTCCCTGGATGACTGTTGTCTACCAACCTACTACCAGTGTTCTACACTCATATGACAGGATAGTACCTCCCTGGATGACTGTTGTCTACCAACCTACTACCAGTGTTCTACACTCACATGACAGGATAGTACCTCCCTGGATGACTGTTGTCTACCAACCTACTACCAGTGTTCTACACTCACATGACAGGATAGTACCTCCCTGGATGACTGTTGTCTACCAACCTACTACCAGTGTTCCACACTCACATGACAGGATAGTACCTCCCTGGATGACTGTTGTCTACCAACCTACTATCAGTGTTCTACACTCACATGACAGGATAGTACCTCCCTGGATGACTGTTGTCTACCAACCTACTATCAGTGTTCTACACTCACATGACAGGATAGTACCTCCCTGGATGACTGTTGTCTACCAACCAACTATCAGTGTTCTACACTCACATGACAGGATAGTACCTCCCTGGATGACTGTTGTCTACCAACCTACTACCAGTGTTCCACACTCATATGACAGGATAGTACCTCCCTGGATGACTGTTGTCTACCAACCTACTATCAATATTCCACACTCACATGACAAGAGGTTAGCACCTCCCTGGTTATTTACTGTCTACCTTGACAGTATACACGAGTACCTCGAAGTTTTAACTTAAAAAAAAGAGCTGTTTTATTATTTACTGTTTAAAAGTGATGAGGAAAACACACGAGCCTACATCACTCGCGAGAATAACACACACACAATATACTTGCTCCTGTTCTGCTAGTGGCAGCAAATCAAGTCTCCAGACTAGAGCGGGGAAAGAGAGAGAGAGAGGCAGGCTCCCTCAGTTGTACTCTGGAGAAATGTCTTTCTACCCAGATGGGAGGGAGGAAGGGAGAAAGGAAGGGAGGGAAGGAAAAGGACTCAGGGCACTATGGGGGAGGAGGTGTAATGCGAACTTGTTTCAAACACTGTAACATTAATTTTCCTAGTTACAATTATCCAACAGTTACATTATTACCCTATCTTATATTTCATTTCTGCATTATCTTACTCTGTAATTTAATGTGTTATTTTATTAATTAGGTTATCTTATCTCCCAATACACAAACGCTGCTGGTTGCTGCTAAAATCCACATGTGTCTTGCAGTGTAGCTGCTGTTGCCTTCACTTATAAACTTGTGTAAATTTAGAGGAGTCATCCTTGATGAAGACAGCAGCGAGGAGGAGGACCTCAGCTTGCATATGCAAATGAGGTCAGTGTGAAAAATATATAAAGCATTGTGTGGTGGTGAGGAGGTAGAGGAGGTGATGGAGGTGGAGAAGAGGAAGAGGAGCAGGATGAAGAGGTGATGGAGGTGGAGGAAGGGGAGGTGGAGAAGAGGAAGCGAATGAGGAGGAGGAGGGGGAGGAAGAGGTGATGGAGGTGGAGAAGAGGAAGAGGTGATGGAGGTGGAGAAGAGGAAGAGAAGGAGAAGGACATAAGATGATGATTTGAACTGTGCTGTCTGCACATTTTTGGCAAGACAACTACTGAGTGAATAATGGTGAATGTGTTTCTCTTTTAGTGGATTACTCTATCTTCGTCGGCAAGATGGTGAAGTATTTCCACCAGGTGCCAGATCAACCAGGCTGTGATGGATATGTGATCCAGCGGGCCACCAGCAGCAACAGCCTGGTTGACCAGGCTAGCACCAGACGAGCCTGGCCCAGGGCCGGGCTCCGAAAGTAGAAAAATTCCTGAAACTCATCAAAGGTATATAAGGGTGAGGACGGCACGTTCTAATGATCTAAGCTAGTGCCCTTGCGGTTATATTTACGGAAAGCGCTAAACCCGCAAGTCATTGAGCATCTGCGCTGAGAAACGGGAGGTAATCTGATTTGATACAAGGAAGGGGAGGGTCGTTCCAATCCCTTGGATGGTAGCTGGAGGTAAACAGAGATTGTTGGGAGGATGAGACAGAAGCAGGGACAGAACTGACTGATTGTACACTTATCTGGCGTCATCCACCAGTAATCCACCTGGGACATCCACCTGAGTCATCCACCTGACTCATCCACCAGGGTCATCCACCTGAGGCATCCATCAAGGTCATCCACCAAAGTCATTCACCTGAGTAATCCACCAGGGTCATTCACCTGAGTCATCCATCAAGGTCACTCACCTGGGTCAACCATCAGGATCAGTGACGCTGTGTAGGGGGCCCACCCTCACCACCAGGTGTAAACACAGCTAGGGTGAGGGGAAGGGTGATGTACAGGGTGAGGGGGGGGAGAAACACGAGTAAAGTGAGGGGGAAGATTAGAACAAGAATGAGGGGAAACACGAGTAAAGTGAGGGTCAGAAGTTAAAAAAAAACCCGGTGAATTCAAACGATCCAAGGTCTCTCTCTCTTAGCTCGGTAGGCAGCGCACTCAGCTCACACACTGAGGTCCGTGGTTCGATTCCCGGTACGAGTGGAAACACTGGGGGCGTGTTTCCTGAAGACCCCTGTTGTCCCTGTTCACCTAGCAGTAAGTAGGTACCTGGGTGTCAGTCGACTGGTGTGGGTCGTATCCTGAGGACAAAATTGACCTAAGTTGCGAGAAATACTCTACATAACCAGGGGTTTTCTATATAGTATGTCACTGATGTCAGCTATGGTCTGTATAAGTTGTATCATGTACTTGTAGAAATAAAGATTATTATTATTATTATTATTGTCCCAGGCAGAGCGCAGGTGAGAGATATATATCATAATCTACACCTGGAAGATTCTAGAGGGACTGGTTCCTCAGAAATCACTCCACACGAAAGCAAAAGACTTGGCAGACGGTGCAACGTACCCCCAGTGAAAAGTAGGGGCGCCACTGGTACACTAAGAGAAAACAAATAAGTGTCCGGGGCCCAAGACTGTTCAACAGCCTCCCACCAGCCATAAGGGGCATTACCAGTAGACCTCTGGTTGCCTTCAAGAGGGAGCTGGACAGATACCTAAAGTCAGTGCCAGATCAGCCGGGCTGTGGTTCGTACGTTGGACTACGTGCAGCCAGAAGTAACAGCCTCGTTGATCAGGCCCTGATCCACCGGGAGGCCTGGTCATAGACCGGGCCGCGGGGACGTCGATCCCCGGAATGCCCTCCAGGTAGACTCCAGGTAGCAGGTAGGCAGGTTCAGAAACAGGCGTGGGAGCTAGCTAGGGTGGGCGTGGGAGCCAGCTATCGTGGGCGTGGGAGCCAGCTATTGTGGGCGTGGGGGCTAGCTATAGTGGGCGTGGGAGCTAGCTAGCGTGGGCGTGAACACAAGCCACCCATCAAGAGGATAATTCAGCTTAGCGGCGTCTTCATCTCTTCCCCCTCAGAGTTGGTCAAGTTGCCAGGGAATTATTCTAGATTTGCCTGATAATTATCCAAGTTATTACGAGTTGCCTCTTAATTGTCAGAGTTGAAGGAATTTGTTTTGGAAATTACGAGAATTAATGCAATTTCCTCCGAGAATTAAGAGAATTACTTGGGCGTTTTTTCCTTCAGGGAGCCGCTGCCTCGGCTCTACCATTGTTTGCCTTTCATTCAGACTTCAGCGAAGACGTTACAGGGGCGTTACAACGAAGCGTCGTTACTAATTTTTTGTGAGACACATTACAGCAGCCTGCTGGCTACCCGACTGTTATAGCTTCCCTGTTGTATTACTCCCGTTGTGTTTCTTCCGTTGTATTCTGATGGTTACCTCCGTTGCATTCTGTTGTATTCTGATGGTTACCTCCGTTGCATTCTGTTGTATTCTGATGGTTACCTCCGTTGCATTCTGTTGTATTCTGATGGTTACCTCCGTTGCATTCTGTTGTATTCTGATGGTTACCTCCGTTGCATTCTGTTGTATTCTGATGGTTACCTCCGTTGCATTCTGTTGTATTCTGATGGTTACCTCCGTTGCATTCTGTTGTATTCTGATGGTTACCTCCGTTGCATTCCGTTGTACTTCTTCCGCTGTATTCTGACGGTTACCTCCGTTACATTCCGATGTATTACTTCCGATGTTTACTTCTGTTGTGTTACTTCCGTTATATTCTGATGTATTCCGTTGTTTACTGGCGTTGTCTTACTTCCGCTGTATCACTGCAGTTGTATTCAGACGTATCACTTCGTTGTTTACTGCCGTTGTATTCCGTTGTATTACTTCCGTTGTATACTTCCCTTGCAAGGCATTTTCCCGGCCATACTGAAACGGGTCAATTTTACACACTTACCACAGAGTATTTACACAAAAAAAACCGACGTTTCGCCCAGTCTACGAGTCTAAGACTGTCAACGTATTCTTACCATCACTCTTATCATCATCGCCACAAAAAGAAAATAAAGAGAATACAAAAATATTCACTAAACGCAAAGACAACAAAATCAAGAATAAACAAAGAAAATTAAGCAAATCCTGACGCAATTGCCGAGAAAAAAAAATATAAAAATTAAAGCAGGAGACGGGAAATAATGAGACAAATAAAATAATAAGGAGAAAGTGAAGTGGAAAGACTAAAGGGAGGAATTACAGCGTAATAAAACGTACTGCCAGAAATACGAGCTTAAAAGTCAACTTGGGAAGAGAATACAAAAGGCAGGTGGAAAAACTGAGAAGCTTGTGAGTGTAATAAGGAAATGTAGCTACTGGGGAGGGAGGGAGAGAGAGAGAGAGAGAGAGAGAGAGAGAGAGAGAGAGAGAGAGATAATGTAGGTAACAGCTCTCTTAGTTTGTAAATAAAGTTAGGAACCCTGCAGTTAAACCTTGTACAACCCTGTGTAAGAGAGAGAAGAGAGAGAGAGAGAGAGAAGAGAGAGAGAGAGAGAGAGAGAGAGAGATGCAGGCCATACGCAAATGAGATACCGTGAAAAAAATCGAGTGAGGAGTGAGGAAGGGAGATGAGGAGGAGGAGGAAGTAGAAGGGAGAAGCAGCAGGTGGGGCGGACAGGTTAAGAAGGAAGAGGGGTGAATGAAAGACACGGGGAAGGGAGCGAGAGGGAGGGTAAGGGAGAGTGGGTTGGGAGGGGGATGGAGAGTGAGGGATAGTGGGATGGGGGGGGAGGAGGAGTAAAGTGGTTATGGAGACGGGCTGAAAGAAGGAGGGGAGGGGGAGGAGAGGAAGGGTTGGGGAGGATAGAGAGGGTGGGGAGGAAGGCGGTTGGGGTGACACTTTACGAGGACTGGAGTGCTCACCTTTCCTCTTGGTATCTTTATGGATGTGGTGGAGGCTGCTCCGAGGAGGAGGAGGGGAGGGGGAGCAAGAGGAGGGGGTAGAAGTGTAGGAGGGAGAGGGTGAAGAAGGAAGGAAGACGTGAAGAATAAGGAGAGGGAGATGACCTGGTAAGGAAGTGTGTAGTGTGAGGAACCACAAGTCAGCCAGAGACTAAGTGTGACGGGGATGGGGAGGGTTTAAGGAATGGGGACAGGGATGGAAAGAAATTAGAGAGTAAAGAGGTGTCCATATTTAGAGGTGATGGATGGAATGGGGAGGGAGGTGATGGAATGGAGAGGGAGATGATGGAATGGGGAAGGAGATAGGGCAAGGAGGGAGAAGATAGAATGGGGAGGGAGGTTAAAGAATGGGTAACTGAACATAATAGGAAGAAGAGAGAAATAAGAATGGATTAGAAAATGAAGGAATGGAGAAAGAGAAGCGAGAGAGGAATGGGTGTGGAAGCGAGGAAAATAAAAATGCGACATAGAGGAAAAGATAAAAAAACGGGATGTGATGGAAAAGAAAGAGAACTGGAAACGAAGACGAGAAAAATGAAAGACAACGGGAAGCGAGGGGTGGAAATGAGAAAACGGACTAAGAATATAAGATAAAACATACAAAAAACAGGAAAAACGGAGATAATCTAAGCATGAAAAAATATAAGTAGTGACTTTAGTACAAAATTAGTTCAGAGAGAAAGGGAGGAATAAGGGGAGGAAGAAGAGCTGTAGGGGAGATGGGGAGGAAGAGGGGTAGGGAAGATGGGGAGGAGGAAGACGGATAGGGGAGATGAAGAGATGTAAGAGGAGCAGCGAAGACGGGGAAGCAGAAGGAAAAGAGAGATGTGGAGAAAGGAGGATATGGGGAGGGGATAAAGGGGTAATAATAATAATAATTATAATTATTTCTACAAGTATATGTGCAACGTATACAGACCTATGGGAAACAGGAAGGAGGAAGAGGGGTAAGGAAAATAGGGAAGAGGGAGAGGGGTAGGGGAAATAGGGAAGAGGGAGAGGGGTAGGGGCAATGAGGAAGGGGAGACTGTGTTATACGGGGATAATAACATAAATACTCACAAAAAAAATAATTTACTATGCCAGTGAGGGATTGTGTTAAGCAAAGCCATGACAGCTGGCAGATTACTGTCAAACACACACACACACACACACACACACACACACAGGAAGTGAAACAATCTTGAGAGTGATGTAGTGAGAGGCAGAATTCATGCATAGCTTTAAGAAGAGGTATGATAAAGCTCTTGAAGCAGGGAGAGAGTGAACCTAGTAGCGACCAGCGATGAGACGGGGCCAGGAGCTGTGAGTAGACCCCTGTAACCACAAACAGGTGAGCACACACACACACACACACACACACCGTTTGTTTTGAAATTTTCATCTATTTTTTTTTTTAATTTTCAACTCGAGAACTCCTCATCGTGTGGGGTTCAATTTTTTAATGCTGGTGAAGGAAGGTTCACACAACGCATGGAATCTCCAGGTGGTCATTTTCATATAGATCATTCCAGATTTGGGTTTCCACGAGATAACTTGAGAAAGCCTCTTCTGATCGCCTTCAAACTTTCCACGCTGGTGTATTCTATTTAGAAGAAGGTTGAGATTGTTACGAGACTGTGTAGGAGCCAATTCGGCCATTTTATTTTATAAACGGTGCGCTGTTTTTCCCTGTAAAGTGACCTACTTGTGTCTGCTGTGAATGGCTTCAGTCTTTAATGGCTGATGTATCTTAAGAACAGGATGACAGTACTCACGTTAAGCCGGTTTAGGTGGAGATTTACCAGTTTATTAACATATTTAACATAGAATTATTGTATTCTGTGCCACAGCTCCAGAATGTATCTTATGGTCGGCTTCAAACTATTTTTGCTATTGTGTTTACCTCAAAGGAAGCTTCACATTGATTTCTGTTTTTGTAGATTTCAATTGCCAGTTTCATTAAAGAACTGCTTTCTCTGCAATAACTAGAGAATGCCTGTTCTGATAAGCTTCAAACCTTGAAATATTATAGACTATGCTTAGATATTTAGCTTCATTAGAAATTGCACTATCAAGAACTGGGCCCCGGGGGCGGGGATTTGACACCCGGAACACCCTCCAGGTATATTAATTTTGCGTGTATTGAGATAGACGGGGTTGGGCTTATGGGATCCAGGGATACCTATCACGTTTCATCCAGACAAATAAATCTGGTTGTTTATTCAGGTGTGGCGGTGAGCGAATCACGTGGATAACATCACCGTCGACAGAAGTGTTATCATTTCTCCTGACAACCACAATACTGCCACCCCTGCACGCCTAGCCTAGACTTCCACGCCCATATTCCGACATGCTCACAACACGCCCACACACACCACCACACCACTGAGTTAGAGGGTAATGAGACCAGACAAAACTTATCACACGGCGGATGAACAACTCACAGGAACAAATAACAAGAAAGATCTAGGAGTTAATATCACAGCCAACCTATCACCAGCAGCACATATACAGGCAGTAACAGCGGCGGCCCTCGCCACGTTCCCAATATAAGATTGCCATTCAGGAAGCTAAAAAAGGAAGCATTCAGAACAATATATACTACATGTGTGCGACAATTCTGGAATACGCGGCGCCGGTGTGGAGCCCACACCTCATAAAACACAGAGAAATTGGAAAAAGTCCAAAGGTTGCAACAAGGTTGGTAGCGGAATTGAGACGAAAAGTTATGAAGAAATACTACAAGAATGCGAGGTTATGATGGTGGAGCAACGAAAAGAGAGGAGACATAATCACGGCATAGTAAATACGAACAAAAAGATAAAATGTTCTGCACAGTCAGAATCAAAATGAGAGGGACAGAGAAAAATTAAATACCCAAATGACTGGAAGACACGAAATACGATTGCAGCATCAGTGAGGGAGTAAGAAATGATAATGTCAGAAGATCTGGCTTTCAAAGCTCACAACAGTGTTACTATCAATGGTAGGAAGGATAACAAGAACCTTCAAAACAAAGATGTCAAGCCAATAATGGTCATGTTTAAGTTACTTGTTCTCTCTGGACTGCAATACTGCTGTAAACTAACGTTAAGTTACTTTCAAGGAGGACAAAACTGCAGAGCTTCAGTGAAGGTATGGTAGAGATATACTTCAATGTTCGTATAAATTCAGTCAAGCACCTAAATTACTGGGAACATTTTAAGTCCTTTGATCTGTACTCCCTGGAGACTGGTCCTAAATTTGCATACAGAAATCATTACTTACGAAAGCAAAAGGCTGGGCAGAAGTTCAAAATACCCCAGTGAGAAGCAGGAGTGCCATGAGAACACTTAAGAAATAACACAATAAGTGCAGAGGTCAAATACTTTTCAACGCCATCCACAAATAAGAGGGATTAGGACTTTCTTTAAAAGGGAGCTTGAAAAGTTCCTAGAGTCAGTTTCTGATCAATCAGCCTGTGGTTTGCACGTTGAACTGCATCCGACCAGCAGAAACAGCCTGGTTGATCAAGCATTGATCTACCAGGAGGCCTGGTCTGGGACCAGCCGCGGGGGCGTTGATCCCAGAAAACATCAATAAGGTCTCCAGTGCAGTAGAACGGTGGAAGAAAATGGAAACTGATATAATGATGGTTGAAAAATCCACTACTTCAAAGCAAGGTATGGTAAATCATATCAGTTAAGTCTACATTAAGAATAAGTCAGTACCTAGCTATAAAGACCACCTGGTCCTTGCATGAACACAATCAGACAGCACCCAGCAATAAAGACCACCTGGTCCTTGCATGAGCACAATCAGGCGACTACCCTCGCATGTAGACTAATGAGGCACCCGTCTCCTGATTGCTCTGACTGCCCCGACTTCCCTCAATCATTCCGTCACACTAGCTCGCTTTCCCGTCACATTAGGGTAAGAGATCGCCTAATCGACCTATAATTCGCACATAAATCACGGTAAATCGCCGGGTAGCGAGAAATAATCCTTACTTGATAAGAAATCCCCGTTAGTAGGGTAGCACGCGTGGCCACACCACCGGCAGGATACTCACAGGAAGTGACAGGCTGGATAGGTACAGCCTGCTTGTTTGACATGCGAGAAGCATAGCCCGGAGACTAGGGTTTCCTGGTGAGAGCCTGGTCAACCAGACTGTTGGTTCTAGCAGCCAGCACGTCCATATAGCAAATGAAACACCGGCTGCTCAAGCACCTAGAGGAGACAGTGGTCAGTGTTGCAAGGAAGTACTTCATCAGTATCAGTGTTGCAAGGAAGTACTTCTTGAGTCTCAGTGTTGCAAGAAAATACTTCTTGAGTATCAGTGTTGCAAGGAAGTACTTCTTGAGTATCAGTGTTGCAAGGAAGTACTTCTTGAGTATCAGTGTTGCAAGGAAGTACTTCTTGAGTATCAGTGTTGCAAGGGAACACTTGTTTATATTGTTTTCAGTCTCTGGGTGAACAAATTAAAATTAAACATGAATGACAATTATCAACTCTTATGGAGAGATCCAGCTCAGGGTAATTACTATGAATATTAAGGGAGACTTGACTTTACAAGGAAATGCTATGGAGAATCGGTAATAGGCAGACCGGAATATTACTTACTGAATAAAATAAGAGTGCAGCCTCCAGCACAACCGGGATATAACAGCCAAACCTTCAATCATGGTTGGCCACCCTACAAGTGTTCACCTAGCAGCAAGAAGGTACCTGAGTCCTAGTTGACTGGTGTGGGTCACATCCTACTGAGGTAGGTTAACAGCTCTTAGCCAGTAAAATTGATCTGTGTACAAAATAAAGTCTCCAACGTCGTCTCCGTCCCCAGGACAGAGGGAGATTAGTACTTCTAGGTACTACTTTCCCAAAGATAATGGAGACAGTCTCCATATCTCATGAGAGAGAGATGAAGACAAGGCTCAGCCACCGAGCAGGCTGGAGACTGATAATTTTGTGAGACGTATTTCGGAGGGTGAAGCCACTTCTGAACCCGGTGCTGCAAGACTTAGTGGAGACGACAATGTAAGTGGACCTTTTTTGTCAATACTTCCCCAGTAACCTTGTTCAGAGTAAAAATTTACCAAAAAATTGTATAATCCCATGAATTCACTGTACACTGACATATAGTGCGATTAGATTACAAGAAACAGGCGATATATTAATATGCAAAATAACCATAGTTAAAAATAGTGAAATTGCGAGCACTTTCGTGATTTTTCATGAAATCACGAAAGCGTTTGCAATTTCACTATTTTTCACTGTGTCTATGTTTTACACTCGCTCACAGTGTGTATTCTTAGTCATTCTCATCCATGAATATGTAGCGACTCATTCTTTGTGTGCAGCTCCATAAGAATGTATTTAAAGAGTACTAAATGATCTTCCAAATTCAATCGGACTGATTAAGTGGAATTTTAAGTGGTGGAAATAGGTCTATCGGGGAGGTGGAGGGAGATAGCACCTCCTTAATGACACAGTGCCAGCAAAACAACAGGAAATGTTCAATACAGTACTCGTATCTCTGCTGGTGCCAGAATGGTTCGCCTATTAACACCTCGAAGCCTTCCACTTTACACGTATTCACTCCGTGTCAGGTCAACGCACACCTTATTATTTTTTTTAATTAAACCGTAATTATCCGAGCTGGGGAAACATTAGCAATTAATGTGTATTTTTGGTCCGGTGGCGTCTGGCAACCACAGAGTTTAATTGCCAGACAGAAACAACACAATGAGAGCTATTTTATGCATCTAGTATTTGTCCACAAACAGACAGGGTAATATCAGCTGAGAATAGAATTATTTTTGCTTTGTTAACACGATAAAGGTTTCTATTGTAATGTTTGTATAAACGCATCAATAAGGTGAAAAAAATGTGAGAGGAATATGCAGGTTAAATCACGGGGAAAAAACTTGCGATTCTTTGTTGATGAAAATAAATCATATGGTATCTTATGTGTATGACGTATAGATGTTTCAATAAGGTGAAAACTGTGACCAGAATACACTGGCACAATCACGAGAAAACTTACTCTTCTTATTGATGAAAATAAATAGTTTGTCACTTTACGTAAATAGGGGTGCCAGAAGACTGTTCGAAGTATACACATGCACGTAAGAAGCTTCAAGAGCAGGTATGCTAAGACCCAACAGGACAGAACGTTGAAATGATCAGACTAGTCTAACAGGCGAGGTCTTTGGGTTGAGAATGGAGTCCCCTTCCATTCTCAAGTCGGCGAGTACAGTGCAACAGAAACAGTCATATGTCTGCCTTTCCGTTTTACACTTCTTTTTTTCTTCTAAATCTCTATCTCGCCTACCCCATCCCCCCTCTTTTCTCCCTCTATTTCTCTCTCTCTGTCTCTCACACACACACAGTAAAAACATTAATTAAAATAATGGACAATAACTTGTTATCTCAGTAATGACCAGGAACGCGACGATAAAATATTTTTAAACTGTTTTACCTACGAACATTGACCTAACGCATTCATGTTGAGTCATTAGCTTCGTGACCATAACATTCTATCTAGCAGCAGCAAATTCTGATATTCAAAACAAGGTCATGAGAATTCTAAACTAGAGAGTGTAACTTCTGAAAAACATGACGCATTTGGACATTAGCAGTATTAACTTAATGAATTTTAAGATGCAAATTAAGTAGACAAAAGTGTTTATACATTTTATGAATAACATTCAAAGCATCAGCTGGAACAAATATCCAATGATAAACAGCAACATGGACAATTTTTGACCAGCTTTAATGACAAAACACGTACCAAACAGGAAGAACTGTGTATATATAATAAATATAAAGGCAAAGAAGGAACCTATAATTATGTCAACTACAACAGAAATTATTCAGAAATTATTACAGAACGCAAGAAAAATGCAAGAATAAGCGAACGCTGTACAAACACAGAAAGTGAAATGCTTGCTAAAAGCCAATTTTGAAAGAATTCTTTCAATAAGTAATATTTAGAAGATACAAGAATGTATACACCAAGAGGTGTATGTCTTTCAGTGTATATATGCCGAGCGTCTACACGAATATATATATGCCATCGTGTAGTTGATGGGCTTGAAACCCATTCACACTTGCTGCAAAATGAAGAAAAATCAGAGCCACTCCGCTGGAACTTCAGCTCTCACCCCTCAACCAGCTTAGTGTATTTATTAAAAATATTATTAATAAAATAATAAAAACAGGAAAAGTATGATATGACTGCAAACTAGCAAATACCGCACCAATATTGAAGTACAAAAAACATCGTAGCAACATTCAAATACAAACTACCAAACATCGCAGCAACATTCAATCATAAATGAGCAAACATCGCAGCAACATTCATGTATTTACCTAAGTGACCCCAGTTTCTGCTTGGCCTGAGGACTCACCACGTGACTCAGACAATTAAGACACATCACCTTGGCAACCACATCCGTCAAGAGGGGTATGAGAGCAAGTCTCTAGACAAGCCCTTGCGGAGATACAATAGATGTGGGCGAAATATCGCTTGGTGTTAGCATGACACTAGCGATACACGTTAAAAATCACAGCGATAAACGTCATGGCTTGGAACAACCTGAGGTTAATCGTTACAGAGGACGGTGGATACAGGGCATGTTTAAGGGAGGCTGTAATCCCAACGTTTCACCCACAAAGAACACAATCAGTGGGCGTTTAACATCGCCTCACCGCTTGCAAAGCTACTAATGAGTGGAACCTAAGAATCACAACCCTTCGTGTACGAAGCCTAGCCTAGCCTAACCTAACCTCATCATCCAAATCAGCCGGCGCCTCTTCCCCCCACGTGAGGCCCTGGTACATAGATGGTCCCCCATCTATCACAGCAAAATGGATATAAACCTTAACCAAGACAATTAAAAGTTTTCCCACACTTGTAGTGACCTCTCATCCCTCCCGACCTCTACGTTGATGCCTCCCAGTTAAAAGTGACCATAATAGAGACCTACGGGAAACAGAGCACACGCGTTAACTATTAAAGAAATGAGGCAACAGTATCATACTCTCCACCATAACAATCGTGAAATACAAGACCAATAATAAGTTACTGACTTACCACCACCAGGACGGACGGGATGAACAATGCTCGATGATAAGTGTCCACCACAATACCAACTCACGGTTACTCACCTATAAAGAGAGAAGCTAGGTTAGTTAGATTTAACGCCTGCCAACCGCAAGAGGGGCCATTAAGACCGCAATTCATCCGTACACTAACATCAAGAATAATTTAATACCTCTTTCAGAGATTACATTAACCTGTCGGTGATACACACATAGAAAGATATGGTTGTGGTGATGGTATTTAATACCAATAAGATACCCGTGCAACACTTGGGTATCTTTCTTCTGGAGACGATTCGCCAATCAATGGCTTTATCAATTCAATACAGAGGTTATTTGAGGATGTTAAAACGGGAGACGATAGAAGACAAGGTAATTAGTCCCTCAGTAAACACCACCATTTAGGTTGAGGGATATTTATCTCAACTTCTACTGCCTCCAGTATTGTATTGAATCGATAACGCCACTGGCTGGCGAAACGTCCAGAATAAGGGCACCCAAGTGTTGCATATGTGTCTTATTCACCACACAGAAAGATATATCATATGACAGTTGCTTGTGAGTTTTTAAGATAAAGAATCGTCCACGGCACGACTGCCAGAGTTGGCGGACACAATATTGAACCTCCACCAATCCTTGTGTTGAATGACTCACACGGATTTTGCGCTCAGTGCTAGAAGACACTGAGTGGCTAGCTAGCTGACTAACACCACTACAATACCCACCCTCCCAGAGGGTGATACATCAAAGCATTAGCCAAAATAATGCACATTAAAGCTAACTTCTCTAATTCTTTAAATTGGTAGCTTGGCGCTACAGCAAGGAGGAGGTCACGTTATATGATAATTTAGCAAGCACGCCCATACACACACACACACACACACACACACACATAAACACACACACGTGTACACATGAGGCTCTGACAACTCAATTACTTGCTTCATGTCGTGTAGCTAATGGAGCCGTCGGTGGTGTGTATAATGTAGCTGACCACACCCGTAACACAACACCTACCACAACTACCAGCACACCCACAACCATACCCACAGCCCACAACCACACTCTGAAAGAGGGGTACATATGCTACAGTTCAGGAGGTGGGAAGCACAGTGCTTGCACTCTGGAGGGGTGAGGATGTTACAGTTCTGGAGGTGGGAAGTACAGTGCCGGCACTCTGAAGGAGGGGTGAAGATGTTACAGTTCTGGATGTGGGAAGTACAGTGCCGGCACTCTGAAGGAGGGGTGAGGATGTTACAGTTCTGGATGTGGGAAGCACAGTGCTTGCACTCTGAAGGAGGGGTGAGGATGTTACAGTTCTGGAGGCAGGAAGCACAGTGCTTGCACTCTGAAGGAGGGGTGAGGATGTTACAGTTCTGGAGGCAGGAAGCACAGTGCCGGCACTCTGAAGGAGGAGTGAGGATGTTACAGTTCTGGAGGCAGGAAGCACAGTGCCTGTGCTCTGAAGGTGGGGTAAATATGCTACAATAGGCGGGAAACACAGTGCTGGTACTCTAAAGAGTGTTGGGAATGTATCAGTTCGGAGGTTGAACTGAGCTGTGATGTTCTCAAGCTTGTGGTCAGAAAACTGTTAGTGAGTGAATGATAGTGAATGTGTTTTCCTTCTCTGGGTCACCGTACCTAGGTGGGAGACGGCTGCTGCGATTAAAAAAAATAAAACTCAGTTACGTACAGACAACTATAAACAGACAATATCAACACTTATTAAAAAATTGTAGCAGACAACAATTATTAGCAACAATTTCTAACAGATTATTAAGACAATCACTAATAAACATTTAATTACTAACAATCATTGAAGTTATTGGAAGATAATTTACACAATTACTAACGAACTATTATTAAAAATAATTAAATAAAGTCACTGACAGCCAGTTAACAGAAATTACGAACATTCATTCTACCTACCTGGAGTCTACCTGGATGGCATTCCGGGGATCGACGTCCCCGCGGCCCGGTCTATGACCAGGCCTCCCGGTGGATCAGGGCCTGATCAACGAGGCTGTTACTGCTGGCTGCACGTAGTCCAACGTACGAACCACAGCCCGGCTGATCTGGCACTGACTTTAGGTATCTGTCCAGCTCCCTCTTGAAGGCAACCAGAGGTCTACTGGTAATGCCCCTTATGGCTGGTGGGAGGCTGTTGAACAGTCTTGGGCCCCGGACACTTATTGTGTTTTCTCTTAGTGTACCAGTGGCGCCCCTACTTTTCACTGGGGGTACGTTGCACCGTCTGCCAAGTCTTTTGCTTTCGTATGGAGTGATTTATGTGTGCATATTAGGGACCAGTCCCTCCAGAATCTTCCAGGTGTAGATTATGATATATCTTTCTCGCCTGCGCTCCAGTGAATATAAGTCTAGTGCTTCTAGGCGTTCCCAGTAGTTAAGGTGTTTGATGGAACTTATACGTGCAGTAAAGATTCTCTGTACATTCTCTAGATCTGCAATTTCACCTGCCTTGAATGGGGATGTTAATGTACAGCAGTATTCTAGCCTAGAAAGAACAAGTGATTTAAAAAGGATCATCATTGGCTTGGCATCTCTTGTCTTGAATGTTCTCATTATCCATCCTATCAGTTTCCTCACAGATGTAATAATGTGGTCCTTGAAGGTGAGGTCTTCGGACATTACCACACCCTGGTCCTTCACATTACTTTTCCGCTCTATTGTGTGATTAGAGTTTGTAATATACTCAGTCCTAGCTATTATTTCCTCCAGTTTTCCATAACGGAGTAGTTAGAATTTGTCTTCATTGAACATCATATTTCAGAAGACAATTATCAGCAAAATTATTAACAGATAATTACTAACATTCATTAACAGACAATTATTAACAATAACAGAATTATTCACAGATATCAATAGACGAGCAAATTGCTGTAAATATCATTCGTGTAAATTTTTGAAAAAAAAAAAAAAAAAAAAAAAATACGAGGGAGGGGGGGGGTCTTTAAAAAAATATTGCCGTGCTACGCAAGATTAAATTTTTCAAATTAGCTGTTGGTAAAATTTCAGCAATGAATAATCCATGGAATTAATTACATCCCCCAGCTCCCCTTCCCTTCCCTCCCCCTCCTCTAAACTGACCAAATTTATAAGGATTATAAATTATTGTCGCCACAAATACTGCGGGATCAATACTCCACTCAAACCTTAAGTCTCTTTATCACTGTTTAGTAAGGTAATAATAATAATAATAATAATAATAATAATAATAATAATCTACAGTGTAGCTTCAATGAAAAATGGGTCACCAACAGCCTGACTAATCACAGACCAGGCCACTGTTAGCAGGAGGTATATATGCAGGCAGGAAGAATATATGAAAGCAGGAAGTATATATGAAGGCAGGAAGTATTTATGAAGGCAGGAGGCATATATGAAGGCAGGAAGTATATATGAAGGCAGGAAGTATATATGAAAGCAGGAAGTATATATGAAAGCAGGAAATATATAAGAAGGCAGGAGGTATATATGAAGACAGGAAGTATATATGAAGGAAGTATATATGAAGACAAGAAGTATATATGAAGGGAGGAGGCATATATGCAGGTAGGAAGTATATGTATAGGCAGGAATTATATATGTAAGGAGATAGGTAGGTAGGAAGTATACTAGAGCAGCAGGTAGCTGTGATATATAAGGCCAAATCAGCAACTGTTTCAGAATGTTGCTTGTACAGTATCTCGATACACTGCTGGTGTCTTATGTCTGTCTGTGTGTACTTACCTATTTGTGGTTGCAGGGGTCGTTTCACAGCTCCTGGCCCGGCCTCTTCGCTGGTCACTACTAGGTCCACTCTCTCCCTGCTCCATGAGCTTCATCGTACCTCTTCTTAAAGCTATGCGTGTGCATGTAGCAGTTTATGTCTGTATCTGTCTGTATTAGTGTGTGTGTACTCACCGCGCTGTGTTTGAAGGGGTCGAGACTTAGCTCGTGGCCCCGCCTCCTAGACTTCTTTTTATCGGTATCACTGACTTTCGGGCCCTATATGTGTGTGTGTGTGTGTGTGTGTGTGTGACTCACCTAGTTACTCACCTAGTTGTGGTTGCAGGGGTCGAGTCATAGCTCCTGGCCCCGCCTCTTCACTGGCCGCTACTGGGTCACTCTCCCTGCGCCATGAGCTTTATCATACCTCTTCTTAAAGCTATGAATAGATCCTGCCTCCACTACATCGCTTCCCAAACTATTCCACTTCCTGACCACTCTGTGACTGAAGAAATACTTCCTAACATCCCTGTAATTCATCTGAGTCTTCAACTTCCAACTGTGTCCCCTTGTTGCTGTGTCCCATCTCTGGAACATTCTGTCTCTGTCGTGTGTGTGTGTCCGTGTCGTCTCTGTATCAATATACGGCTGTCTATACCAGTCTGTATCAGTGTCTGTGTACGTCAGTACAACACAGATACTGCCGGGTAAATTCCTTCCCTCTTCAGTAGCTCAAAGTCTGTGTTGAGATTCATGACGTTGAGCAACACTCGTCTTGTGTGGCGACCAGCCATACAACCACACATACAACCACACATACAACACACATACAACCACACATACAACACACATACAACCACACATACAACACACATACAACCACACATACAACACACATACAACACAGATACAACACACATACAACCACACATACAACACACATACAACCACACATACAACCACACATACAACACACATACAACCACACATACAACACACATACAACACACATACAACCACACATACAACTACACATACAACACACATACAACCACACATACAACCACACATACAACCACACATACAACACACATACAACCACACAAGCACCCATACAACCACACATATGCAAACACATGCAATTCCACAAAGACAACACAATACAATACACGCAACAACGGACCAATTACAACTACACATACAACACACATACAACACACATACAACCACACATACAACCACACATACAACACACATACAACCACACATACAACACACATACAACACACATACAACCACACAAGCGTGTGCCCGGTAGCGCGCCGGGGTTATGCATCTCTGATTGCAAACATTTCTATTGCATTTTTTTTCCACTAAAAGGACAACATATATTTACGGAATACATCGCCGGAAAAACTGGACCAATTTTTTTAAAACGATATCGCCCTCGCAACAATACAATTTTTCCCCACATTTCCCCAGAGGGTCGCGCCGATATCACAATGAAAATTTCCAGTTACAGAAAATCTCAGTAAATGGACTACAATAGTATGTGGGAAGATTATTATTACAATTATTATTATTATTATAATTAATACTATTATTATTACTACTACTATTATTACTATTAATATTATTACTAATAGGTATTACTATAATTATTATTACTATTATTATTACTAATATTATTATTACTATTATTAGTATTACTATTATTTTTATTACTATTATTTTATTATTATTACTATTATTATTGTTATTATTGCTAATATTTTTACTATTATTATTATTATTATATTAATGGGGAAACGCTAAAACCGTTGGGGTCATGTAGCCCTTGAGGAATGATGAGGAGCATGTGTAGGTTCACCTAACAGTGCTGTACGTGCCCTTCCAATTCATACCTCCCTATCTTCTACCTCTCTTCATTCATTCCTCTCTTCATTCATGTCTCCCTATCCCCATTTATTTCTCTCTCTCTCTCTCTCTCCCTCTTAAACAGCCTGGTTGATCACGCCTTGATCCACTAGGCTGTCTGCAACCGGGCCGCAAGGGGCGTTGACTTCCTGAAGGCAGCATTGACTCCTTCAGGCATCAGATTCCCCAATCATATCTCCCCCTTTCTCCCGTGTCCCTATTTGTCTCATCTACCCAATCCTTTCTTCTTTTCCATCCATTCAATTTTCCTCTCCCATTAATTCTTCTCTTCCCAACATGTCTTCCTTTCTCATTCTCCATTCACTTCTCCTTCTCCTACATCCCCATTCCTCTCTGCTGTCGTCTCATTTTCTCCCTGGCTGGCGGGGAGTTTATGAGAGATGCAGCCACCTCCCACAGCCTCCAGTCTTCAGCCAATCTCTCGAGCCTCGTATTTCAGTGCTAAACATAACGCTGGGAAATACCACCAGCAGGGAGATAAATCTGTGCTCTCTCTCTCTCTCTCTCTCTCTCTGTCTCTCTCTCTCTCCTGCCTATATCAATTTAGTCAAGCTCCTAAATTACTGGGATTATTTGAAGTCCCTCGATCTGTACTTCTTGGAACGTAGGCGAGAAAGGTGGATCATAATATACAACTGGGAAATTCTGGAGAGACTGGTCCCAGATCCGCACAGTGCAAAGTCATGCTAATTTGGAAAAAAAAGAGAAGACCAGAGACGGAACAGCTTCAGAGGCGAGAAACTACAAATATTGCTCAATGATCAAGATCCTGAAGTAAACATATCGCCACAGGTGCACATTAATCAACATATCGGCACATGCACATTAATCACATAACATGTGTAGCAAATACGAGGTTCGCTAATCTCAGAAGTGCCTTCAGAAACCTTAACAAATAATCTTTCAGGAATCTGTACACGACGTATGTTTTTCATGGAGTATGCAGGAGCACCCGCTTGTTCCAGTATGTACCAAAACTCAAGAAAATCCACAGATTTGTAACTAGACTAGTGCCGGAGCTGAGGGATTGAGTTATGAGGAGAGACAAAAGGAACTGAATTTGAAGGCTTTAGAAGAGACAATGCCCAGGAAAGACATGATCAAGGCATACAAGATACTCAGGGGATTAGACAGAAGAGATAAGGACATGCTGTTTGAAATGCGGGAACACGAGCGAGGCGTCACAGATAATAATAATAATAATAATAATAATAATAATCTTTATTTCTAGAAATAAATGTACGAACGTATACAGGCCTAGCTGACATCAATGACGTACTACTATATAGAAAGCCCCTGGTTATGCAGAGCATTTCGGGCAAATTAGGTCAATTTTGTCCACAGGATGCGACCCACACCAGTTGACTGACACCAAGGTACCTATTTTACTGATATGTGAACAGGGACAGTAGGTGTCTTAAGGAAACACGTCCTAATGTTACCAACCGTACCTGAGATCGAACTACGGACCTCAATGTGTGAAATACGGAAGGTAATGACGGAAGGAGCCAAAGGATGTTTAGAAATACTTTTTCAGTTTCAGGGTGGTAAATAAATGGAATGAGTTAGATGTAGAAGTGGTTAGCTGAAGGTTTCTGAAGGTTTCCTGAAGATTATTATGATGGTCACCGCCCCATGGCCAGATCTCAGACCAGACCTCCTGGTTAATGGTCTGATTAATCACGGTGTTGGTGCATAAACGCAAACCGATGCACAGTTTCGAAGGTAGGTATGACAGGAGCCCAAGAAACTAGGAACTAATAATGCCGGCGATTGTAGTTACAGGGGCAGGATCAGGAGCTAAGGCTCGACCCCCGCACAAGCAACTCAGTGACTACAGTGAGTATATACACATACACACAAATTAAGAGGCAAGGCCAGAATCTGAGAATCGACCCTCCGCAACCACAAATAGGCGAGTACACACAAACACACACATTATAACAAACTTTCAAACACCTGGGCCACCATTAGCACTAGCAAATTAAACACGTGGAGTGTAACTGTTATATGAAGTGTTGAAAACGTGTGTGTGTGTGTATGACATAACTCAGTTTTTTTATATATGCAGGTAAATGCTAAGAAGCAACACCTACGCCTTCCCTGCAACCCTCTCTTTCCACCCCGTCCCTACGCAGGCCAATTCAGACAACCCCAGGCCCACCCAGACAACCCCAGGCCTACCCAGACAACCCCAGGCCTACCCAGACAACCCCAGAAATGAGTGAGTGAACGCTCAAGGTAGAGAGCTTTTGGAAGGGGATCCAAACCCCTTCAGTTCCCGACTCGGAGCATTATTGAATTAAGGGCCTTCTTGATGGTGAGTGCTTCACCAGCTGGCTTCTTGATGGTGAGTACTTCACCAGCTGGCTTCTTGATGGTGAGTGCTTCACCAGCTGGCTTCTTGATGGTGAGTGCTTCACCAGCTGGCTTATTGATGGTGAGTGCTTCACCAGCTGGCTTCTTGATGGTGAGTGCTTCACCAGCTGGCTTCTTGATGGTGAGTGCTTCACCAGCTGGCTTCTTGATGGTGAGTGCTTCACCAGCTGGCTTGATGGTGAGTGCTTCACCAGCTGGCTTCTTGGTGGTGAGTGCTTCACCAGCTGGCTTCTTGGTGGTGAGTATTTCCATAGTTGACTTTTTGGTGGCTAGCAGTTCTCTAGCTGACTCCTTGACAGCTAGCAATTCCTTAGCTGGCTCCTTGACAGCTAGCAATTCCCTAGCTGACTTCTCTGAATAACAAACCCTGGCCAGCTTTCTCCTCCCTACAATCTACGGCTACTTCTCTGCCTCCGTCTCCAAGAGAACTTCTCACAACAATGTTTGGAGTAAGAGATACCAGTTTCTATTGTTCTTCTCTCCAGACTCTTCTCCAAGCCTGGGTAAAAAAAAAAATATAACTTTTGTTGTTCTCTTTCTCTAGATGTAGATATGGGGGCCCACAGCCTCGGATAAGTAGATAAAAAAAAAAGCTGCGCTGTATGACACTTAATGTTGCAGTTTTATAACTGCAGTGTAAAGCACCCCTCTTTCAAGACGGTGATGGAGTGAATGATGATGAAAGTTTTTCTTTTTCGGGCCACCCTGCCTTGGTGGGAATCGGCCGATGTGTTAATAACAAAATTAATAATAATAAAAAGCTTCAAGGAAAAATACTGATCCCCGGAAAAAATCTCCAGAGTACGGGCTCTGGAGTCACTATTACAAATCGTCCGAAAACGAGGATTAAAAGTGAAGTCTACAGACTTGCATCAGATGGGAACGAGGGTAGGGGGATACATTACACAAATAATCCGCACATAGGAGAGAGGAGCTTACGACGACGTTTCGGTCCGACTTGGACCATTTACAAAGTCACACTAGTGACTTTGTTCGGAGAAGTAACTAGGAGGATTTTACTGGGAGAGAGGGGTTATTCTCCCTAAGGGAGGAGGCAATTCGGTTCTGGCGAGGTTCCCTAAAAATTTTGCGAGATTTAATAACACAATCACCTCTCTCTTTCCCACCGTGAAAGCCATTCCCCATGTCCTTAAATGTATTCTAATGGCACGATAAAAGGGAGCCGGCGGGGCCCCGAAGACCTCCCTAAACAAAGCAAACACGGCTCCGAGTGACAATGTTAATGCTAAAAACGTCAGCTTTAAACAGCTTTAACTTTGGTAGGAGTCGCTATCATGGCTATCTTGACGGGGGCAACAAAGGCTCTCGCAGCTGGCAAGACCAAGGCAACGTTATTAACATACAGACGATATACTTGCTCGGGGAGACATGGCACACGACCCCGTCTGTGTTGGGTCGTCATGTGAGAGATCACAGACGACCTCCGTCAGTGTTGGGTCGTCATAGAGATATGAGAGACAGATATGAGAGAGAGAGAGAGAGAGAGAGAGAGAGAGAGAGAGAGAGAGAGAGAGAGAGAGAGAGAGAGAGAGAGAGAAACTTATAATAGGCTAGGAAACGTTTTATTATTAATCAAAGAATAATTGTGAATATTACTGGCTAGATTACAGGGGGTTCTCAAGCTTTTCAGGCCACATACCCCCTTTGCAAACTATGACCGAGTCCGCGCACCCCCACCACCTTTGTTGCTCGCACTTAAAACGGCACGCATCATGACGCACGCCCATTACCTTCGTTATACAAACGTGGTGTGTTTACAGCTGCACTAAAGGATAATCGCATATAGTTCAAACAGCCAACGTTATGACATCTCATGAATATAAATGGTAATGCAAAATAATAAGATTATGTAAATAAAAGATAATATTACTGATATAACGGTGCCTAAGCATCAATGGGATGGATGGGCCAGCATGCCAACACAAAGGTCAGTCATGACGTTCGTGGCAGCAAGTGGGAACAACTTCACTCTCGCATCTTTATCACCATTCATTCCCCGGCGATATTTTGTGTTATGCTAATTTGCCTGTTTCTAACCTGACATCCATCACAAGAGCGTAAACGTACTGTGTCACCTGTTATGGTTGCTTATCAATATTGGAGAAGACTTCTTATCTGTGTTTCTTCATTCCACTGTCATTACGGTCAATACAAAAGAGAAGAACTGACAGCTCCCACAATCACACCTGTAAGCTTTGATTACCACGCTATACACAAATACATCTATCCCTCACTTCATCAGGCAGAGTCACAATTTACCTCCAGTTGATTCATTTGTAAAATATTCTTATAATGCCACGAAATGTAAACAAGAGGAGAACCAAGCCACATATTTTTCACTTAGGCCAGCCAAGTTTCGATCAATTTTGTTTTCATATCGTCTATTAGTCGAGAACCTTGTGTATGGGAGTCGTGAGCAATAATAATTCCTAAGTGAGTGTAAACTTTACATACTCCATAAGCTGGATAGATGCACACAGTGAAATCTTTAAAAAGTTTACTAACTATATTCCATTGGAATGTGAGAATTTATTTCAAATAATAATATTTTTCTTATAAAAAAGTGCACGACAGTTTGGGACCCAGTGGACTAGAAAACACTAACAACATATGTGTGAAAGTGTAGATACTTGTGTAATGGTGTCTCTTGGCCTGACGGCCTGTGACACCCAAGGTCCAGATACCTCCAGGTAAGACTGACTGAGGTGATCTTTTGACAGACTTTGAAAGAGAGAGAGAGAGAGAGAGAGAGAGAGAGAGAGAGAGAGAGAGAGAGAGGGTAATGTAACTCCTCCATCACACTTCTCATTGCTAGAATCTCGGCACGTTCTGGCATATACTCCATCCATTTATTTATTTCACACCTTCCCTCCCTCACTACCATGTCCCTTACATCTTCCCCTCACTCCTCCCTCAAATAATATAATCTTCTTCACATCTCTCCTCCCCCTAGTCCCAGGCCAGGCCTCCTGGTTGGCCTGATCAACCAGGCTGCTGGTGCTAGCTATATGCAATCCATATCTTATAGGAGAATAAGGGACTGTGTCAATCTCCTATTTAACTTCGGTCTATTACTCACTGGGTTCTATTTGTTAAAAAAAATAAAGATTTATCTTCCCACTTTCCAGTTATTCCTTTTGTACACATTCTGTTCGCCAACACACCATGATCACACATGTCGAAAGATTTGCAAAGTCTGTGTATACTACATCTGCATTTTGTTTGTCTTCCAGTGTATCCCAGACCACGTTGTAATGGTCCAGCAATTGCGAGAGGCAGGAGTGACCTGCTCTAAATCAATGTTGACCTGGATTGTGCAATTGTTGTGAATTTATGTGTTCAGCAATCTGGCTTCTCAGAACTCTTTAAAAGAGTTTAATAATGTGGAACGTCAGCGCTGTTGCTCTATAATTTTTTTGCAATTATTTTACTGCCACCTTGTGAAGCAGGACTATATCAGTGGTTTTTAATTGTGGAATAATTCCTGTGTCCAGCCTCCATCTCCTAAGAATATTTAAGGCATATGATAGTTGTTTCTTGCAATTCTTGGTGAATAATGGAGTTCCATTGGCTTCCTCAAAGTTAAGTGGGGTTTAGGGTTATGTCAAAATGTTTGGAGATGTTTACTTGGAGTCACTTAAGGAGGTCACTGCACCCGCGGCCCAGTCACAGACCAGGCCTCCTGGTTGCTGGCCTCATCAATCAAGCTGTTAGTGCCCGCCACCCGCAGTCTAGCATATGCACTGCAATCCAGTTGATCAGGAACAGTTTTGAGGAATCTGTCGAGTTCCCTCTTGAAGACAGTCAGGGGTTTGTTGGTAATTCCCATTATGCATGACGGGAAGGTACTGAAGAGTCGTGGTTCCTTAGCACTGAGTCTTCTCCGTGTATTCATCGCTTCTCTACTTTACATTGGAGGTATCCTGCACCGTCTGCCAAGCCTCTTGTGTTCATAAGTAGTAATTTCGTTGTGCAGGTTTGGAACCAATCCCTCCAGTATCTTCCAGGTGTAGATTATAATGTATCTTTCTCGCCTACGTTCTAAGGAGTACAGTTCTAGGGACACCTAGCGCTCCCAGTAATTTAGGTACTTGTTATTTTTTCTTCTCTCAAAGTAACCTTTGCCTTAATTTTAGGTTTTAAATTTTCGTGTTTCAATTTTAATCAAGCTGATTTTTATGAAATCATTGGAGAATGTCTAGATTAATTCTACATAAGAGTTTTGAGTCTTATTCATGAAAAAATCATTTGGATTATCAATCTTAAGTCTAATTATTGGCTCACTGAACATAAAAGTAATAATTGTTACTTCAGTATTTTACTATTTTTTGTTGTTGTTGCCAGTGTTCCATCTTGTTTAAGCAAGGGACCGATACTGGATGTGGTTGTTTTCCCTGGATTTTGCATATAAGCAAAACTATTTTGGATTTCTTTCCATTTCATCAATTGCCTTTTCCTCTTCCAGTCTCTACTGAGCGCTGGTGCGTTCCATCTGAACCCAGTGTTTTATTTTTTCATTTCACTAACTATTGCTGATTTTCGGTCTTCAGAAAGTCTGCAACCTTTGAGAAAGTCCGTAAATTATTTCTTAATACGCATCTTTTTTTTTCTTAATGGTATGTATCTGGAGAAACCTTGTACCCTCTCCCTCAAATCTCTTCTCTCACCAACATCTCTCTTACACCTTTCCTCCTTCACCACTATCTCCCTCGCACCTTCTTTCTCTCACTATCAACCCCCTCACACTTTCCCGTCTTTACCATCTCTCATACACCTCTCACTCACTGCTACCTCCCTCACTCCTTCCCTTTCTCACTACCATCTCCCTCACACCTCTCTTCCCTCAATTGGCTACAAGAAGAAATCCCAAGATATCTCCTTGTAGTCGTTTTATTTATCCGAAACCATGAGTCTTGGACCGCACCAGAGGTGAACCCCATATTATATGTACCTCCAAGTGATTTCGTGAGTTCTCACATTATCAAGGACCTTTAATAATGTGAGAAATCACATTATATATATATATATATATATATATATATATATATATATATATATATATATATATATATACAAATATCGCAAATCAAGCAATCCAGGATGCAAAACGAACACGGGGGGAGTAGAATGATAGCTCTAGGCCTTTCGTGTTGCAATCAACACATCATCAGGAGCTTGAAAAATTGCAGAAAAGAGGAGGGTGTCACAGCAAGTGACTGGAGTGAGTGAGGGAGGGACAGGAGAGTACAAGAAGTGCCCCCAGGCACAACAGTGCCCACAGCCAGAAGGATGAATATTAAAAAATGTGTGTGTGTGTATGAGGGAGAAGGCATTACTTAGCAACATACATAGGTTTGTTATGTTGTGGGGTGAAGGCTTTTATCGAGACGATGTATATCATAGTTATGTATAAACATGTCACACGTGAACGTAGGATTTGTGGCCAAGCCTCCCCACCTCCCTTCCTCACTACTGACTCCCACTTTCCCCACTACTGAACCTCCCCTCCTTCCCCCAGCTCAAGCTCGCCCTCCTCATTATTGAAATTACAAATAGGTAATTAAACCTTACATTTTCACTAAATGAATAAACAATCAGAGAATCCTTGCAACAAATTTAAATGGTATGAAAAAACTCTGAAAGCAACTATGATGCTATGAAGAAACTGTTGGAACCAATTATATTTTATAGAAACTTTTGAAGCAGTTATGATGCATTATAGAAACTTTTAAAGCAGTTATGATACATTATATAAACCTTTGAAGCAGTTATGATACATTATATAAACCTTTGAAGCAGTTATGATACATTATATAAACCAGTTATAATCTAACAAATAAACTTTCGGAACCAATTTTGATGTTATAGACATACAAAATTTTGAAACCATCTACGATGCTATAAATATGAGTAAATAATAAACCAAATGACACACGTTAATAAAAAAAACACTTCAGAGGCACTGATATAAAATTAAATATATAAAAGCGATGACACTTTCCCCCCCCCCCTCAACTCCAAGACACATGGCGGATACTGCCGGCAACATCGCCACACGGAAGCACTACGAACTGTTTAGAGGAATGTACTGTGGGGGATTTGTTGAGGATACCTTGTGCTTTACCTTAGCCTTATATCTAGAGAAAGTCGACACTAAACTGAGAAGTAGAGACCATCCACTCCACCAATAAGGGAGAAAGAGTTAGCTCTCATTGACTTCCCAAACGAAGTTAACGAGTTTGTTGCATCTGTTGAAC
This sequence comes from Cherax destructor, assembly GCA_009830355.1. Lineage (NCBI taxonomy): Eukaryota > Metazoa > Arthropoda > Malacostraca > Decapoda > Parastacidae > Cherax > Cherax destructor. Next base: position 92,106 of record WNWK01000909.1, read on the forward strand.
AAACGTCGTTGGGCCGTTGCAGATTACCAGGTTTGACGATGGGTTTAACGAACCTACTGTCCCATTGTATTCCACTTGAACCTGGAACTTTACCTATTTGTGTACCTGCGCACAGCATGCCTCATTCGCAAGTTGCTGTGCGGTCACAGGTCAGCAGTTACTCAGTAGTTACACACGTAGACTGCAAGGATCATCGTGTCAGCAGGTCACACCAGTTGTTTATGTTAGAGGCGAGTGAGGTGACGACTCTCTAGCATGTAGGAACTGCATCGTGGCTATTATAGGAAAGCAAAAATACTTGAGATAGCAGCTCCACTCCTCGTGGCATGGTCTCGGACCAGGCATGTTGTTGGTGCTACTACTATTACTACCACAAGTAGTACTACCACTACCACCACTAGTAGTAATCCTAATTACTTTTTATACCTTTTCCTTTTCCCCCGTTTGTACATTTTCTCCCATCTTTTTCCTTTGCCCGTATTCTTCCTTCTCCTCTCTCCTCCCTCTGTCTCCTCACTGACCCATTTATACTTCATTTTCTTTATCTTGTTCTTTTACTTCCTCATCCTTCCCTCTTTTCGTTTCTTATCTTGCATCTTATCTCCTTTACATCCATCTCTCCCCTCATTCCCTATCTCTTTCCCCCTGTCTTTTACATCCCTTTCGCACACAGCCCTTTTCTTCACCTTTCTTGCTTCCTCCTTTTTCTTCCCATCCCATTTTAGCTTTCCCCTGCCTTCCCTTCTCCCTCATTCCCGTCCCTCTATGCGAAGTTCCATCACTCTGTTTATAAATACAGGCAAACTGGGTTCAGCAACCATGACCTCACACTGGCGTAGCTACGCCAGGCTGGGCGTAGCTACGTCAGGGTGAAGTTTACGTTTAAAGAGCAAATGCGCGTTTGACGGAAGTGCGGTAGCGTAAACCGCAAGAGGAAAACGAATAAAAACCGTTACGCAGAGAGAGAGAGAGAGAGAGAGAGAGAGAGAGAGAGAGAGAGAGAGAGAGAGAGAGAGAGAGAGAGAGAGAGAGAGAGAGAGAGAGAAGAGCAAAATACCAACAAGGGTAAGGCGCCTGGGGGCCATGAAATTACATTACACAAGAATTCCAGCCACAATTGGCCATACTCCCTGGAGGCTGCGTACATGGAAGCCACAATAAGTTCTTCAACGAAGATCAGAGTGCCACGTACACATATGATAGACGGAGGTTCTGTCCACCTTTTGCGATACCTGTCTATCCCCGTCTAGTGTTGTAACTCTCCATCCCTGTCTATTGTGATACCTGTTTATTCTGGAAAGAGACCCTATCTCAGTCTACTATGAAGCCCGTCTATCCTAGACAGATCTGCTAGCCCTGTCTATTATGATACCTCTCTATCCTCGAAGTTTCCTCCTCTATCTGAAACTCTATCCCTCAGTTTTTCCTCAAACTCCGTAACAGACGAAACTTCATCTGCTGGGAACACTCCAAAGTCTGCGGGATTTAAAACGAGACTAAAACTCAGAGATACAAAACTACACAAAACTCCGACGAGATACAAAACTACACAAAACTCCGACGAGATACAAAACTACACAAAACTCCGACGAGATACAAAACTACAAAAAACTCAGCTAGGTACAAAACTACAGAGGAGTCTACGATATACAGGAGACAAGGAGGCGGAGCTGGGGATTGAGCTGTGAAGCAGATGATAAGGAATAAGTCAGCCTCATCCAGGCTGGCGCGGTAAGTCCAAACTGAGCCGCAAAGCGCCCGGCCAGAATAGTCCCCGCATCTCCGGGTTTTAAGGGATTACAGAATGAACACAGCCCAATGGAAATGGACTCTGGTGGGTGGAGAGAGAGAGAGAGAGAGAGAGAGAGTGGAGGAGGAAGGGTTGAAAGATTAACTATTCGATATGCATAGGAGTGGGCCCGTTGGAATATGTTTGACAATATAGGGTCGAGTTGGAGTGCGTGCGTACCCAGAGCGGGCAGGGGGACGACGCCCCCAACACACCCAGGGTGGCAGGCCGCCCCCCACTTCTGATCCTAATGCACTACACTTGGGATCAAACCAAGCTGCCTTAGAGTGGCTGCGGATACTAAGCAAAATCTGAACCACTGAGGTTCTCCATTGAGAAAATTGTACTGCATGATAAGTGTCTACCGGGCATCACCAGAGACTGGCCTCTCACATCCATGTCCCATCACGATGGCACCCAATGGGATGCCATGGCAACCCTCCTCCTGGCTCTTCTAGTCAGGCTGCTGTACTGGCTACAACTCCTGGCTGGTTTCTGAATACTGTTTTTCTATTTGCCCATTATACTAAGCTCCTGATGAAGCGATGATGCAGTGTGAAAGGACTTGAGTTTCGTGTAATTTTTCCCTTGCCTATTCGGCATTATATATATATATATATATAAAATGTACACTCATGCCTTCGAGAGCCCTATCGTACCTATTCTCTGTACTCAACTAAATGTGGCTGCAGGGGTCGATTCTTAGTTCTTGGCCCCCCTCCTGGAGAGTTTACCTGGAGAGAGTTCCGGGGGTCAACGCCCTCGCGGCCCGGTCTGTGACCAGGCCTCATCTCTGGAACATCCTGTCTCTGTCCACCTTGTCAATTTCTCTCAGTATTTTATATGTCCTTATCATATCCCCCGTATTTCTCTTGTCCTCTGTGTGTGTGGGGGGGGACACAACACGAAATACAACAGAGACGTTCGTCACATTTTTTTTTTGAGCTAAATCTATTCATTTATTTATTTTATTCATGAAAACGAGCTAAACCCGAGTGGGTTATACAATGCTGTATAGCCCGGAAAAGCAACAGTATTACACAAAAAGTATTTAAACACTCACGCACACACATGGTGGTGTGTGCCTTGTAGCGAGCATCGGAGGCGGGGCCAGGAGCTGTGAATCGATCCCTGCAACCACAAATAGGTGAATACACACACACACACAGGTATGATAAAGCTCATGGAGCAGGTAGAGAGAGTGGACGTAGTAGCAACCAATGAAGGGGCGGGGCCAGGAGCTATAACTCGACCCCTGCAACCACAATTAGGTGAATACACACACACACACGGGTCAAAAGATCAAAAACGGGGAGATAAGAGAGACAAAACACCGGATATAACAAACAGAGCCATCTCTCAGAGTGTTTGTCAGAGCTGGTTTTTACAAGTGTGTCGGCACAAGTCTGCCACCTCTCGCTACGTGTGTCGTGCCAAATGTATCCCATCAATTATATTATTATATCTTCTATTATAAACTTCAAGGGAGCGAGAAAAAGTTTGTCTCGAGAATAGAGGACAGAAGGCTCAACCTACACCACTCCTTGCGCTCAGTAACCCACATGGGTTTAGAAATTCACACAAAGATATATTATTATTATCATCGTTATTATTATTATTATTATTATTATTATTATTATTATCATCATCTGAGAGCAATAATACTTCAGTAAAACATAGCAAACCTGACTAAACTAAACCTAGAACCATAGGAAAACTGGGGAAATCAATGATACTAGAGCTTGTGTACAGTTTGGGCTCCTGTATTATACCTCAGCTGTAAGAACCACCAGTTGCTAGTATCTCATACCTCTCTCTTTCCTAATCTCTCATGACATGCCCCTCCAAACACAGTTGCTAGCTGATAGTATATCATACCTCTCTCTCCTATCATGCCCCTCGAAACAGTTTGACAGGCTTCTAGTTCAGGGGATCATCATCCCAGCAGCTCTGACCCAAATCAGTCCTTTTTCTGGAGAGCGTGATCAGTGAGGCTGCTGGTGCTCACTGACTTCAAGAATCAAGAAGACATATTAAGAACACTGAAGTTACTTCTTATGAAGACGAAGAATATGGTTAATGACTGAAGTGTACACAAGGAAGAGATGAACAAATATTGGGGATTGAGCGAAATGCTGTAAAGTAGACCCACAATGAAAACACACAAATGAAGTATAATGAGATCGTTTCGGCCACGTAGTGGTCTTCTCCAAATCAGTATCATGGGCGAAACGATTGCACTGCACTGGAATCGTGTCTCCGTTTCCAAACAGTGGATCTATGAATAGTGTGATGAAAACACCTAACCGAGACACAACTAGAAACACAGTTAACAAATTGTCAAATTCAGATTTAAGAACATGAGAAAGAATAAGCACTTCAGCAGGCCTACTGGCCCAACCTTCCAAAGTACTTTTAGGCAAATAAATGAGAGGGAATGGTTGAGTGTGTGTGTGTGTGTGTGTGTGTGTGTGTGTCGTAGGTCTTTTGCAATGTTGCTGTCCTCGTGTTAAAAGTCGCAGTCGAAGATAAACACTCGGTTCCGCGAAAGATAATCTCTCGTGAATTGACGTCACATCCCATCCAAAAAGGTGGGCGTGACCGGAAGTGCCAAAGCCAGCCACAAACACCAGTGAAACAGGAAGCCATCCATTCCTAGTGGGCCACCGCTGAAAAAACATTAATGGGAGCACACTCCCCTGTAAAGAACGGACGCAACAGACGTACAACCCATGTGGAGACCTGACGTAAGAGGCGTAGCACCCATGCAAAGAATTGACGTAGGAGACGTAGCACCCATTCATAGAACTGACGAAGGAGACGTAGCATCCATCCAAAGAACTGACGTAAAGACGTAGCAAGGCCTGGATTCAAGATGCACTGGCTGGCACTGCAACTGGAACTCAAGCTGACGTAGAAAGTGTATCTCAACACTACACTGCACTGTAGACAAGTATCGAGCCAAAGACAACTTACAGAACAACTTTACTGGGACAATGTTTCGTTCAGTGTAGCCTTATCAAGAAATGACTTGATTAAGTTCCTACACAGCGAAACAGTGCCCTCTGAGGCCGGTGCAACACATGCAACACTAATCCCCCAAAAGGTTGTTTAGTGTTGCACATCCCCCAAAAGGGGGATTTTTTTTACACACATCATTCTTACCCAGCTCTATCTAAGGCAGTAGTTCCCAACCTTTAAGTATGAAAGGTGTCCCACAGCTCGATCGCTAGCGAACTCAGCTCACACACTGAGGTCCTGGGGTCGATCCTCGGTACGGGTGGAAACATTATCACGTCTTTCCTTAAGACACCTGCTGTCTATGTTTACCTGTCAGTAAAATAGGTACCTGGGTGTTAGTAGACTGGTGTGGGTAGCAACCTGGGTTCAAAATTGACCTAATTTGCCGGAAATGCTCAGCATAACAAGGGGCTTTCTATATAGTTGCATGTCATTGATGTCAGCTAGATCTGTATACCTTGTACATGTACTTGTAGACAAAGATTATTATTATTAAAGGGCCAATTTGAAAAGCCAAATTTAAATAAGGGCGGCATTTTGTATATTTTTTTTTTTTGTAATTTTGATGAATAATAACAACAACATTTTGTAATTGTCGACACTGTGCAGTGTGGAACCTACATAAAAGTGAATTCATAATTTCATGTGAGGGCCGCATCCATTTTCTAGAAGGGCCACATGCGGCCCTCGGGCCGCAGGTTAGGAAACCCTGATCTAAGGTATAATATCACCCCGTAGGATGCGAGCCACAACAATCGGCTAACACCCAGGTACCTACTTGTTTGCTAGGTGAATAGGGGCAGCAGGTGTAAGAAATCATACCCAAAATTTCCACCTGTGCCGGGGATCGAACCACGGACACTCAGTGTGTGAGCTGCCAACCGAGCCACTGCACTGCTCCTTCTTTTTTGTGCAGTTATGATAAAATCTCATTCTTCACAACCCAAGATGAAGGGCTCTCTATCCAAGGAACCAGAGCAAGCCTTCCCCCCTCCTTCCACGGATCAAAACTGAATATTCCTAATCCTAAGGCGATGCATAAGCCGTGCGGGTTTAGCGTTTAGCTTCGCCACAATCCTACAAGACGACCATTACGGAACAATTGGAAGCGGATACAATCCAATACGACACTTAGGAATACAATTCAACACGACATTTTAACAGCTAATACAATTCGACACGACACGCAAACCACAACTCAAGCAGACACGACACAGTGACGACCCCACGGTACGACTACCACTCCCAGGCTGCACAGTGCCAAGAGGCAGTGACAACCCCACGGGACGACCACAGTGGACGACCCCACGGGACGACCACACCTCCCCAGATTCTGGAGAAACAGGATACACCCATCTGGCATCACAACACGTACGTATGTTTATGTTTGGGCAAGGTGCAGCTGGTGGCGGCCAACCTCCGCTATCCTGCCTGCTACTGCTGCTCTCTCTACTCCCTCCTGCCTGCCCTGCTGCCTTCACCGCATGCACTCCCTGCCTGCTTTCACTACATGCACTCCCTGCCTGCCTTCACCGCATGAACTCATTGCCTGCCTTCACCGCATGCACTCATTGCCTGCCTTCACCGCATGCACTCATTGCCTGCCTTCACCGCATGCACTCATTGCCTGCCTTCACCGCATGCACTCATTGCCTGCCTTCACCGCATGCATTCTCTTCTTGCCCTATGTCCTCACACCTAAGATTTGACACTGGAATCTGAGAAAGAGAATGAGAAAGACAGGGAGAGTTGAAATGATCCCTCTCATGTGTGAGGCGAAATGAAGAGAGGTAGAAATGACGAAAGGAAGATAGGTGGAAAAGACGAGAAGTAGGTAGAGAGGAAGAGAGAGATGCCATGAGAAAGCCTGGGAGAGTTGAAATAATCTTTCACACGTGTGGGGAGAAAAATAGGGAAGGGAGGGAGGTAGGCAGGAAGACACAGGAAGAGCTAAGACAATCCTTCACAGAGTGACATACACAAACACTGAGGCAGCCTCTCCTGCCACCCAGTCTCTCATACAAGCCTCTCCTGCCATCCAGTCTCTCATACAAGCCTCTCCTGCCATCCAGTCTCTCATACAAGCCTCTCCTCCCACCCAGTCTCTCATACAAGCCTCTCCTGCCACCCAGTCTCTCATACAAACCTCTCCTGCCATCCAGTCTCTCATACAAGCCTCTCCTGCCACCCAGTCTCTCATACAAGCCTCTCCTGCCACCCAGTCTCTCATACAAGCCTCTCCTGCCTCTCAGTCTCACACACAAGCCTCTCCTGCCACCCAGTCTCTCATACAAGCCTCTCCTGTCACCCAGTCTCTCATACAAGCCTCTCCTGCCACCCAGTCTCTCATACAAGCCTCTCCTGCCACCCAGTCTCTCATACAAGCCTCTCCTGCCACCCAGTCTCATACAAGCCTCTCCTGCCACCCAGTCTCTTATACAAGCCTCTCCTGTCACCCAGTCTCTCATACAAGCCTCTCCTGCCTCTCAGTCTCACACACAAGCCTCTCCTGCCACCCAGTCTCTCATACAAGCCTCTCCTGTCACCCAGTCTCTCATACAAGCCTCTCCTGCCTCTCAGTCTCACACACAAGCCTCTCCTGCCTCCCAGTCTCTCATACAAGCCTCCAGTGTCTCTCAGTCTCCACCAGTGACTCGCGGAGTGCAGATTTGAACGTTTCCCAGACGTATCACAAGAGCTTTTATTAATTTGCTTGTTTACGGCTAAATAACTTTTGTAAAGATTTATAAAACGTGAGCTAATTAGAATTATGAAGATAATAATGATAGGCGTTCAGACAATGGCGATGGAAATCCAGCAAGAAAGTTGCTGACTCACACACTCCTACTCTCCCATCACTCGTACACACTCTCCCATCACTCGTACACTCTCTCCCATCACTCGTACACTCTCTCCATCACTCGTACACTCTCTCCCATCACTCGTACACACTCTCTCATCACTCGTACACACTCTCTCATCACTCGTACACACTCTCCCATCACTCGTACACACTCTCCATCACTCGTACACTCTCTCCATCACTCGTACACACTCTCTCATCACTCGTACACACTCTCCATCACTCGTACACTCTCTCCCATCACTCGTACACTCTCTCCATCACTCGTACACTCTCTCCCATCACTGTACACACTCTCCATCACTCGTACACCTCTCCCATCACTCGTACACTCTCTCCCATCACTCGTACACACTCTCCATCACTCTACACTCTCTCCATCACTCGTACACACTCTCCCATCACTCGTACACACTCTCCATCACTCGTACACTCTCTCATCACTCTGTACACACTCTCTCATCACTCGTACACTCTCCCATCACTCGTACGCATTCTCCCATCACTCGTACACTCTCTCCCATCACTCGTACACCTCTCCATCACTGTACACATCTCCCATCACTCGTACACTCTCCCATCACTCGTACCCCACATTCTCTCCATCACTCTACACTCTCCCATCACTCGTACACTCTCTCATCACTCGTACTCTCATCACTTACCTCCCATCACTCGTACACTCTCCCATCACTTCCATCAGTCCCATCACTACTTCCATCACTTACATCTCCATCACTCCTACACTCCCCATCACTCTACACTTCATCATCACATTCATCACCACACTCTCCACACCACATCCCATCCTACACACACCCACAACTCTCTACACACACTCCTACACACACTTCTACACACACTCCTACACACACACACACACTCTCCTACACACACACACACTACACACACTCCTACACACACCCACACTCTCCTACACACACCTCCACACACACACACTCCTACACACACACACACTCCTACACACACACACACTCCTACACACACCACCCTCACACACACACACTCCTACACACACACACACTCCTCACACACACTCCTACACACACACTCCTACACACACACCCACACCACTACTCCACACACACACTCCTACACACACCCACACATCTCCTACACACACACCTACACACCCTACACACCACACACTACACACACACACACACACACACTCCTACACACACACACACACACATCTACACACACACACACTCCTACACACACACACACTCCTACACACCACACACTCCCACACTATCACTCCCACACACACTCCTAGTTAATATTTCAAGAATTACAGTGCTATCCTCCACGTGTGAAACACTGGTCCGGAAATACCCACCACTGCTGGACAAGAAATATTTCAATATAAGCATAAAGAAAAAAATTGAAGGTATCGGTACAAGACTACAACTGGAAGGAAACAATAACAAGCTACGAATAATTAGAAAGTTAGGTGAAAACACTGCTAGATAGAGGAGACATGATTACGAAATACAAGATAGTGAAATAAACATGTTTAAGAGAGAGAGAGACAGACAGAGAGCTCTTAGCTTGTAAATAAAGTTAGGAACCTTTAACCTAACCTTGTAAAACCCATCGTAAAGAGAGAGAGAGAGAGAGAGAGAGAGAGAGAGAGAGAGAGACTGTAGCCAATAATCCCTTGCATACTGCAGGACGAGGCTAATAAAGGAAAATCAGAAGAGAAGTTGACAGACGCGGAGCTGACAGTCTTAACAGCCTTGATAGACAGGGGGTGAAAACATGACACAGACAGACACACTGGAGACCTGACTGACAGCCACATGCGCATAAGAACGGTTTGCTAGCTATATCATACATCCCATTCCCATTCCATGAATGGTAGTCACCCCATACCCATTCCAAGAGTGGTAGTCACCCCATACCCCATCACGCTGGAGGTAATCACACAAAATTAAGGGGTAACATAATGTGTCCAGGGACTGGTTCGTAAGGCTGACAAAACTACAGTGACCAATATAATGGTGTGGCAGACACCAGTAGACAAACACATGAATACACAAGTAAACAGACACAGGCAGACAGACAAAGGTAGACAGACACAAGCAGACAGGACCCCAATGGAAGCAAGTCACTCTGTTCGACTTTTTGGGGGGGTTATTCTAGGTAATATACACTATGTATGATAAATGTAGTTACGTGTACCTGTGTCTAAATAAACTTACTAAGCACAATCAGAAAGACAGACATAAACACAGACACTTTGTGGATAAAAGAAACGGGGTACGCAGCGGCACTTATCTGATTATTCACTCCATTTAGGGCTACAGGAGCGACTTGAACTTCCCTAAGGTGAGTGATGGAGACATTAGTCATGATTGACAGTGTGGAGAAGGAATGAAGGAGGGAGAAGGCAAGAAAGAGATGGAAGGAGTGGGGAGGAAGAAAGATTGTGTGAGTGTGAGAGAGAAATATGGGAAGGGAGAGAACGGGAAGGTGTTAACACTGAGAACACAGCACATCACCTGGTGTTAACACTAAGAGAGAACACAGTACATCACCTGGTGTTAACACAGCACATCACCTGGTGTTAACACAGCACATCACCTGGTGTTAACACAGCACATCACCTGGTGTTAACACAGCACATCACCTGGTGTTAACACAGCACATCACCTGGTGTTAACACAGCACATCACCTGGTGTTAACACAGCACATCACCTGGTGTTAACACAGCACATCACCTGGTGTTAACACTGAGAACACAGCACATTACTTGGTGTTAACACCGAGAACACAGCACATTACCTGGTGTTAACACTGAGAACACAGCACATCACCTGGTGTTAACACTGAGAACACAGTACATCACTTGGTGTTAACACTGAGAACACAGCACATCACCTGGTGTTAACACTGAGAACACAGTACATCACTTGGTGTTAACACTGAGAACACAACACATCACCTGGTGTTAACACTGAGAACACAGCACATCACCTGGTGTTAACACTGAGAACACAGCACATCACCTGGTGTTAACACTGAGAACACAGTACATCACCTGGTGTTAACACTGAGAACACAGCACATCACCTGGTGTTAACACTGAGAACACAGTAGATCACCTGGTGTTAACACTGAGAACACAGCACATCACCTGGTGTTAACACTGAGAACACAGTACATCACCTGGTGTTAATACTGAGAACACAGCACATCACCTGGTGTTAACACTGAGAACACAGCACATCACCTGGTGTTAACAAGGAGTGGACGGAGACTCCCCCCTCCCCCTCCCCCAATTTTCTCCCAAGACGAAAATTGCTTCCAAAAAGCGGCCTGAGGGGGGCGCCTCTCCCCGGGTTTATGAGGACTCTTCGCTTTCCAATTAATCGTAAGTGTTTTAAGTTTTAATTCCACATAGATGAGCCTTTTTCAAGTCATTCTTCAGAAACAAAGAAAATGCAAAAAAAATACATGGCAGCATCAATTTTAACTAAAACAAAAAAAATGTTGGAAATAACATTTATATGACGTTATTATTAACAGGAATTTTAAATATTTTGGGATATTGGAATTACTCATAAAAGTATATGAAAAAAAGTTTACCTCGGTACTAGACTGTAGATAAATGGTTCTGAGAACCGACAAGTTGATAAATTAGACACATGTGCAACACGTGCGTGTCTTTATTGAGGAAACGTTTCGCCACACAGTGGCTTCATCAGTCCTGTAGAAAAAAGAATGGTGAAGATCAGAAGGTGTTTGACCTAATCAGTTCTTCAGTCTGGAGTCAATGTTATCAGTCCATTAATAAATCCAAGACTAAGGACACAGAGGTAATATGTGACATAACTAAAGTTATTCACGTGGTCAAGCTCCATTATTAAAAGTGCAAAATTACATAAAAAACTTGGTACTAGGGGGAAAAAACATTCTGGGAGAGGATTTTTAACAGAGATAATATCCAACACATTGTATGGTGTCAGGTAATGTGTGTGTGGAGTAGTCTGCCTGTCACTCCATTAAACACACACACACACACACACACACACACACACACGAAACTGAAAAGCACACAGGCGACCTTACAGTCTGCTTGAGCACGATGTGCTAAATTGTCCACTTGAGGGAAACAGTGATACATATTAGCGTATACTTCCTTTTATATATATATATATATATATATATATATATATATATATATATATATATATATATATATATATATAACGTACCTAGTCCCTAGTTCTTTTCTACATGAGAATGCTCTTCCCTTGCCGTCCACAGGATGGATATGGGGTGCACAATCAACTACCCACATGGGCGTGAAAATTTAAAATTCCTGTACATTTTTTTTTATTTGAAAGAAGCATCACCAGCACACCCTACACCGTTGCCGGGTCACCATTTGGAGAAGACCAGGGCCGGATGTACCGGCGAACCTACAACAACAACAACCCTACACCACCACCACCATCACAATTACCACCACTACCACCAACACCACCACTACCACCATCACCACCAACGTATACTCACTACTCTCGTCTCCACCAACTTCAGTGTCGTGTTAATATAATGACAATAATTATAAGACACAACACGAGTATATGGGATACGAATCTTGTCTGCAGCAAGCTGTCAGCCAGGCTACACCACCCACTGGGCTGTCAGCCAGGCTACACCACCCACTGGACTGTCAGCCAGGCTACACCACCCACTGGGCTGTCAGCCAGGCTACACCACCCACTGGGCTGTCAGCCAGGCTACACCACCCACTGGACTGTCAGCCAGGCTACACCACCCACTGGGCTGTCGGCCAGGCTGCACCACCCACTGCGCTGTCAGCCAGGCTACACCACCCACTGGGCTGTCAGCCAGGCTACACCACCCACTGGGCTGTCAGCCAGGCTGCACCACCCACTGGGCTGTCAGCCAGGCTACACCACCCACTGGGCTGTCAGCCAGGCTACACCACCCACTGGGCTGTCAGCCAGGCTACAATAACCAGCAGGTTGTTAGCTACGCTGCAACACGCAGTGGGCTGTCAGCCAGGCTGCACCACCCACTGGGCTGTCAGCCAGGCTACACCACCCACTGGGCTGTCAGCCAGGCTACACCACCCACTGGACTGTCAGCCAGGCTACAATAACCAGCAAGTTGTTAGCTACGCTGCAACACGCAGTGGGCTGTCAGCCAGGCTGCACCACCCCTAACTTCAACCTCAACAACTGCACATACTCAGGCAATGATAGCCAAAATTGTCAAAGTTATGATTCCCCCCCAAGTTTGAATGCAAATTATGGAATTATAAAGTCATTAAACTGGGGACTTGGAGTTTGGCAATAGTCTGTTTCAGGGAAGGAATCTATAAATCTGCTTCGAGGCTGTAGTCCCTGACTCTACTGACTTACGCTTTAGGGAAAAAATCTGTAAAGCTTAGTGAAGGTCGCAAATCTACTGCAAGGTTGTAGTCCCTGACTTTTTTTTGTGGGAGACAGAGAAGACTACCTCCTCATAGTCGGACAACGTGCGGCCAGCAGTAAGAGGCTGGCTGATCAGGCTCTGATCCACCGGGAGGCCTGGTCAATGACTGGGACGCTAGGGCGCTGACCTCCGGAACACACGCCAGGTAGATTCCAGGTAGATAGGTAGTTGCCTACTGTGATTCTGATTACTCATTGAGCGTACTCCTGTACTCTCCTAACACATATATACACTAATCTTTCAAAGAACATGCATTGTACTTATCACTTTCAAACCTATTTAAATTATTCAACTAAATTCCTTACTAGATATTACATTAGACTCTAACAGCCCATCAAATCCCAAAACTCACAACCTCCCTCCACTCACCCCGATCTAGCACTCACATAAACTTTCTCAATTACTCAAGTCCACGGTGGTCAATCAAAGCGAATTATCTCAAAAATATTTTTGATCCAAAACTTTATGGTTTGATTATATGTGTGTGTGTACTCACCTAATTGTGGTTGCAGGGGTCGAGTCATAGCTCCTGGTCCCGCCTCTATGTGTCTGTGTATTATGCAAAAATCGCGAACAAGGGATACAAGATGCAAAACAACCACAGGGGGAATTGAATGATAGCTCTAGGCCTTTCGTGTTGTAATCAACACATCAGGAGCTTGCAATGTTGCAGAAAAGAGGAGGATGTCCAAGCAAATACGATCACAGGAAGCGCCTTTGCGATCACTCCAGCAAAGGCGCTTTTTGTTACTATATTTGCTTGGTCTTCCTTCTCTTTCCTGCAACACTGCAAGCTCCTGATGACGTGCTGATTACAACACGAAAGGCCTAGAGCTATCATTCAACTCCCCCTGTGGTTATTTTGCACACACACACACACACACAGGAACCATACATAGGTTTGATAAAGCTCATGGAGCAGGGAGAGAGAGGACCTAGTAGCAATCAGTGAAGAGGCGGGGCCAGGAGCTATGACTCGACCCCTGCAACCACAAATAGGTGAGTACACACACACACACACATATACATACACATTTTATAAATTTCCATGAATATCAATATGTTATTTTTTTGTACCAAAATTAACTATTAATTTACGAACTATAACAAAGTAATTTTTACTTTGTAATATTAAACATCAAGCTGAAAATATTTACCATCAATAGTAAAATATTTATCTACAACACTAAAATATTTCACATTAATATTAAAATATTTCACATCAATATACAAAATCTGTCACTTCTAGCTGAAAAAAATCTAATATATTACATAATGTTTTTTTTTTTGCCCTTGCGGGTACAACGGTATGGTGACCTTCAGCGAGGCGGGGGTCAGTGTGACCTATAAGGCAGCTGAGCGTCACTTTCTGGCATAAATAACATGATGCCATTCCCCTCCCCCCAGGCCGTCGCTCTCCAGAAAAAAGATCACTGTTTTAAGCAACACGAATCCCTCAGCATGGCAAAAACAATGTTACACACACACACACATATATATATATATATATATATATATATATATATATATATATATATATATATATATATATATATATATATATATATATATATATATATATTCTTTACAAGTCAGGGCGGAGGTATTAATGTGGGGGAAGGTGTTGTAGGGACGGGGAGGAGGGAGGACTTGTAGGGAAGGGGGAAAGGAGGAGGGAACTGAGGGGGTGGGGAAAGTAGCTGATGGAAAAAAAGGTAAGGGGGTAAAAGTTGAGGGGAAATGGGGGAAAGAATAAAGGAGGGGAGGGAAGAAAACAGGGAGCTGAGAGAGAGAGGGGGAGAAGGTACAACGTAAACAAGGAGAAAAATTAGTGGAAAAAAAAGAGAAGGTGGAATTATTATTATTATAATCAAATAGAAGCGCTAAACCACAGGGGGGGAAGGTTGTGGAAGAGCAGGAGACTGAGAAGTAGAGGAGAAATGGAAAAGTAGCAGCAGGGAACTAAGAAGAAAAGGAAAAATGGAAGAGAAGTATTCTAAGAATAAGGAGGAGGAGAGGAGAAGAGAAGAGGAGCATTCTCTCAATACCATAAACATTTAGAGTAGTGCAACAAGACTAAGTGCAGAGAGTACTACTCTCAGCACCTACTCCAGAATAATGTAAAAAAAAAGAGCAGTACTAGAGTCCGAGTAGCTACTCCAGAGTACAGGTATGTACTCACCTGAGTGATGACGGTGGGATCCACACAGTGTACCACCCACAATACTCAAGAAAAAATATACTCCCTAAGAAGTTGTGTGAGGTTTAAGTTACTTCATAAACTGTACATAGAGCGAAACGTTCATAACTTGATAGCGCTCTACACAGAGCGAAACGTTGTCCCGATTTATTATGTAAGTGCGTCTTTTCCTCGCCACTAGTAAACATTAACTGCCCTCTTCCCTGCCTGGATTAAAGAGGGAGAGGGGCAACTGGTGTCTCCTCCCTTCCCTACCCACTACCTAGTTTACCTGTGGTTTACCCGTGGTTTACTTGTAGGTGGTTCCCGAGTGCTACTGCTTACGAAGCCTTGTGATACAATAGTGGCAACTGTACGCAAATTATATACCACGCACAGCAATATATCTATACATATAAGAGTCCTTATGTGCTTTGAATGTGTGTGTGTGTGTGTTTGTTTTCACCGAGTTCTGTTTGCAGGGGTCGACACTTAGCTCCTAGCCCCGCCTCCTAGACCACTTTGATCGGCATCACTGATTTCTTGCCTCTTTGGTCTCGTCGTATCTACTCCTGAAGCCGTGTATTAAACTTGCCTCCACCGCTATATCACCCAAGTTATTTCACTTGTCAGCCATCCCGAAACTAAAAAACAAATACGTTTTTACATCCTATGGTTCATCTGTCTTCAGCTTCCACCCTTTGATCCTGGTCCTCTTAATTTAAACTATCTGTTCCCGTCATGCCTATCAATTCCTCTTTAATATGTGGATGTAGTAATCATGTTTCTTCATGTCCTCATCTCTAGAGTCGTGACATTCAACTCCCTCAACCTTTCTTCACTGGGCATTTTCTTTGCTTCTGGTACTACTCTGGCTGCAAACCTTTCAACCTTTTCGAGTATTTGCCCGTGCTTGACTAAGAGTGGGCTCCATGCTGCGGCTGCATACTCGAAGATTATCCTGTCATATGTCTTGTAAAAGAGTTCTCTTCTGATGTTTGCTAGACTTGCATGTGCCGCTGATGCTATACGGTTTACATGTAATTCTGTCGGTTTATTTGGTGTTATATTCTCCGCCAGGTCCTTTGCACTCTGATATCTGTATTTTTCTCCAGATATGCTGTACTGTGTCTGGTCTGCCCTCACCTTCTCCAGTTTAGATGACCACACAAACACACAATATCACCAGCACACTCCACAAATCTCACTCAGCTTATCCCTGGACACAAATCCCTCCCCAATGACTAATCCTGCCGTAACAAGCTAAATATAAATTTTTGGTAAAGTATAAAAATTGCTGATGCATAATTTAGTCTGGTGGAGGAGGGAGAGTGAGGAGGGGAAGTGAGAAAGAGAGGGAGGGGAGAGAGAAAGGGGGGAATGAGGAGGGAGAGGGGAGTGTGGGAGAGAGGGTTATGAGGGAGAGGGAGAGTGAACACGGAGAGGGGTGAATTATGAGGGAGAGGGGTAAGGAGGAAGAGTGGGAGGGGAAAGAGGGGAGTGAGAGGGAGAGAGGAGTGAGGGAGAGGGGAGTAAAGAAGGAAAATGTAGTAAGGAGAATATGGGAGTAGTAGCAAAGGGATGCTGCATAGGAAAGAGAAAGATTAGCAGGAAAGTTAGTGAGGAGTGGAAGAGAGGATAGGTGGAGAGGCTGAGGAAGGGGAAAGGCTTGGTTCGAAGAGGGGAAAGAAGAAAGCTCGTGTGTTGTTGCTGCTACTACTGTTGTTGCTGCTGCGGCGGCGGCGCCGGAAACTATTAAAATGCACAAAAATAGGTCACCTCGAGCTACTAATTAGGGTAGCAGGTGAGGTCAACCAGTCGGAAAGAGAGAGAGAGAGAGAGAGAGAGAGAGAGAGAGAGAGAGAGAGAGAGAGAGAGAGAGAGAGAGAGAGAAGAGAGAATAATACAATGTCATGTCATAATGCTGTAATAAAAACACTATCACCAAAGATGAAGAAAACTGATATGGCGAATACGAAGAGAAAGTAAAAAAAAAAAAGAAGAAAAACAAACACGAAGACTAAGACGGGGGTGGAAAACACACACGAACAATAAAAAAAAACACAAGGAACAACAAATCGACTGATAAAACTAGAATTAACACCAAATAAACCAAATGAAAAGATAAACAGAACTCCACAGCAACAGAGGTTAAAGGACCAATGGAACAACAATGAACGATGTACACAAGCGAACAGGTTTAAGGGAGAGAGGAAAAAAAACCCAGAGCCAGAAACATGCACAGAAGTATAAGAAAAAAAACCCTGGGAGCTACAGTTGCTACTGGCAGAACAATAGCGACACTGCGAACGCACACACAAGCAGCAATACCCGGTGCTGCTGCCGATATCGACCAGTGAACCGTGGGTGTGAAGCCAACTGCAAGAAAGCAAGGATCAAGCAAAGAACGCAGAGCAAACAAACAAGGAGCAAGCACGAAGAAGGTAGGGACAAACAAAAGAGCAAACAAGGACCAAAAAATAAGAGAAGGCAAGGAACAATCCAGGAGCAAACGAAGAGCCAACAAAAACAGCAAACAAGAAGCAAAGAAACAGCTGGAGAAATAAGAAGGCACTCCTGTAACTATTAGCGCCGGGAGGGTTAATAACCCAGGATAACCCAAGAACGGCAACCCCTGTCTTTGTCTTTGTTGTCTTTCCAACACTTGGCGTTCCTAGGATGCGACACACAACACTCAAGACTAACACAGGTACCTATTTTACTGCTAGGTGAACACTGGAAGAAGGTGTTTATTTACTGCTAGGTGAACAGGGGCAGTAGGTGTTATAAGAATTGTACACACGTCTTACCTAACCTGCTGACTGGACCAGGGTGCTTTCAGTTGATCCTTAAGGTCTACCAGTGAGCCAGAAATCACCATAAGAGAGAAAGAAAGAGAGAGAGAGAGAAGAGAGAGAGAGAGAGAGAGAGAGGAAACACTGGTGATACAATAGGGGGCAAAGCATAATACAAATAGCTTACATTTCAATAAAAGGATACAATCATTATTTTTTTACAAAAAAAAAATAGTGGAAACAAAATAAGGAATAAAAGATAGACACGTTAGAAGGGAACAAATTAACAGTAAACAAATGCAACAGTAAGACGCTGTAGTGAAGAACATAAACAGTGGGTTAAAACAAGTAAACAACAATGAAAAGATCCATTATCCATCATCCAAACTGGATGATGGATAATGTCCACCATATCCACAGCCATTTGGATCAGGCGAGGTTCAGGTGAAAGGGAAAATAAAAAAGGTGAACCCCTTCCCCTTTCTCCACCATTACGATGATAAATGCATAGAAAGGTTGGTAAAGTAAGACAGGAGAACTCCCATACCATCAGTCAACACAGACTCAAACCATTAAAAATTTCGAAGCACTAAAGTGAGAATGCAGTCGAGACGTTCACCCAAACATTGACATTCACCCAAAATATACGTTCACCCAGACATTCATTCAAAACATACGTTCACCCAAACAGACAGTCACTCAAAACATAGGTTCACCCAAACATAGACATTCACCCAAAACATACGTACACTTAAACTTATGTTCACCCAGACATTCACCCACAACTTACGTTCGCCCACAAACAACCACACACAAAACGTTCGTAACGTGAGTTTTGAAAGCTAGTGTCACGGGACCCACACAGTATATCAGATGATTCCCAACAATACATTATCAGTGAATTCTTATATTTCCTGAATGGAACCTTATGAGAAGTCTTACCCCCCTTCCCCCTTCCAACCCCCCCTCCCATTCCAACCCTCCCTCCCCATCACCTGCATCCACCCCCCTACCCACACACAATACACCAACAAACAAAATCACTAATTCTCTCCCGTCTCCTCTAATTTATGTTCTCTCTCTTTCATTTAATTTTCTTTCGTCTTATACACATTCTCATTTTTTTTCTGCAAAATATAAAATCCACAGAAAATATTTGCTTTGATATAATAAATTTAGCAAGAGCTAAATCACTTTTGACTTTTTTGGGGGGTTATTTTAGGTAATCCATACACATGCTATGTATGATAATTTATGTAACTGTATTTATGTATACCTGTACCTGAATATACTTGCTTATTCCCTGGTCACCTGACAACTTACTAAGAGACCTGTGTTTACAAGTCGACACACACAGTGACACACACTCTTTTGAACTAGGACTGGAATTCCACGTGAATACCGACAACAGCCTGCTTGATCAGGCCCTGATCCACCGGGAGGCCTGGTCAAGGAACCGGGCCGCTGGGGGCGTTGACCCCCGGAACAATCTCCGGGTAGACTCCAGGTAGGAAGACAAGGTGGGAGTGAATGACAATCTGATGTCATTATTAACAACAGTACTGACTTCATAAAGCTCATCGGTTGGCGAAACGCTGTAGCTAATGAGGATATCCGTTGTATGGAAGTGTTATTCATCCTACTTCCGGGACGAAGATCCCCGGTGCCGGAAAAAAAAAACCAGTTTCCAGAGAGGCAGCCAGAGCCTAAGGGACTGTTCACAATTGGATACAAGGCGACCCATTCACTTTCGTCCAATAAGGAAGATCCCAAGGATCGACAATCACTCCTCTTAGAGGCCACCAGGGGGCTAAGAGACGTGGCTCCAGAATTACATAAAAAGCGACACATTCGTTTTGATCTAGTAACAAAGATCTCAGAGAATGTAAAAACAGTTTCCACAGAGGCTGCCAGGGGGCTACGCATCGCTCTGAAGCAATAATATTAATTTCCTTATGCAAATACACATAATTACATCTGATCTCTCTCTCTCTCTCTCTCTCTCTCTCTCTCTATATATATATATATATATATATATATATATATATATATATATATATATATATATAACATTCAGTGTATACTCTATCCCACCGTTCTTTTAACATATGTTTGCTTATTGCAAAATTTAAAAACTGTAAATGAACTGCTCACATGGTATGACTCCTGGAAATACATGTATATAAAATGCAAAACATTTTGAGCAGCAAGTTGGGTATTATAATAATAATAATAATAATAATAATAATAATAATAATAATAATAATAATAATATTAATTTCTACAAGTGTATAATGCAACTTATATAGACTACAGCTGACATCTTATAACATACTATACGGAGAGCCACTGGTTATGCAGAGTATTTCGGGCAACTCGGGTTAATTTTGTCCCCCAGGATGCGACCCACACCAGTCGGCTAACACCCAGGTACCTACTTACTGCTAGATGAACAGGGACAACAAGTGGCTACGGGACACTGCACATTATATATATTGCAATTTTATTTGAAGCTCTTAACCCGTGGAAGGCTCGATCCTTCATCCTCAATAGGAGTCACTACAGAGACTGGCTTCCCCTGAAATATGCATCAAGGTATCCCTTAAAACGGCTATCAGGAGACAAATGCAGTATAATGCTATTCGTTATTGACAACGTTTCGCCCACATCCACAAACAGATCTACCTGAGCAGAGAGTACATGTTCCCTATATATACTCATATACTCTCTGCCCAGGTAGATCTGTTTGTGACTTGATAAAGCCCACTGTGTGGGCGAAACGTAGTCAATAAAAAATCGCATTATACTGCATCTGTGTATTTTTCTACCAAGAGGCTAACGCTGCCCGGTTACAACAGGAGGCTCCATACTATGGCTCCGGTACTTCCGTTACCTGTTAACAGCTCTAGGGAGCATCGTCAACACGGCGCTGTCTCTTGTCAGGACTTGCAAACTGTGAAAGGTAATCTTAAAAAATAAGAAATACGGGATAACGAAACAGTAAGCGTATATACTAAGTATATATGCTGACTGTCAGTATATATGCTGACTGTCAGTATATATGCTGACTGTCAGTATAAGTGTGTGGAATTTACCTGTCATCTTACAAGTTCGTAAGACAGAGCGCAATACATTCAGAACTTAAGTGTTTCAGCTATTAAACATTCAGAACCTAAGTGTTTCAGCTATAAAACATTCAGAACCTAAGTGTTTCAGCTATAAGACATTCAGAACTAGCTATAAAACACTCAGAACCTAAGTGTTTCAGCTATAAAACTCAATACAACAAAAGAGACGTTTCAGACATCGTCCAGAATCACTCCAAAAAATACATAAACAATACACGACCATACACAAACAAATAACATAGGAGAAAGAAACTTCTGACAACGTTTCGATCCGACTTGAACCATTAACAAGGACGTTATTTGTGTATTGTTCCAGTCAAGATATTGTTTTTTTTCTTTCTTTCTTTTTTCTTTAATACACAAACATAAAACAATGCAACTAAATTTTATGATACAAACAAGAGGAAGATGGAACGATTAATCAACGAAAAAAAATTAAAGGAATAAACTGATAAAAAAAAAGAACCGGATGTTGAAAAGAGGAAGAAAAAACGTAAGACATAATAACAAAAAGGAATAAGAGACAGAACCCCAGGCTCTTAGAACACCTACCAGAACCCCAGACTCAGAAACACCTACCAGAACCCCAGGCTCTTAGAACACCTACCAGAACCCCAGACTCAGAACACCTACCAGAACCCCAGGCTCTTAGAACACCTACCAGAACCCCAGACTCAGAACACCTACCAGAACCAAAGGCTCTTAGAACACCTACCAGAACCTCAGACTCTTAGAACACCTACCAGAACCTCAGACTCTTAGAACACCTACCAGAACCCCAGACTCTTAGAACACCTACCAGAACCCCAGACTCAGAACACCTACCAGAACCCGAGACTCAGAACACCTACCAGAACCCCAGACTCAGAACACCTACCAGAACCACAGGCTCTTAGAACACCTACCAGAACCCCAGACTCTTAGAACACCTACCAGAACCCCAGACTCTTAGAACACCTACCAGAATCCCAGGCTCTTAGAACACCTACCAGAACCCCAGACTCTCAGAACACCTACCAGAACCCCAGACTCTTAGAACACCTACCAGAACCCCAGACTCAGAACACCTACCAGAACCCCAGGCTCTTAGAACACCTACCAGAACCCCAGGTTCTTAGAACACCTACCAGAACCCCAGACTCTCAGAACACCTACCAGAACCCCAGGCTCTTAGAACACCTACCAGAACCCGAGACTCTCAGAACACCTACCAGAACCCCAGGCTCTTAGAACACCTACCAGAACCCTAGACTTTCAGAACACTTACCAGAACCACAGGCTCTTAGAACACCTACCAGAACCCCAGGCTCTTAGAACACCTACCAGAACCCCAGACTCTTAGAACACCTACCAGAACCCCAGACTCTCAGAACACCTACCAGAACCCCAGACTCTCAGAACACCTACCAGAACCCCAGGCTCTTAGAACACCTAAAAGAACCCCAAACTCGCTAAACCTCCACCAGAAACCGAGATTAACTGAACCACCACCACCAGAACCCGACTCACTGAACCACCACCACCAGAACCCCAGGCTCACTGAACCACCACGAGAATCCCGGACTCACTGAACCACCACTACCAGAACCCCAGGCTCACTGAACCACCACCAGAACCCGACTCACTGAACCACCACCACCAGAACCCCAGGTTCACTGAACCACCACCAGAACCCCGGACTCACTGAACCACCACCAGAACTCCAGGCTCACTGAACCACCACCAGAACTCCAGGCTCACTGAACCACCACCAGAACCCCAGACTCACAGAACTATCGCTGGAAGCCCTAGACTCACGAAAGCTACCGCGAGAGGACCGAAGCTCGCGATAACTTCAGCAACTTCACGAGTCGCGCTGCCGGAGGATAAATGAGGATTCAAAGCCAATATTCCTATACTCCAACCAGCGCTTGGTGTCCAAGTTTGAGACGTGTCTCATCTGTATCTCCCCTCGCAGGAAGGGGAGGGGGAGAGGAGAGGGGAGAAAGATATCTCCCCACGCAGGAAGAGGCGAGAGAGAGAAGCAGGGGAGGAAAGGGGAGAAAGATATTTCCCCTCGAAGGAAGAGGAGCAGGTGAGAAGCAGGGATGGGGAGAAAGAAGCAGGGGAGGAGGGGAGAAGCAGGGAATGGGAGAGAAACAGGCGATCTGGGAAAGTACAGCAGGGTAGGAGGTGATGGGGCAAGGGAGAGGGGAGAAAATCAGTTAAGGGGTGGTGATGGGGCACGCTGGGGAGTGATGGTGGCTGGGAAGGTTAAAAAAAAGAAATAATGAGGAATGATGGGGAACGACGGGGAATGGGATGATAGGGGAATTCAAGCACTGATGGGAAATGGCAGTTAGTGATGGGAATACGGGCGATATTAATATACAGGTAAGGGCAGGGTAGATGTTTACAGGTAGGGGCAGGGTAGATGTTTACAGGTAGGGGGCAGGGTAGATGTTTACAGGTAGGGGGCAGGGTAGATACAGGTAGGGGGCAGGGTAAGGAAGTTTTACAAAACAGTAATATGAAATGGGAATGTTTCAATTCATTTTTTTATACAAAAACAAAATAAGAGGCAAGTGTGAGAGTGTGGGCATAATATACATAGGTATTGAAGTGTGGGCCAAATATACATAGCAATAGTTTAACGAAACCAATGATTACAAGACAATATTCAGACAAGAATGGTAATACACGGTTACGAAAGTTGTATACAATGAGAGTTTGAAATGCTTAACAATTAGCGCAATAGGTGAAATTATTTACAAACATTATCTCTCAGTCCACAGCAAGTTTCGAACCTGCAAAACTTGGCATTGTAGTACACAGTACTTTATCCACAAAGCGTTGTGGATAAATACTGTGTACTTGATGCCAAGTTTGCAGGTTCGAATTCTGCTGTGGACTGAGAGATAATGTTTGTAAATAATTTCACCTATTGCGCTAATTGTTAAGCATTTCAAACTCTCATTGTATACAACTTTCGTAACCGTGTATTACCATTCTTGTCTGAATATACACACCAAGGTGTGTATATCTTCCAGTGTACATAAGGGGGAATTACCAACAAACCTTTGGCTGTCTTCAAGAAGGAACTCTGATGAGCCAGACTGTGATGCATATTTTGGACTGCGTGTGGCTGGCACAAGCAGCTTTGTAGATCAGGTCAGAAACTGTGAGCTCTGGTTCGTGACCTCGCCGAGGAGGGAAAGGGAGGGGGTGACTCCCGAAATCGAATCAAGGTAAAATTATAGAATGTTCACATTGAAGAGCGTATATCTCAGTGTACCTACACTCTACAGGTGACGTGCAACCTTATTCACCTTCGTGTAACAGAATGGCTTGAAACCTTCTAAATTAAACCCATAAATACACTTTCAACAGACCTAGACGAAAATGAGTAAATAAAAAATAAATAGTCGAAAAAAATAGAAATAAATAAATAAAATAAAAATTTAGAAAATGAATAAACTTAAAAAAAAAAAAAAAAAAAAGGATTGGAGAAGTTAAACTAAAGAAAAAAATCGAAAATTAGAACACAAATAAAATTGAAGGAGAGAAATTAGAAAAATGACCTCTTCCAGGTCATAATGACTTGAAAAATCTCACGTGTGAGCGAAACGTTGTTTCAAAAACGTAAACAATGGCAATATTTCCCCTCAGTCCTTTGAGCAAGACTTCAGCTAACATAGGAATTTCTTTCAGAGTATCCTGGACCATGCATGACAAAATATTTTGTTTATATATATATATATATATATATATATATATATATATAAAGGTACAATGAACTATATTGCAGTAAATTTTATATTTAATATAACTTAAAAATAAAAAAAAGACGAAGAATCCAAATTTTACACTAGAAACTAAAATGAAAATATGAGTTCCCCATTGGAGAGAGAGAGAGAGAGAGAAGAGAAGAGAGAGAGAGAGAGAGAGAGAGAGAGAGAGAGAGAGAGAGAAACCCCCCACCCCAGAAAAAAACCACAAGGGCGTAACCAATGCTTCAGGAGCTTGCACAAGTTTGACCTCTCCACACCTGGAACCCAGTGACTGTTTCCCCCCTCCCCCAACAACACCCAGAGCGACCCACGCCTGGGTGTCGGCTGTCTACCGACAGCCAGCCCGCTAGGAGCAGGCTGGGACTGCCAACCTGCTTACCTTGCAAAAATCCCAAGAAAAGGGAATATGGGAGAGAGATGAAGTCCCAGTGTTATTGATTTCCAAGGAAGACTTATTATCCGGTGTTCATGTTAGCCGCTTCATTGGTGGAGCCGGCTTGGTGGACCGTCTTGCCCCCCGGGGGGTCCTGGGGCAGGGGAGCCCTGTGGAGGTGGGTGGGGGTGGGAGAGGAGGGGTGGAGGGGTGAGAGAAGGGGTGGGTGGGAGGTGGTGAGAGGTGATGGATCGATGGATGGGAGAGAAGAAAGAGGAAGATGAAGGAGAGGAAGAGGAGGAAGGAAAGGAAGAGGAATAATAATAATAATGATACAAATAATAATAATAATAATACGAGAAGAAAAAAGACGAGGAAGAAGAAAAAGAATAAGAAGAAAATTTGAAGAACGTAGAAGATGAAAGATGAGCAAAAAGAAAAAAATAATTAGTGCAATTAACATGAAAAAAAAATTACATAAATTAAACTAGAAATGGAAAAAAATAGAAAAATAAAGAAAATAGAAAAAAAATAGAAATTAAGTAAAGCTAAAAAAAAAAAGACGAAAAAAGGAGAAAAAATTGAAAACCCGAAAATAAATAAATTAAAAAACGAAAAAAATAAGAAAATAAATATAATAAAAAATGGAAAATCAGAAACAAATAAACTAAAAATAAAAAGAACTGGAAAAATATGTAAAATTCAAGGGGGGAAAAATATCGAAAATTAAAACATAAATAAAACTAAAGATGCAAAATTAGAAAATATAAATAAAGAAGAAAAATTAGAAAATAAAAAATTGAAAAAACAAAATTTGAAATCTCCAAAGAAATTTAAAAAAAGAAATCAGTATATAAAAAACAACAAAAAAATGAGAATAATTGAGTCAAAGCTTCCCTGCTGGACCCCCCTCCCCCCGGACCTGTCTACCAATTTTGTAACCTTGGAGGATGAAGACGGGGGAGGGGTAATCTTCCCTACATGTTGGGGGGATTGCTAACCCCCCCTAGGGATGCTGGTGGTGGAGGAGTTGTCCCCAGATGTTGGGGGATTGCTCACCCCCACCCCCGGATGCTGGGGATGGAGGAGTCATCCCCAGATGTTTCATTGGGTTTATCTTGAGATAAAGCGGAGAAACTGGTTTATAAAAGTCACCAGGAGAGACGACATTACCTCTCCTTCAGGAGATAAATAAAGGAGGAATAACAAAGAGGGAAGCTAGAAGTTACAGTGGTCCATCTCTCTTCTTCAGCCCTCCCTCTATCTCTTATCCATCCCTCTTTCCTCCACCATCAATCTTCTCCTACATCCCTCATCCATCAATCTCCTCTCTCCATCCTTGTCCCTAAACACTCACTCTCCCCTACACTCTTTATTCACGTTCTCTCCTTCCCTTCCTCACTCTATCGACCACAAGCTATTCAATTTTACTTCCACAACCCCTCTCTCTCCCTCCTTCCTTCCCTTTCACAACTTCTACCTCCCTCCCTCCCTCTTCCTTCCTACAACCCCTCTCCACTTCCTTTCCAGAACCTCTCTACCTTTCTTCCTTTCCAAAATTACCCCTCCCTCCCTCTCTCTTCCCTACCTCAATTTCATCTCCAACCACTCCATATATCCTCCAGTGCCACCTGTGAGTTACCTGTGACCTGCTTCGGGAGTTTTCCTACTCCCGTGGTCCGGCCCGGGACCAGATCATTCCTGGTTGGATGTTGTTGATCCGCATGACCACGCACACCACGGAGGTTGTGCGCTTGTTTCCTCTTCAATCACCTTCCCTCCACTATCTCGATCCTCTCTTCCCTCCACTACCTTGATTATCCCTCACTTCCCTCCACTACCATGATTCCCCTTCCCTTCCCTCCACTACCTTGATCCTTCCTCCCTTCCCTCCAATAGTATAAATATTTGTATGTTTATTCTACTTCTTACACAACTATGAACTATAATAACTTACACAACTATGAACTATAATAACTTACACAACTATGAACTATAATAACTTACACAACTATGAACTATAATAACTTACACAACTATGAACTATAATAACTTACACAACTATGAACTATAATAACTTACACAACTATGAACTACAGTAACTTACACAACTATGAACTACAGTAACTTACACAACTATAAACTACAGTAACTTACACAACTATGAACTACAGTAACTTACACAACTATGAACTACAGTAACTTACACAACTATGAACTACAGTAACTTACACAACTATGAACTACAGTAACTTACACAACTATGAACTACAGTAACTTACACAACTATGAACTACAATAACTTACACAACTATGAACTAAAGTAACTTACACAACTATGAACTAAAGTAACTTACACAACTATGAACTACAGTAACTTACACAACTATGAACTACAGTAACTTACACAACCATGAACTACAATAACTTTAAAAGCTATATTGATGCTACATAAATACTTAGTTGCTAGGAATAGTACACATATGCACATTGCCGCCATACATGTGCACATGATAACATTCCGCACATGGATGGTAAGCAATTACAAAAAGATTGATTAAAAAACGTACATGATCAATCGAGAAATAGACAGGTTATGCGTGTACATGCCCCCTCCCTCTCCCTCCTATAAACACCACATATCCCCCACCAACCCCTCCTCCTCCCCCACCTCAAACCTCATCTTACATGCAAATTAGCTTCAGCCTTCCCAAGATACAACGGTGCTTCAGATTTCCCCCCCTTCATCCCTCTCTCCTTCACCCCTCCCTTTCAGCATCCTCCCACAGTTCTTCTTTCCCTCCTTCACCCAGCATTCTTCCTCAAAGTTTGTTCCTGTATGTTTCCCCAAGTCATAACCCTTCCCTAGTTCCTCACTCCCTTTTTTCCTAATCCATTCCCTCCTTTACTCAGCACTTTCCCAAAGTTCCGCCCTACCTCCTTCACCCAGCACTCTCCCAAAGTTCTCTCCTTCCCTTCCTCACCCAGCACCATCCCCAAAGTTCCTCCTTCACCCAGCACTCTCCCAAAGTTCCTTCTTCACCCAGCACTCTCCCAAGTTCCCTCCTTCACCCAGCACTCTCTCAAGTTCCCTCCTTCACCCAGCACTCTCCCAAGTTCCCTCCTTCACCCAGCACTCTCCCAAGTTCCCTCCTTCATTCAGCACTCTCCCAAGTTCCCTCCTTCATTCAGCACTCTCCCAAGTTCCCTCCTTCACCCAGCACTCTCCCAAAGTTCCTTCTTCACCCAGCACTCTCCCAAGTTCCCTCCTTCACCCAGCACTCTCCCAAGTTCCCTCCTTCACCCAGCACTCTCCCAAGTTCCCTCCTTCATTCAGCACTCTCCCAAGTTCCCTTCTTCACCCAGCACTCTCTCAAGGTTGCCCCTTCCCTTCCTCATCCAGCACTCTCCAAAAGTTCCTCCTTCCCCATCCCCCCGCGTAAAGATCAATCAGCGGTTCTCTCGTACTTGCAACCTATTTTCGAGATGAAGTGAGCCACGTTGTGTGCAAACAGTGTATGTATCTCAGAGAGAATGTATCATGAGGTGTAGAGAACCCTGGTCGGGACGACTCTCTCTCTCTCCCCGGCAGTCTTGCTTCCCGTTGACCTGCCAATGGGCCAGCATTGCTGTCGATGCGGCTTGTGTGTTTCGTTACAATGTAATTAGTTGCCTTCTCCCGTCTCTTTATTATAAAGAAGACGTAACTGTGAGTGGTTGGCTATGTATGGTTGTGTGTGTGTGTGTGTGTGTGTGTGTGTGTGTGTGCGTACTCACCTGGTTGTGGTTGCAGGGTTCGAGTCATAGCTCCTGGCCCCGTGTGTGTGTGTGTGTGTTTGTGTGTGTGTGTGTGTCCTTGTGTGCGGTTGTGTTTTGGTATTTGAGGTGGTTATATTTTTTTCCGGTTTTGTGATTATATTTATGTGGTTGTGTGTGATTCTCTGGTTCTGTGATTGTATTTGTGTGGTTGTGTTTGTTATTGTATGTATCCGGGATTTCATTTAAATGTTTTTTTTTCCACTCGTGATTGTAATTTTGAGTTTACATTTGCGTTGTGTTTATATTTATGTTGTGTGTTTGCATTTACATTTGTCCACACCTGGTTAAGCACATGAAGCTCAAAAAGTCCATTGGTTTGCAACAGGTCAGTACCAGAACTAAGAAAAATGAATCATACGGAAAAGTTGAAGGAAATGAACCTGACGACCTATGAGAGGAGAAGACAAGGGAGATATAGATTTCCACATACAAAATCTTAAAGAGGAATTAATATGGCAGCTAGGGAAGGACAGACTATTAAGAGGACTGGGATCAAGGTGACACAAGTGGAAGCTGAAAATGAGGACAAGTAATAGGAATATAAGGAAGTATTTGTTTAGTATCAGGGCTGTTGAAAAGTGGAATGACTTGGATGAGGCAGTGGTAGAGGCAGTGGTAGAGGCAAACTTCCTATACAGTTTCAAAAATAAGTCCCAGAAGTCAGTGCTACCGATCAGGGGCCAGGAACTAGGTATCGATCTCCCCCAAACACAGTTCGGTGAGTACAGATCTATGAGTACACAGGACTGGTGTGTATACGTGGGGAGAACACACAACTAATCAGACACAGCAAACTTAAAACGGTTCAAAGATTTTCAATAAGACTGGTCCCAGAACTATGAGGAAAAGCTGAAAGAACTGAATGTGAAGACCTTGGAGGAGAAACAACCAAGAGAGACTTCATTGCGACCGAACACAATACTAAGAGAATTTGACAGTGTAGACGAGAAACAAAAATAATAATCTGCTAATGGAAAATACTGGAGGGCCTGGTTCCTAATCTACACACTGAGAATACTTCCTCTGAGAGTTGGCAAACTCGGCCTACGATGTAAAAATATTCCAATTAAAAGCAAGAGTGCAATGAACACTTCTTATTTATTGATAGATAACTAGAATCTTCAGAAGAGTAGATGCCAAACCAACGGTGATTCTCTTTCGTCAGTTTCAGTAGAAGGCATGATAAAAGGACGAGAGGCCAGAAACCAAGCATGCCTGTCGAACTTGAAAAAAAAAAATTGAAGCAGACTCGACCCCACGCCATACACAAATCGGCAAGCGCATACAGCCGAGTACACAGTGTGCGCGTGTACGCGCACGCACACTTTATGGCATAGAGGGGAGGAGGGGAAAGTGTAAGTTCGCGAAATTATTGCCAAAATTTTATGGATGGATATGGAGAAAGCTGGTACCTTGAAGACGTTAATATACCTGAGTAGCCTGGGCACTCCCGCCTTGAAGGACGGCGAGGACGTGGATGTGGAGTTAAAGGGACGGGAAGAACATGGTTGTGGAGGTAGAAGGATGGCGAGAATGTGGCTGTGGAGATAGAGGGACGGGGAGAACATAGATGTGAGGTAGAGGGACGGGGAGAACGTGGCTGTGGAGATAGAGGGACGGGGAGAACGTGGCTGTGGAGATAGAGGGACGGGGATAACGTGGCTGTGGAGATAGAGGGACGGGGATAACGTGGCTGTGGAGATAGAGGGACGGGGATAACGTGGCTGTGGAGATAGAGGGATGGGGATAACGTGGCTGTGGAGATAGAGGGACGGGGAGAACGTGGCTGTGGAGATAGAGGGACGGGGAGAACGTGGCTGTGGAAAAAAAACAAATCGGGAGAGAGCGAGCGAACGAAATATTTAAAATGAGGAACCGGAGAAAGCCAGATAGACGGCACTGAGGAGGATATTGGATGTGTGGGAAGCAGTGGATAAGTGAACTGAGGTAGAGATAGATAGAGACTGGAGAGGACAGGCAAGGTGAA
Organism: Cherax destructor; assembly: GCA_009830355.1. Lineage (NCBI taxonomy): Eukaryota > Metazoa > Arthropoda > Malacostraca > Decapoda > Parastacidae > Cherax > Cherax destructor. The sequence continues at coordinate 123,327 of WNWK01000909.1, forward strand.
AGAGGTCGCTGAGAATTCAAGTGACGAACAAAGGGTAGACAAGTGGTTCAGAGAAAAAGACAAGTTGATAACTAGACACAGGTGCAATATTTGGGTATCTTATTGTGGAAACGTTTTGCCCCCACAGTGGACTGGTGAAGCCACTGTGTGGCGAAACGTTTTCATAATAGACACACCCAGGTGTCGCACATGTGTCTAACTGAAGCGATGAGAAGAATAAACACAGGTGTCTAAGAGTGTAGAAGAGACGGAGGGAGTAAAATTCCTGTCTCAGAGCAGCAGAGAAAGGAGATAAATAACAGAACCGAGGATAGAACCCGTGGTTCACTCACAGATTAACCGAGGATAGAATCCGTGGTTCACTCACAGATTAACCGAGGATAGAACCCGTGGTTCACTCACAGATTAACCGAGCACAGAACCCGTGGTTCACTCACAGATTAACCGAGGATAGAACCCGTGGTTCACTCACAGATTAACCGAGGATAGAACCCGTGGTTCACAAGCAGAGTAGAAGACAAAGACAAAGATAATATACATCCGAGTGTGGATAAGACACTTGTCGCTTCCTGAGTCCGCAGGTCATCATCGCCCGCGCAGCCCGGTCCCAGACCAAGCTCCTAGCTGGTGACCACATCAATCAAGCTGTTGTTACATACACCAATATATATATATATATATATATATATATATATATATATATATATATATATATATATATATATATATATATATATATATATAATTCTACTGGGGACTATTTTAGTGTTCGTCAGAATCATTTGTTGACAAATACTGCGTCTGAAAGTTTGTGACAGGAATGCGGCTGGTACCCAAAATATTGACGTTTGCAATTATTTAATTTATTTGTATTGAAAAGTAATACTTGCACACTTACACTGTTCCGATAAGTCAATAATCACTTGCAGGCAATCAGAGGTAGACAGAAATTGTGTTTAACATGCATATAAATAGTTGATTTTCTTTTCTCTCTCTCTCCTCTATTGTATTGTTTTTCATAACAATTACTGTTCATGTCCATTCATTATTCATCTCGTCATGTTGCTCGGGGCAGGTTTCTCATGTTAAGTTTGCTTCACAAGAGACAATTTCAGCACACTTGTTGGTGCGCCTGACCCCAGTGTGGGGCCCACGTGTCCGCACTCAATACTTATGTCACAAGAAGACGAAGAAGGAAGTAGCGGCGGCGACAACATTATTAATTATTTATATTTACACTTCCTTCACAGACCCCAACATCACAGACCACAACATCACAGACCACAATATCACACCAATACATCACAGACCACAGCATCACAGACCACTACATCACAGACCACAGCATCACAGACCACTACATCACAGACCACAACAACACAAACATCATCACAGGCCACATCACAGACCACAATATCACACCAATACCTCACAGACCACAACATCAAACCAACAACGTCAACTTATTACAAATTTCTGAACTCTCGGTATAATTTTCACACACATTTACTCACTCCTCTTCATCAATCTATCTCCCACTGCCTATCTCCCTCTCCCTTCCTCTCGTTCCTTCCTATTTCTCCTGCCTTCCGACTATTTTTGGTCACATGGACTCCCTAACGTTACTGATGGATCCGTCTCGCCTTCACACCACCGCCTCTATATCGATCTTACTATGATGACTCGATTTTTTCCCCATCAGGGGACGATGGTGGGGAGAGGGAGGGAGGGGAGACGTGGATGAGGGAGTAGGAGGGGGATAGAGGGAGGAGAGGTGGATGAGGGAGCTAGAGGGGGAAGAGAGGTAGATGAGGGGAGAATGGGTTGTAGTGTTGTGGGTGACAGGGAAGGTGGTTCAGATGAATTAGAAGATGGGGATAATGGGTTATGGGATGAAGTTTGAAGTGTTGACAAGGAGTAGTGTTGAAGGAGAAGGGGAAAAAAAGGAAGTATGTGGAGTGTTTAAGAGGATGTGGTGGAGTGGTGGAGACTACGTTGGTATGGTGAGTGGAGCGACGTGCTGGAGTGTGCGGTTAAGAATGGAGAGGGGCGAGTGCAAATGGAGTGGAGTGGAAATTAGGGACAAGATACGGATAAAAAATGGGTTAGTGAATGGGGCCACAGTAGTCATGGGTAGTTTAGCTGGTGACACCACTGGTCCAGCACAAAAGAACCCCTAACTATAAAGACCTAATGGCAACCCAAAACGTCCAGATGGAGTCACAGGCTGCTGCCCTGGACACATGGTAAACACATGGTGTGCCACTAAACATGCATCTACAGAGGCCAACACCTATCTCCTCCCAGGAAGGTAGTGCCCTCTTGACATACGTGTTCTGTACTCAAGAAAGACTGCTGAACTTGTCTGCCTCAGGAACATACAAGTTGACGGGTATATCTTAAACTTCTACTTATATCCAGCATGCCTTTGCCTCTACCATACCCACGTCCGGTGATATTTTCCTTGCCAAACAACATACGTTTTTGTTCCTTTAATCCTACAATATCGCATCACTACACCTCCACAGATTTCAAGGTCCTCGGCTCGTGGGGAAAAGATGCACTCAGCTTCCTGAAAGAGTTGGACAATAAACTCGTTAGGAAAACCAAGGATCCCAGAGCAGCCAGCTTCTTGTTCCAGAGCCACAGTGTTGCGATCCAAAGAGGTGATGTCTTTTGTATCACACGCTAAGGTTACCTTTGAGCAACTTTAAATATAAATGTTTATATATATATATATATATATATATATATATATATATATATATATATATATATATATATATATATATATATATATATATATATATATATATATATATATATATATATATATATATATATATATATATATATATATATATATACCTAGCCCTACAGTAGCAAACTATACTATATATATATTACCTGTCCCTTTCCCTATCTTCCAGCTTACAATATTCCTTCCCTCCCCTCGGTCTTACCAACAATATACCCCCACATTCAAGACAAGGGATGCTAAGCCAATGATGATCCTTTTTAAATCACTTGTTCTCTCTAGGCTAGAATACTGCTGTACATTAACATCTCCATTCAAGGCAGGTGAAATTGCAGATCTAGAGAATGTACAGAGAACCTTTACTGCCTATAAGCATTTGACTTGTATTGACTGGAGCGCAGGCGAGAGAGAGATATCATAATCTACACCTGGAAGATTCTGGAGGGACTGGTTCCTAATCTGCACACAGAAATCGCTCCCTACGAAAGCAAAAGACTTGGTAGGCGATGCAACATACCCCTAGTGAAAAGTAGGGGCGCCACTGGTACACTAAGAGAAAACACAATAAGTGTCCGGGGCCCAAGACTGTTCAACAGCCTCCGACCAGCCATAAGGGGCATTACCAATAGATCCCTGGTTGTCTTCAAGAGGGAGCTGGACAGATACCTAAAGTCAGTGCCGGATCAGCAGGGCTGTGGTTCGTACGTTGGACTACGTGCGACCAGCAGTAACAGCCTCGTTGATCAGGCCCTAATCCACCGGGAGGCCTGGTCGTGGACCGGGCCGTGGGGGCGTTGACCACCGGAATGCCCTCCAGGTAGACCCCTCCCCACATTTCCCCCCCCTCCCCCGAAGGGCCAGCTGGCAGGGTATTGTAATATTTAGTGACATTTAATTGTTGTGTGATGCAACAACGTGGCTTCATGTACATCCCAGGTTATTATCTTCATCAGCTGCTTAAGTTTACATTCATTTATCCTTGAAAATAATGCCACACCTGCTCGACGATCAGGTGTGGCATAATTTGAATAATTATTAGTAGTATTGTTTAAATATTACATTCAACATTAATATTAAAATTATTCACTATTATTATTATTTTATTATCATTATTATTATTATTATTATTATTCACAGTTCTTTCTCTCCCTCATCCCCACAGTTCTTCTCTTCCCCTCATTCCTGTTTTCTCCCCTCTTCCCGTCTCTTCTCACCCACCAACCCATTCTTATAATCTTCCCCCCCCTCATACCTCCCCACCCTCTTCCTGACTCCTCCCCATCTCTCTCTTTCCCCAATTTCCTATATCCTGCCCTACCTTCCTCTCTTCTCCCTTTTCCCCATCCTTTGCCCTTGGGACAATTTAGGGTAAGGAGGACGCAAATTTAACCCCAACAATTTAATTAACACGTGTTGGCCTGTGGGAGAGCAGGAAGTAACACGTGGCAGCAAGGAGAGCACGTGTGCTGGGGAGACATGCTGGGGGTGTAGGGGCGTGCTAGGGGAGACATGCTGGGGGAGTAGTGGCATGATGGAGGGTGTGGGAGCGTGCTGTGGGGGGTGGAGTGGCGTGCTGGGGTGTAGAGGCGTGCTAAGGCGTATGGGAGTGCTGGAGGAGACGTGCTGAGGGGGTGGAGTGGCGTGCTGGGGTGTAGAGGCGTGCTGGAGGGTGTAGAGGCGTGCTGGAGGGTGGAGTGGCGTGCTGGAGGGTGTAGAGGCGTGCTAAGGCGTATGGGAGTACTGGAGGAGACGTGCTGAGGGGGTGGAGTGGCGTGCTGGGGTGTAGAGGCGTGCTGGAGGGTGGAGTGGTGTGCTGGGGTGTAGAGGCGTGCTGGAGGGTGTAGAGGCGTGCTGGAGGGTGTAGAGGCGTGCTGGAGGGTGGAGGGGAACAAGAAGTGGAGAGGTAAGCCAAGTCTGGAAGATGGGAAGTGTCAAGAGAGTGAAGGAATAAGTGAATATGCTGAGTAAAGGAATGAGTGCTAAGTGAGGGAAGTGAGAAAGCTGAGGATAAAAAGCATGGAAGGAGCAGACAGTGAAGGATGGTGTAAGTAACGAGTGAGAAGCGAGGAAGCAGGCAGAGAGTGAAGAAATGTGGGAATAGGGAAGAAGTTAGAGAAAGGGAAGGAAGAGGAAGGAGTGAAGTCGAGAGAGAGAGAGGAAGACGGAGAAAGCGGAATAAAGTGAGGGAGACATAGGTAGAAGAAAAAAAGAGAGAAGAACAATCAGAAAGTCAGGTGAAGATGTAACAATACCCGATAAAGTTGAAGAACAAAACAAATGAAGAGAATAAAAGCGGGAAGAGACAAACACAAGGAGAATAAGATACAAGAAGTCGGAGGATCGCAGGAGAGGGATTAAGAAGGCAGAAGAAAATGAGAAATATATATAAAAAAAGCGAATATCTAACAAGATATTGAAAAGGTAAGAAAAGATTGGAGGAACAAACACACGGCGAGAAACACAAGATAAAAGACAAGAAGAAACACAGACGCTAATTAAGACGAGAGAAGAGAGAGAGAGAGAGAGAGAGGGAGAGAAATGTAAGAGGAAAGGGCAGATGACGAGAACAACAGGAAATTTGGAAAGCTAATGAGAGATCAAATTGGGGAAGGGGAGAACGTAGAGAGAGAGCGAGAGAGAGCGAGAGAGAGAGAGAGAGAGAGAGAGAGAGAGAGAGAGAGAGAGAGAGAGAGAGAGAGAGACAGACAGACAGACAGACAGACAGAAAACTAAGACTGATCGATTAATTTTGACTTCGAGACACTGCACCTGTTCATTGTAGAGAGAATATGAAAAGTTCCTCAACTCACAGTTCCTGATCAGCCGGGCTGTGGTGCACACACCTTGCACTTCATGCGGCGAGCACCAACAGCCTGGTCGATAAGGCCATTCACAGGGAAGCTTGGTCTGGGACCCGGCCACAGGGGGATGTGACCCCTGTGACCGTCTTACGCAGCATTACGAGGGGAGAGGGGGCATTCACCCCCACCACGTAAATGGTAACCAGTACCACTGGATAACATGGAAGAAGTGGAAAAAAGGAATAAGAGGAGACAAGGAGGAAAAGAGAAGAGGAAGAAAATAGAGAAGAGAAGGAAGGGGAAAGAGGAAGAAGGGTAAGAGAGAGAAAAGATAAATAGTAGTTTAAAAAGAGGCGAAGACGAAAAGGAAATAAGAGGGATGGAGGGAAGAGGAGATAGAAATATAAAGAGGAAGGAGAGACAATGATGGAAAAAATTATTAGGGGAAAGGGGAGAGGGGAGAAAAATAGAGGAGAGGGGAGGGTGGAAAAACAAGGGGAATAAAAATGGGGAAGGGAGAGTGGTAAAGAGAAAAAAAGAGAGGAAGATTGGAAGAGGGCCAGGAAGCGAGGAAAAGAGGAAGAGAAAGAGAGACGGGAAACGGAAAATAAAGAGAGAATTATAGAAGGGAAGACGGGAAGGAGAAACACGGAAAACTTTGGGAAGAGAATAAGGCATGAAAGGTCGCAGATGAGAGGAAGGAAGGAGGGAAGAAGGAAGGAAGGAAGGAAGGAAGGAGTATAACGATATGTTATTTGGCGTTTCTTGGAGGCGTGGTTGAAATGATAAGGCTTCGGAGGCTTCTTACTTTATTTGTAATAAAGGTGCGAGTAACAGGCTGCGTGTCTGTGGCCATGGCCAAGGGCCATGTGCCATGCGAGAGGGAGAGGAGTAGGCCTGTTGACTGAGAGTTGTCTGGGCGCCAAGTGAGGGAGAGGCAGGGGTGAGGCAGACTCACATGGGTATGCCTACAGGCTTGCCCTCTGGCGGAATACTATGGAAACTAGCATGGCACGAAATATGAACTCAGCTGGCAGACAGCATGGCTGTCTATGCAGACAGTCAGGCTGTCTACAGGAGAGGGAAGGAGGGAGGGAAGGAGGAAGGAAGAACGGAAAGAAGGAAGATAAGAAATGAGGAAGAAAGACAGAAAAGAGGAAGAGGGGAGGAAGAAAGCTGAGGGGAAGCAGATAAAAGTAAAAAAAGTAAGAATAGAGGGGAGAGGGGGGGAAGGGAGGAGAGTATATGATGACGGGGGGGTGAGAATGGTGGAGAGGAGAGGGGATGGGAGGAAAAAAGAGACGGATCAAACAGGGAACATCACATTTCACAAGTCATTACTCTGCCAGTCCCGACTTACAACCCAGCTTGTCGTATCAACGCATCAGCTGGACCGTTCACTCCTGTATTTGTGCTTCCCATTTGGACTTCTCCCCCCCCCCCCGGAAAAAAAGATAAATACCAACGATAAAAACCAGCGGTGCCATTAATTAAAATTCTGGTCTTGGCTAATCCAAAAAGCGACCAATTCATCAGGCCGGATAGGTTATCCTACAGCCCTCTCTCTCTCAAAAAAAAATCGGGCTTTTCAAAACGTCAAGCAGCACAATGATCAATTAATCATCCCCCAAACTCAATATTACATTGTCGAAAAAAGTCAATAACCATGAATCATGATTTTAAAATTCATCACTCTCCAATGACGGGTCGTCGGCGTCAACAAAAATGTATTACACGTGTTTGTTTTGCCTAGTTTCTAACAGACGGGGCCACCGCCCCCTTGCTAGCACCAGTGCCACCGCCCAGGGTGGATAATGAGAACTTTCAGAACAAGGGAAATAGTACCAGAGATGACAATTTTCAAATCACTCGTGCTTTCTCATTTGGAATATTGCTCAGTGCTGACGGTCGTCGTTCAGAGCAGGAGAGATATTGGAGCTGGAAGATACAGATATCATTTAAATAAAGCATTTAAATTACTGGGAATGTCTTAAAGTCCTAAATTTGTACTCACTAGAACCGAGGGAAGACAGAGAGAGAGATAATATATACTTTAAGAGAACATTGTATCAACATCCGTTGCCCCAGACTATTCAACATCTTACCAGGAGATATCAGAAAAACTGCTGGGACTGGTGTAGAAGTCTTCAAGAGGAAACTGGACATGTTCACCAGGTGCCAGATCAACCAGTCTGTGATGGATATGTGGGCCAAGGGGTCGCCAGCAGCAACAGCCTGGTTGACCAGGAAAGCACCAAACGAGCCTGGCCGGACTCACCAAAGGTATATCAAAGGTTGCCTACACCGGGGGCCACAGTCCCCCTTGCTAGCATGAAGGGGAAAGAGGGAAGGGGTGTGGTCGTCGCTCCCCTGGTAAGAGGACGTCTCTGCCCAATTTCTAACAAGCGGTCACTACCCCATGGTAACACGGGGCTCTGAGCGAGCCTCTCTCTGCCCCCTTGCCAACATGGAAGCACTACCCCACTTGCTAAAAAAAAAAAGCTGTCACCGCCCCTTTGCTGACAAGCTGCCACCAACCCCTTGCCAAATGTAGGACCCCTGAGTCTGGCTGTGACAGCAACTAACAGAAAGGACCCTGAGTCTTCTAGTAATGGTCCCTTTGTTTAAAGAGACTCCTCCAGGATGCGTGATGTAGCGCCGGCACAAGGGTGGTCAGGAAAAAAATGCCCAGCAACCCAAGAAATCAAGGAACTCAATGGAAATAAGTCACTGACTTTTTTGGGTTATCCTAGGTAATTTACACATGTATGATAACTGTACTTAAGTGTACTAAATAAACTTACTTAAGATCCAGCAAAAACAAACAAGGAATTTTCCCGCTGGGAACCACAAGAATTCCTGAAGTGCCTTCAAGAAGCAACCGACCCAACGTACCTACCCCTGTGATATACCTGTGACCGGCTTCGAGGGTGCTTCTAACCTGGCAGCCCAGCCAGACGCTTTTCTATGTAGGGTACCTGCAGTCATCTCGGGAGGGTCACTGCTCCTCCCCCCGCAGCCCGGTCCCAGACCAGACCTCCTGGTTGCCGGACTGATCGATCAGGCTGTTGGTGCCCGCCAGGCTTTCTTAATGAACGTTTATTCAACCAGACTGTTGATGTTGGCAGGTCTACACAGCCATCACAGCCTGGCTGATCTGACTGCTTTCCCTTGAAAACTTCAATAACTATGTGAATGAATGGTTCAGAGAACCGACGAGTTGGTAAATTAGACACATATGCAACACTTGGGTATCTTTATTGAGGAAACGTTTCGCCACGTGGCGAAACGTTTCCTCAATAAAGATACCCAAGTGTTGCATATGTGTCTAATTTCAATAACTATATCTACACACAAACCGATACTGCCCTTGGTTTACAGGCAACGTTTTAGTCTAAACAGCAAACCGTGGTCTATAATTCCTTATTCTGTTAAATGGCACCAAAGCACCTGCCAACAATGGTTAAGACCTCACCAGGCTGGCACTGAAGGAAGGTCCTGAAGCCTTCCAATGGCGATGAAGCCTCACAGGGATGAATAAGGTCCTGAGGCTGGTTTAATGAGGTAAACAGATGCGCAAGAGGAAGAAAGAGAGGAGAGGGAGAGGAGAACAGATGAGAGAAGAAGACTAGGGCCTGGGACATGTTCGTACTGTATAATGATATCAACGAGATAGTCAGCTGATCAAATGAAATTGCTGGCCCACAGATGGCTCCAACTTCATCCTGTTCCATATTTGTATGTTTCATGATAATAAAAAGGCTTTCAAATGAGCTGATGTAGGTAACAGCTCTTAGCTTGTAAATAAAATTAAGAATCCTTAACCTAACCTTGTAAAACCTTGAGAGAGAGAGAGAGAGAGAGAGAGAGAGAGAGAGAGAGAGAGAGAGAGAGAGAGAGAGAGAGAGAGAGGGGGGGGCATGAATTTGTATAAGTTTACACAGAATTTAGAATGACTTCTTCAAAAAACGGACACTATTATATTATTCCTCTGATCTATAGCAACTGACGCTATATCTGTGACCAACTGTACCTCTCATTGAATAATGGGCATACGACGAAGGTTAAAAAATTACTGGGACTACATAAGTAATCTGTACACGACGTGCGGGTAAACTTTGAGAATATTTAACTCCAAAAACCACAGAAAAACATACCTTGGCTTTTACAAGGAAAGAGCAGTCTGGTGGCCCGCATTTGAGAACTTGAGCGTGTTATCGGCCCCCACGACCGCTTCTGCTTAATGCCTTAAGACCTACCTGCCTAGCAAGTGGCTCCACCTACTTGACTCTCAGAGCACAAGCTTCTCCAAGAGTTTAAGACTTTAGACTCAGGAGCAAAGGTATCTTTTATGGACGCCTGGTTAAGCAACCACGTCGAGCGCACACACAAGGCGGAGAATCTCCCACACACCTCACCACATTCAAAAACTTCCCACACTGCCACTACACTAGTAACAAAACTTCTTTCCCAAACAAGACAGAAGAAACCTTTGAAGCTCCCGTTGTTGATGAACCCTTACTGGAATCCTTGAAGTCTCCCAGCTCATACTGAGAGACTTCAGGCATCCTGCGTCATGAAATATGACATGAGGAAACGTAGTTTTTGTTCCCATTGTATAACTAGCATATAAAATAGGGTAGCAGCACACTGCTTCACTGGACCCTACCAAGACAGACCTTTCCACACCCCCACCAAGACAGTTTTCCACACCCCCACCAAGAGAGCTTTCCACACCCCCACTAAAACAACTTCGCACAACCCCACCAAGACAGACCTTTCCACACCCCCACCAATACAGTTTTCCACACCCCCACCAAGAGAGCTTTCCACACCCCCACTAAAACAACTTCGCACAACCCCACCAAGACAGAACTTTCCACACCCCCACCAAAACAGAAAGCCCAGACAGACCTTCCCATACCCGCTGACCCATCCTCCTACCTGGCATCCTTAAAAAAAGGATGCCAGAACATGTCACTGGAGCCATCAGGGTGCCAGGACATGCCCAGGAAGCCTTCAAGGAGGAGTTCTTGAGAAAGAGGGGTGCCAGAGTGGGGCACGGGGAGCCATCAGGGAGGTAGCAGTGCCACCCCACGCCAGTGAATACCTCCACAGGTGATCAATCTCTCCCGGGAGCAGCTGGTGTTCATAACAGTCTCCCCGACACCACCCCCAGCTCTCTGACACATGGGGAGGGGAGACACCACCTGATGATGGAAGGAGGCAGCACGGAGAAAGTGAAGACAGGATAGGGAAAAAAAAAATGAAAAGAGAGGAGGGGAGACAACAAACAGGAGAGGGTGAGAGGTAAGAAGTGAGGATTAGAAAGGGAAGACACCACACCAACCAATGTTGAAAGAGAGAAATAGAAGAGTGAAATGCATAGGAGGCAAGGAGAAGAGAGGATTAAGGAGGGAGGGAAGATTGGCAACGAGAGAAGCAATGATGATGGATAATGAGCAAGTGATAAATGTGACTAAGTGGGTGAAGCAGTTAACACCATAACACCACTAGTTGGTGATACCACCATCTGCGACACCACCAATGTGAAACACCACCAGCTGGTGATACCACCAGCTTGGGACACCACCAGCTGCGGCACCCACTGGAGAGGAACCATGTGACGAAACTTCGGCCGGTGCTGAACCAATGTCAAGTCTATTCTTTATCTATTACACGGGTTGTGATAGACAATATACATACCGCGATGCGCCGCTCCCTTCTGCTCTCCTTACCTGTGAAGGAAAACATGTTTTATTATACAGTGCATTAAAGATAATACTGATAACTTAACAACAAAGAACATAGTATGATACAGATGTTTATCTTTTCTTTTACGACATAGAGAGACCCAATGAAAGAAACACATTCACCATCGTTCCCTCAGAAGCTGTCTTGCCGGAACCACGAGGGCATCACAGCTCACAGTTTTGGAAAATGTTTTGTTGACAGCAAAGTGTTGCAGCGGGAGAACAGTAGCGCAGCTTCACTGCTCAGTTTGGAAACACTTGGTTGTCCACAATGGTCTTCAGTGCAAAGGTCTAGCAAATACCAGTGCTAGTGAAAGCAATACAATGGAAACTCTGATTTATCAATTATGAGTTCAGTAAGACACATGTGCAACACTTTGGTATCTTTATTGAAGAAATGTTTCGCCACACAGTGACTTCATCAGTCCAATACAAAGTAGAATCATGAAGATCAGAAGGAGTTTGAGGTAATCAGTCCCTCAACCTGGCTGAAGGACTGGGTTACCTCAAACTCCTGATCTTCACTGTTCTCCTGTTGTATCGAGAATACATGAAATACCTGGAAAAAAAATAACCAATCATACATCGAGTGAACAGGACGAAATCTAAATGACTAGAATAACCGATACAACTATTTTTGTTCTCTGTTTTAACCTCAGCTTCAAATACAAGTGTATAACTATGTTAGAACTGCACAAGACGGTACAGCATTTCTCCAGTTTGTTTACATTCACAAAACCAACTAGGCACGAGAACATAACCCTGGAGACGGCCATGACTGCATCCTGAACGAACTGCAAGACACAAACAACGCGCACGTACAAAAAAAGGAACTTACGACGACGTTTCGGTCTGACTTAGACCATTAACTTGTGTGACTAGTTAATGGTCCAAGTCGGACCGAAACGTCGTCGTAAGGTTTCTTTCTATGTACCTTTGTGTTCTTGACATACAAGAGCAAGCTAGGATTACATCATTATCCAATTTTAACATCACTCGGGGCCAGTGGAAACCAGATGCCATACTTCTCCTAGACCTGGAGCCGCTGATTCTGTAAATAAAATTCACAGCTTCTACACTATTCAGTCTTACGAAGATGGCCTCACTGTGAGGCCGAAATATCTGATTCAAACATTAAGTTATCGGAATCGAAAAAAAAAAAATATTTTCCCATACACACGGATAGCTGAGATAAAAACTGGAAGATGCCTCATTACCCGGGATGCTGCGAGCTCTAATGTCTTCATGGAAATGACGCAAGAAAAACTTTAACCACGAGTTTAAGTACGATCACAGCCTATCTCGCCCTTCCACGAGAGAAGACAAGATAATGTGAGACAAGACAACTGAGAGATAGTAGAGTGCGAGAGAAGACAACTGAGAGATAGCAGAGTGCGAGAGAAGACAACTGAGAGATAGCAGAGTGCGAGAGAAGACAAATGAGAGATAGCAGAGTGCGAGAAGACAACTGAGAGATAGCAGAGTGCGAGAGAAGACAACTGAGAGATAGCAGAGTGCGAGAGAAGACAACTGAGAGATAGCAGAGTGCGAGAGAAGACAACTGAGAGATAGCAGAGTGCGAGAGAAGACAACTGAAAGATAGCAGAGTGCGAGAGAAGACAAATGAGAGATAGCAGAGTGCGAGAGAAGACAACTGAGAGATAGCAGAGTGCGAGAGAAGACAACTGAGAGATAGCAAAGTGCGAGAGAAGACAGCTGAGAGATAGCAGAGTGCGAGAGAAGACAACTGAGAGATAGCAGAGTGCGAGAGAAGACAACTGAGAGACAGTAGAGTGTAGATAAGACATATTTTACTAGAGAAGGGCAGGGTGGTTGGGAAGTGACTTGACATCCCAACTATCACACACAATGGTTATAGATATTTTGTATATCAATGTAAAATATAGCGACTAGGTTGAGAATAAGACAACACGAGGCTTACACCATTGATCGTGAAGATGTTTCGCCCACCAGGGACTCCACCAAATGACTGTCAATTAGTCCCCGGCGGACTACACGTCCTCTTAGTAAAACGCCATAATCCGCAATGCATCTTGTTTACATACTGTCCGTATACTCTACCATTAAATTATCATACCCAGAAGAGTAATACAGCGCCTTTAAAAAACAGAAAAGAACAAAAGTTTGAGAAAATGTCCGACAAAATGCAGTGAAGCCTTTCCACTGCTCTTACTAAAGTCAGACTCAATATTCCAAAAGAACATAAAAGATGCAAAGTTGGGCGGCGTAATGGCTAGTGCAGTCACCTCATCGCCTTTAAATCACGGGTAAGGCTCCTGACCGCCCTGAAATATTTGCCAACTTTGCCAACCCCTCGCTTAATCATCCTCTAATACGCATTAAATCACAGACTGCTCCACACGGGTAAAAATAATAATAACTAGGAACTAATGTAGACGTCTTCAAGACGTAATTGAGTCACTGCCTCCGTCAAGTGCTGGTGATGTTGAAAGTAATCCAGGATCAGAATCACTGCAATGTTGTGGTGTCGAAAGTAATCCAGGGCCAGAATCACTGCAATGTTGTGATGTCGAAAGTAATCCAGGGCCAGAATCACTGCAATGTTGTGATGTCGAAAGTAATCCAGGGCCAGAATCACTGTAATGTTGTAATGCTGAAAGTAATCTACGGCCAGAATCACTGCATTGTTGAAAGTAATCCAGGACAAGAAGCGCTGCATTGTTGAAAGTAATCCAGGACTAGAAACACTGCAATGTTATGTTGAAAGTAATCCAGAACCAGAATCACTGCATTGTTGAAAGTAATCCAGGACCAGAAACACTGCAATGTTGTTATGTTGAAAGTAATCCAGGACCAGAATCACTGCAATGTTGTTAAGCTTTTAGCTAATGTATAACTGGAAAGATAGATAGCAGAGGACTTGGAAGTCAACACTGATAGTATCTGTTGAGAAGAATTATCTACCTCTACCTAGATTAAGAACTATCGTGTATTATTTAGGTGCGAGTCAGAATAGAAACACGAAGACTATGCGGGCCAGCGGTCCGCCAACAGCAACAGCCTAACTAGCCAGGTAATCAACTTGAGTAGTCTGGCCCCAGGCCTGGCTGCAAGAGTAGAAAAATTGATCTCGTTGTCTGCTGCTTGCTACTTTCAATTCTAGCAACTATGTACTCGCTACTATGACATTCTTGCAACATTTGAAACTGGTCACAGGTATGAGGCGGAGGTAGCAAGCAAGGCATGTCTGTCTCCAGTTTGTCTACCACGAAGTGTCTCAGGGCCTGTCACTGACTGCATATCTAAACGAGAGAAAAAATACACACACACATCAACATACAAGCAACATCAATAATCACCTGACTCTCTACACTATATATACTCAAGTACTCTTTACCCAGGTAGATCTGTTTGTGACTTGATAAAGCCCAATGTGTGGGCGAAACGTAGTCAATAAAGGATCGCATTATACTGCATTTGTGTTTATTTTTCCATCGTGTCGGTATTGTATACCATTTATCAACATCAAAACATCAGAATCAACACGTGACAACATTAACACCTCAACATTACTCCCTCATTAACACCTGGCCTGGCAGTTAGCCAAGTACAGGCTCCACCAACTGCTTGTTAAACAAGAGAATAATGTAAATGGTATAATGATACCGACAAACTGGGGAAAAGGACATTCATGTACAGGTCGGGACATTTGTTAAAAAAGAAACGTTTTCGCCACGAATGGCGAAACGTGGGGGTCAGGCCTCGCCTACGAACACCAAAATTACTGATAAATCAGACGTGCAACACTTGGGTTGTACATGTGTCTAATTTATCAACTAGTCGGTTCTCTGAACCATTTATCTACACCACATATTTCACCAAGTTTGACTAAATTTTACAATACTTTATCTTGCATATAGATTCAAGACCAGAATCTCTAAAAATAATTTATACACCCGGCTGTAGTATGAACACGTTTCAACTGACCTGTACAAGACTAAGACACGTGAACTGAAATTAAGTTGCAATAAACAACTGTCGATAGACAAAAAAGTGGACGAGGTGCTCGAACCTCGGCCCGTAAATTGACAGTACGACTAAGACAAACGTGTAATACTTTATCTTCATTGCTGTCCACAATAAAGATACCCCAAGTGATGGGTATGTTTCTTATGTATCTATCTGTGGGGGGAAGGAGGTGTTAATATTAACAGTGAGGTAAAGTTCAACTGATCTGCATGTTTTATCATATACATCAATACCAGCTTCCAGCCTTAAGCCTTGTGAGGTGGCGGAGACTAAGATGCTACAGAACCAGTAAGGCTAAATTTTGATGCTCTCTCCGTCGATTTAGTCTTTACCAAGGCTTGATAAAGCTCGATACTGAGTGAAACGTAGCGAGAATAAAGACTGTTTCTCTCTTTGTTAAGCTTCCAGTTTTGTTTCTCAAACGGAAGCACATTTATCTTATCCTGTGTTGGAAATGCAATGAAGTGGAATCCTCACGAAACCTCCGTTCCTCGCACACGGGGATGGTGGGCAGAGACGGTGGGCAGGGATGGTGGGCAGAGACAGTGGGCAGGGATGGTGGGCAGAGACAGTGGGCAGGGATGGTGGGCAGAGACAGTATGCAGGGATGGTGGGCAGAGACGGTGGGTAGGGAGGTAGCATAGCCTCTCCTGCAGTAACTCCGTCAGGGCGATAGTGCCAGGGAAATGGAAGATAATCAGGCTTAATTTAGTTAAACATGACAAGCACCAATAGTCTGGCCGATCAGACCATCAACGAAAAGGCTTGGTGTAGGACCGGGGCGTGGGGGAGATGACCCCCAGAACCATCACTAGGTAGTTAGAAGGACCGTGGACCACTGAACGTACCCTAGATGAGATCCAATGAACGTACCTTACACAAGGACCACTGAACGTACCATACATGAGCTCCAATGAACGTACCTTACACAAGGACCACTGAACGTACCATACATGAGCTCCAATGAACGTACCTTACACAAGGACCACTGAACGTACCATACATGAGCTGCAATGAATGTACACAAGGGGCCCACTGAACGTACCCTAGATAAACTCCAATGAACGTACGCCACACGAGGAACACTGAACGCACCCTACACGAGGGCCACCATGTCTACAGGAGTCATCTCACGCAGTCATCAACAGAGTGCCCCCAAAAAATGCTGCAAATGCATCCGGCTGTTCACGTCTGCCTGCAGCCAATATACCTGTCATTACACGCCCTAGAAAAAATCCGGTTTATTTTATACCATGGAAAAAAAAATATTCACGTCAAAGTATTTTACATCCCACGTCAACTGGAAAACTGATCTATCGTCAAAAAGCACTAATCAATTGTCAAATGCATCTAATCCCAGGCTTCATGCCCCGTTATTTGTTCCCCTCCTACCCCCCTTCTCTTTATTATCATTATTCTCTTTTTCATTCTCGTTGTTATTTGCATGCTTCCATTCCAGCTCGTTATTTTTCTTCTCTCTTCGTTTCTTATCTTTATTTTTCTTCTCTTCGTTTCTTATCGTTATTTTTTTCCACACACATTTTTACCTGTCATTCCTCATCTTCGTCTTCCGCATCTTATCACTATTACTCTTCTCCCTCAATCTTTTTTCGGTTATCTTTCTAATTTCATTTATTCTCGTTATTCTCCAGGTGTCCCGTTGCCTGGTGGCTAAAGTTCTCGCTTCACACGGCGAGGGTCTGGGTTCGATTCCCTGCGAGTGTCTGGGTTCAATTCCCAGCGAGGGTAGAAACATTGGGCGTGTTTCTTTACACCGGTTGTCTATGTTCCCTATCAGTAAAATGGGTTCCTGTTAGTCGACTGGTGTGGGTCGCATCCTGGGACAAAACTGACCTAATTTGGCCGAAATGCTCAGCAAAACAAACGGCTTTCTATATAGCAGTACAGTGGACCCCCGGTTATCGGCCATAATTCGTTCCAGAATGCTGTTCGAGTGCCGTTACCGAACGAATTTGTTCCCATAAGGAATAATGTAAATTAGATTAGTCTTTTAGACCCCCAAAAATACACTTACAAAAATACACTTACATAATTGTTCGAGTTTTGGAGCAGTACGAAATCCGGGGGTCCACTGTATGTCATTGAAGTCAGCTAGGCCTTTATATCTTGTACGTGTATGTGTAGAAATAAGGATTATTATATTATTTATCTAACTCTTCTTCTTATTATTTTTTTTCTCCTTCCGCCTCTTCTCTACACAACAAACAATTCACCTCTGTAGATAAATACACAGAATATGGAAAAATAAACACAAATGCAGCATAATGCGATCCTTTATTGAGCACGTTTCGCCCACACGGTGGGCTTTATCAAGTCACAAACAGATCTACCTGTGTTAGAAGTACACGAGTATATATAGTGAGGAGAGTCAGGTGGAGAATGTTGGGTAGGTTGTATTAGAGACTGACCTGCCAGTCCAACATTCTCAACCTGACTCTCTACCCTATACACTTTCGCCCCACACAGTGGGCGAAACTTAGTCCATAAAGCTTCGAATTATATTGCATTTGTGTTTATATATTTTTTTCCATCGTGTCGGTATTTCATACCATTTATCTCCATGTAAAAACAGACTGATATACAAACCTGAACTGTACAAAAAGTGTCCTTTTCCAAATCTTGTCGCTACCACCATACCATTTTTCATACACGGAATACACTGAATTCAGCTTCAGAAAACAGCCACTACTTATACTCCAAGAACGACGAAAGCAAAACAACGACAAACATTGTCAACTTACTTTTAGAAATATACTTTACTTAACGTTACGATACAGGCTAAACCTGCGTAGTTACTCACGAATACACTTGCATATACAACAGCTTAATACAACACGTACAACACATTTTGCATACAGGTTAAATTTACACACTTCATAAATACGCTTGCACATACAACGGCCCTAATACAATAAAATACATTTCACGATAGAGATCAAATTTATTTTATCTAATTATTAATGCTCTCACACATACAATGGTTTAATACATGAAGTAATTTTTTACGATACAGATTACATTTACAAATACATATATACATATATATATATATATATATATATATATATATATATATATATATATATATATATATACGTCAGCACATACATCATTTGAAGTTGAAGAAAGCTCTTGCAACAAGGCACGGGATGCAATAAACGCGTACACAAATGCATTTTAGACCTCTCGGTGCACGAACAGAATAAATGAATAAGCGGAGAATACACGAGCAGAGAATATATGAATAAACAGAATAAATGAATAAAGAGAGATGAATAAACAAAAAAAATTAACTGGAAAAAATATATGTTGCAATATACTATAAAGTGAAGTTGAAAGTGAACAACTCAGAAAGAGTAATTTTATTGTTAATAATAATAACAATAATAATTTTAATAGTAAACAATAGTAATTGTAATAATAATAATTTTAATAAAAAATAATAATAATAATAATAATAATACTAATAATAATAATAATAATCACATATTCATGGGGAAACACAAAACCCGTTTAGATAATTTTAGCACAAGGCGAAGGGGGAGAGGGAATAAGGCCCGATTCTCCGTCCTCTACTCGGTTATCTGACCACCCAGGTTGTTGAGGCTCGCAAGTGATGTAGCAGACTATAAAGACAAGAAAAAATGGGAGGGGGAAAAATAATGCCTAGAGCCTGTTTCTCATGGTTTAAATGACGTCTACAACTTTAAATCATTTGTCCCTGACATAAAAGTGTCGTTGTAACAAAAGCTGATAAAGATAATGGAATCCAGCTATTAAACAAGAGTGATTTTTTATTAAGAAAATGGAATATTGTCTAATACGGGTAACTTTAATAAACTTTATGATGATTTTTTTTTGTCTCACATTAAATCTTAAGACAAGTTTAAGAGATTTCTTAGAAAACTGAAATCGGTGATTTTTTTTTGGCTAGTGAATTGTACATCAGTTTGCTGCTTTGGGTTTCAGATGACAGTATTATGTGTGATAATTCACACAAACATTCTCTCTCTCTCTCTCTCTCTCTCTCTCTATTATAATTTTATATATATATATATATATATATATATATATATATATATATATATATATATATATATATATAGTCAGCAGTCTTGAGCTCAACTTATACACCTCAGCCTGCCTTATTGTCACTACTGACAACTTTGACACAGTTCTTGCGGCTACCCAAGGAGGTTTCCTTGTTGGATCAGGAAGTTGCATCTTGGCAGCAAAGTATTCGGCAAAGAGGTCAGTTTTCGCCTGACTCCTAGTAGAGATAGTCCCATCCTGTCGATTTAGAGGTGGAATAAGTTCATCAGGGAGACAACCTTGTTGGTCCTTGTCTAAGGACAGCCTGGTTTTGGAGCCCACTCTACTTGATGCCGGCTTTCTTTTTGTGTCACCCTCTCTCTCTCTCTCTCTCTCTCTCTCTCTCTCTCTCTCTCTCCTCTTCCCTTTCAGTCTTTTCCCCCTGTTCACGAACACAAAAAAGGGAGACTGGGTGTGTTGCTATTAGTGGTGAATAAAGGGAGAAATTGCGATTGAATGCAGTCGGTGGGCAGAGTAACCTACAAGACTTCCTGCATTCAATTATGTGCAAGTGAATATGATGAAGAGCAAGAACAAGACAGACGGGATATATATATATATATATATATATATATATATATATATATATATATATATATATATATATATATATATATATAAATAAAAAAAGAGAGAGAGAGAGAGAGAGAAGAGAGAGTGACATAAAAAGAAAGCCGGCATCAGGTGGAGTGGGCTCCAAAACCAGGCTGTCCTCGGACAAGGACCAACAAGGTTGTCTCCCTGATGAACTTATTCCACCTCTAAATCGACAGGATGGGACTATCTCTACTAGGAGTCAGGCGAAAACTGACCTCTTTGCCGAATACTTTGCTGCCAAGATGCAACTTCCTGATCCAGCAAGGAAACCTCCTTGGGTAGCCGCAAGAACTGTGTCAAAGTTGTCAGTAGTGACAATAAGGCAGGCTGAGGTGTATAAGTTGAGCCCAAGACTGCTGAATAGATGTGCAGACCAGCTAGCAGCACCTCTAACATCTATCAGCACTGAGAAAGAGGCAAATGTAGTCCCTGTTCACAAAAAAAGAGCAGAACAGAAATCAGCAACTACAGACCAGTCACTCCTGTCAATCACTGGCAAGATTCTTCAGACGATAATCTCACAGCAGACGACAGAGTTTTTCCACTATCACTCGCTTCTTAGTGACCGTCAGTATGGCTTCAGAAAAGATTACTCTGCTGATAATCTGTTGTTAAACCTCTCCACCAAGTGGCACCAGACACTGGATGAATCCAAAGTCACCTGTGTAGAAGCACTGAACACTGCTGGTGTTTTCGACTGAGTATGGCACCAGGGACTCTTGGCAAAACTGCAAGCACTGAGAATTGAAGGCTCTACACTATGTCTCCTCAGTGATTACCTTCAAGATAGATCTCTAAGCGTAGTTCTCAAAGGGAAAGAGTCAGCAAGACATCCTATTGGCGCAAGTATTCCACAGGGAAGCGTGCTTAGGCCATTGTTATGGAATATCTACTTCAATGACCTCCTTCATCTCATCTCAGAATCCCATGCATAAGCAGACTACTGTACTCTAACATTTACTTATCCAAGAGAGGAAATGCCATGTGCTCTAAGACCTAAGTTACATTAATCACCAGCTTACAGCTATATCAGCCTGGGGTAAACGGTGACCGGTAACATTTGCTCCTTAGAAAACACAAATGCTGATGGTCTTTAGGCACCATGATAATAATGCTGGATAAGTGGTAAGAATGAATGGGAGAGTGTGGTACCCAGGGACGAAGTTGATATCCTTGCAGTGAAAATTGACTCCAAACTGAACATGAAGAACCATGTTGTAAATCTTGCAAACAAGGCGGCCAGGAAGCTAACAGCACTTCGATGTATCTCGCATCTGCTCGAGAGTAGAGGCTGCAAGATTCTGTACGAGGCACAGGTACGCTCACATCTTGAGTATGCTCCACTTTCTTGGATTGCCTGCCCTCCCTCTCATCTGCGACTTCTTGATAGAACAGGGAACAGAGCAATACTACTCATCTCTCGCCTGGACCCAGCCTGGATGGATCTATCATTTTAGCATAGCCTTCAACACCGGAGGGATGTGGGTGACATTACTGTTCTGTAGAAGTCCAATATTGTCAAAGTACTACACTTGGCTCCACTCTGAAGAGGACAGGGAGAAGTGAGCTTCTACACAACAAGACGGGCAACAAGCAGCAACTTCACTCTGACTATATCCTTCTCCAGAACATCACTTCATCTCAGATCATTTATTCCTAGGATGACTCGAGTCAGGAACATATTTGTACAACATAATGATATCAACGTAATAAACACAGATGATCAAATGAAACTGCTGTCCCACAGATGGCTGCAACTTCATTCTGTCCTACATTTGTATGTTTCATAATAAAAAGGCTTACAAATGAGCTGATGCATGTAACAGCTCTTAACCTGTAAATAAAGTTAGGAACCTTAACTTGACCTTATAAAACCCTGTGTAAAAAAAAAAAAGAGAAAGACAGAACCAACCCCACTTACGTATTCTTCGCTCCTTGGCACAAAAATATACACCAAAAGAATTTTTAATTTGCCAGTCTCTTAATCAGCTGATTGGCACTGACATTTATTCGGTTCATACTAACTAGTGGTACTTACTAAAGAAATACAGTGATCCTGTGTAATCCCTCACACTACCACCTGTCAATCACCAGGCTCACACACCAGCAGAGTGAAACGATGCAGTAAGTCGACAGACAAAATAAATAATAATAGGCAGACGTTTCCAAGGGAAAGCCGGACCATTACTTCTGCCGAGTGCCAGATTAATGACGCTGTGATGACTATGTAGGCCAGTGGGGACGCCAGCACTGACAGACTGATTGAACAAATGAGCAGGAAAGCCTGTTTCAGGCCCGGGATGAGAGGGCAGAAGTGCTCTTGAAACCGGCCACAGGTATGCCTCAGGTATGTATCGGCGCAATGGTCCAAATATATCAACAAAGCACGAGCACAGAAGAACTGCAAACGCGATAAAAAATATGATTCGACCGATACTCAATTCAGAATTTCTAAACAACTTCTCTGAATGCTCCAAGAAATATTATAAGACGTCGCAAGAGCCAAAAAAAAAAAAAATACACACAGCTAGATGAAAGTTTGTCCATCACATGTCAGGAAAAATATTCCATGGGTGCACCAGTCCATCATTCTTCATAGTGTGACGAGTATTTTATATTTTTAGATATATATAAGATTTCTGCAGGTCTTTAAATTTCGGCGTTGACTTTACAAACTGTGAGCTCCTGATGACGATCATTTGAAAGGCCTGGCGCAGCAACATCTCAAACTAGGCAATTTGTAGGTGTATACTTCATTAAATATTAAGCAATAAATAGGCAGATTAGAGGGGCTACAACTTTCCTTTTCTCTAAGTGCGACTGAGCTGGTAAGTGCTCATCACAACTTTTCACCCACAAGAGTCACGTAAGCAAAAAAAACATGTGATAACAAAACGTCTCCCTCTGCTATACCTGTGCTGTTCCCACCAACTTTTCTCTGGTCAAGTGACTTGCTTCCTTTAATGTTCATACGGAATCATTTTATTTCGTATCTCACGTTTTAACTTTAAACATATACAGTATTGTTGGATGTAAAAAATATATATACATTAAAAAAACCATCACTTCTTAAATTTAATTGCAAACTTTAAAATTATAATTGATTCGATGGAACTTAAACATATTTTCAACACAATTTTTTTTTTTACTCTCCGACATCTGAAAATTAATTAGATAATAATAATAAAAAAAAAGACAGGATTTATGTTAAGAAAAAAAATTTGTCGAAATTAAGGTGAAATACACAGACTAACGATTTTATGTTGTGAAGGGTTTTGATTTATAGTGTAAAGAAGTCTTGTGATTTACTGTGTGAAGAAGTCTGATAATTTAGCGTGTGAGGAGGTCCTTTGATTAGTGTGCGAGGATATACAGGGATTTAGTATGAGGTCCTGCGATTTAGTGTGAGAGGAAGTCTCGTGTGAAGAAGTTTTCTTATTTAGTGTGTGAAGAAATTTTGTGATTTAGTGTGTGTGAAAAAGTCTTGTGATTTAATGTGTGAAGAGGGACTGTGATTTAGTGTGTAAGATCAGGTGGTATGATTTAGTGTGGAAGGCGATCATCTGAATCAGTGTATGAGAGGGGTCCTCTGATTTAACGTATGAAATTCTTTGATTTACTGCTTGATAAAATGTTCTAATTTAGTGTGTAAAAAGAGGAAAGTCCATTTAGCTAATGACAGTAACAATATACATCACACTCCTTAAACCTTGGTGTATGACCAGCAAACTTCTGTCTGGGGAAGAGAATATTCCTATGCACCCCAGTAAACATCTGTGTGATCCGTTTAAGAAACTCTTCTGCCCTCTGTATTCTGTTTTCAAGTACTCCTCTAATCTGTCATCACGGCACACAGCAAGAACACAAGCAGTCTTCACGTCACACAGCAAGAACACAAGTAGTCTTCACGTCACACAGCAAGAACACAAGTAGTCTTCACGTCACACAGCAAGAACACAAGTAGTCTTGACGTCACACAGCAAGAACACAAGTAGTCTTCACGTCACACAGCAAGAACACAAGTAGTCTTGACGTCACACAGCAAGAACACAAGTAGTCTTCACGTCACACAGCAAGAACACAAGTAGTCTTGACGTCACACAGCAAGAACACAAGTAGTCTTCACGTCACACAGCAAGAACACAAGTAGTCTTCACGTCACACAGCAAGAACACAAGTAGTCTTCACGTCACACAGCAAGAACACAAGTAGTCTTGACGTCACACAGCAAGAACACAAGTAGTCTTCACATCACACAGCAAGAACACAAGTAGTCTTGACGTCACACAGCAAGAACACAAGTAGTCTTCACGGCACACAGCAAGAACACAAGTAGTCTTGACGTCACACAGCAAGAACACAAGTAGTCTTCACGTCACACAGCAAGAACACAAGTAGTCTTGACGTCACACAGCAAGAACACAAGTAGTCTTCACGTCACACAGCAAGAACACAAGTAGTCTTGACGTCACACAGCAAGAACACAAGTAGTCTTGACGTCACACAGCAAGAACACAAGCAGTCTTGACGTCACACAGCAAGAACACAAGCAGTCTTCACGTCACACATCAAGAACACAAGTAGTCTTCACGTCACACAGCAAGAACACAAGCAGTCTTGACGTCACACAGCAAGAACACAAGTAGTCTTCACGTCACACAGCAAGAACACAAGTAGTCTTCACGTCACACAGCAAGAACACAAGCAGTCTTGACGTCACACAGCAAGAACACAAGCAGTCTTCACGTCACACATCAAGAACACAAGTAGTCTTCACGTCACACAGCAAGAACACAAGCAGTCTTCACGTCACACAGCAAGAACACAAGCAGTCTTCACGTCACACAGCAAGAACACAAGCAGTCTTCACGTCACACAGCAAGCACACAAGTAGTCTTCACGTCACACAGCAAGAACACAAGCAGTCTTCACGTCACACAGCAAGAACACAAGTAGTCTTCACGTCACACAGCAAGAACACAAGCAGTCTTCACGTCACACATCAAGAACACAAGTAGTCTTCACGTCACACAGCAAGAACACAAACAGTCTTCACGTCACACAGCAAGAACACAAGCAGTCTTCACGTCACACAGCAAGAACACAAGCAGTCTTACGTCACACAGCAAGCACACAGTAGTTCACGTCACACAGCAAGAACACAAGCAGTTTTCACGTCACACAGCAAGAACACAAGTAGTCTTCACGTCACACAGCAAGAACACAAGCAGTCTTCACGTCACACAGCAAGAACACAAGCAGTCTTCACGTCACACAGCAACAACACAAGTAGTCTTCACGTCACGCAAGAACACAAGCAGTCCTGACGTCACACAGCAAGAACACAAGCAGTCCTGACGCCACACAGCAAGAACACAAGCAGTCCTGACATCACAGCAAGAACACAAGCAGTCCTGACGTCACACAGCAAGAACACAAGCAGTCCTGACGTCACACAGCAAGAACACAAGCAGTCCTGACGTCACACATCAAGAATAAGTTACTGGCTGGACACCATCAAAACATTATGAAGGGAAAATATTCACCAGGGCATAACAGCGCTGAACACACGTCAACATCTTCTCTATGAATAATAATAATAATAATAGCCCACTAAGGGCCTTCTCCCAGACCTGAGGTCGTTGATCTGACATTAGTAACAAGCTGAGCAAGGAAAAAAGAAAACTATCCTCGGAAAATACATATACAAAAAAATCAAACCTGACGTGGGTAAAAGTCGGCTCCCAGCGAGCAATTTAAGTCAGTCTCCGTCCAATCAGTGTCGAATAGAACCTGAACTGATTTCATTCACGAGAAATCTAATCACAACCGACCGAAGCAAACCTAATCCGTCCTGATCTTGAGTCATGCTCTGCTCCTCTGCTTCTCCCCTCTCTCTTCTCTCTCTCTCTCTCTAAGGAGTTTTAGGTACGAGTGTGTGATTTATCTATAAGAATACAGATGAGGTGAATCTTTACAACAATGCTATTAAAATTTCAAAAAATATTTTAAAATTAATAATAATAATAATAATAATAATAATAATAAATAAATAAATACCACTACAACTATTATCATTATTTCTATTACTACTGCTTCTGCTACAACTATTTTAATCATTATTATCAAAATACAAGTAGATCACTCTCACACACACACACACACACACACACACACACACACACACACACACACACACACAGAAAAACAGGCTGGAATGTGTTCCAGAGTATCTTCAAGAAGGTTTAACGTGGCAGCGATATCTTTGGCAGACAGAAGCCCACCTGCCGATAACATGTGGCAGACAAAATCGCACCTGCCGATAACTTGTGGCAGGGACGACCACACCTGCCGATAACAGGGAGAAAGCAAGCCCGATAATATCTGCAAGGGTGTCTAGCGTGTTCGCCAAGCGCCCATTTCTTTAATATATAAGATGGCAAACATCTTAGTTACAAATCTACGCTAGGGACGCTCCAGCCCCAACCACCTTGCACACGCAATTTGCTCTTCCACGATATTGTGAAAATTCAGATTGCGGCGACGGGAGCAAGGGGAAGAGGATGAAAATACGATTTCACAAAACCAAAGTGACATCGGGAGTCTGTAAAATGTGAATAGTGGCCACAGTAGCAGTCTATCACGATCGATGCCCCAGCAAGTGACTTTGAGAACCCTCCGTAAATCGCTGGAGTGGAGACCCAGATCTAGGAATTCTTGATAGCTTCTTCCAAGACACACATTTAGTTGTGGTTGTGGGGTGTTGAGGATCAGGTCCTGGTCACCACTCTTAGCTACATACAAACTGTCTACCTGGAGAGTGTTCCGGGGGTTCACGCCCCCGCGGCCTCCAAGTGGATCAGGGTCTGATCAACCAGTCTGTTACTACTGGCCGCACGTAGTCCAACGTACAAACCACAACCCGGCGGATCGGGTACTGACTTTAGGCCTCTGTCCAGCTCCCTCTTGAAGGCAACCATAGGTCTATTTGTAATTCCCCTTATGGCTGATGGGAGGCTGTTGAACAGTCTTGGGCCCCAGACACTTACTGTTTTCTCTTAGTGTACTCATGGCGCCCCTACTTTTCAATGTCATTAGTTTCCTTCCTTATGAACTCTGTCGTACCTAGTCTTACACACTGTTTGCTTTCACCACTTTCTGGCCTCCCGGAAGCTAAAGAAGTACTTCCTAACATAACTGACTCATCTGCGTCTTTAACTTTCAGTTGTTTTCCCTTAAAGAACACGCAGGCATAATACCGTGACTGAAACAATACACAAACAACCCGCACATAGTATAGAGAGATTAGCTTATGACGACGTTTCGGTCCAAGTCGAACCGAAACGTCGTCATAAGCTTTTCTCTCTCTCCCATGTGCGGGTTATTCATGTAAAGTTCCCTTACTCTGGATCTCGGACATTGAAGCAGTTTGGACCCTGTCTGCCCTACCATCCTCTGAGCACCTCGTTGTTTGAATGGTCGGTACTCACGAGGCTAGTGCAAGTATGTATTATTAAACATATAAAGTGTTTTAAAATATTGAGAGGATATTGCAATAATAAATCTGCCATTTTTATATATTTATGTATGGACTTATTCTTCAAAATATAATGGAGTCGAAATTTCTCTTTACTCTTCCTTCCAATATGCCATTTTGATGCTTCGCTCTGTGTTGATTATAACTGGTTTTTTTATATCTATGTTCTGTTTCGAGAGTTTTCCTAATCCCGCGGCCCGGTCTTGGGCCAGGCTTCCCTGTTCACTGCCTGATTGACCAGGGTGTTGCTGCTGGAGCCCCGCATAGCTATCACGGCTTGGTTGATCTAGCACACTGCGAAGGTAGTGTCACTACAGACAGCTACCACCACCACCAGTACCATCCATTACCACCAGCACACACAGCTACTACGATTCACCACTACCACCAACACACACAGCTACCACCAGCACACACAACTAGTACCACCCACCACTACCACCAGAAAACCAGTTTCCACCCCCAGCTATCACCATCAGCACACGAAGTAGTGTCACCCAACACTACCACCAGCACACCAGTACCACCACTACCACCAGCACACACACAGCACTACACGCACCACTACACCACCACACACTACCACCAGCACACACAACTAGTACCACCCACCACTACCACCAGCACACACAACTAGTACCACCCACCACTACCACCAGCACACACAACTAGTACCACCCACCACTACCACCAGCACACACAACTAGTACCACCCACCACTACCACCAGCACACACAACTAGTACCACCCACCACTACCACCACACACACAACTAGTCCACCACCATACCACCACCACACAACTGTACCACCCAGCACACACAACTATACCACCACCACTACCACCAGCACACACAACTACTACCACCCACCACTACCACCAGACACACAACTAGTACCACCCACCACTACCACCAGCACACACAACTAGTTCCACCACCACTACCACCAGCACACACAACTACTACCACCCACCACTACCACCAGCACACACCACTACCACCATCCACAACCACCACCCAGCTGCCTCAGAGAACAGAGGTGAACACTCGGGAGAAAGAATTACAAAAGCCGGCACCAGATGAAAGCAATTACAGCAGGTAACAACGAGGACAAGACAGACACCATCACTGAATCACCAACAACACATGCAAAATATTCTCTTTTTTGTCTTTCAATTTTCTCTCGATCTCTATTGCCCTTTCAAAGTTCGGAAAGGGAGAAAATGATGAGGTACCTTGATGACGGTGAAGAGCTCTAGGAAATTGGAACTATCCTTCCTTTCATCGGATTAAACATGATTACCTTGTATTACCCTGCAGCTGCATGACAGTTACTAGTTTAGCGCTTCCCCACTATAATAATAATAATAATAACAGAAATATAACAAAACATTATTATTATTATTATTATTATTATTATTATTATTATGTATCCCTAAAGAGAACCTTAAAGAAGTTGCCTGATTTTTCATCCTATTTTATGTTTGTCTAATTTTCTCGATTTCATTTCGCTCATAACTCGAGAACGTTTCACACACTCGGTTTCATATTTTCAACACTTGTGTTCGAAAACGAGAACCAAATACTTGGACCAACCGGCGTGTTCACGGGCCCAAAGACCAAAGGTGTTGAACGCATTCCCAGCAGTATTCTGCAACGGCTCAGATACCTTGCAAAACCCTCAATGGTGGGCCTTGAGACGTTCAGCAAAGATGCCAGAGGAAATATAAATAAGGTCCTGAGGATATTCATCTAAAAGAGAGGGAGGGAAAACCCGTAATAATGGATTCAAAACAGATAATTTTAGATTTAGAAAGGATATAGGAAAGTATTGGTTTGGAAATAGAGTAGGCGGTGAGTGGAACTGAAATATATATAGGCTCAGATTTGTCCCTCATCAGCCATTAAATACTGACGCCGTACAGAGAAGGTAAAATGGAATGAATGATGATGAAAGAGCTTCTTTTTCGGGTCACCTTGCCTCGGTGGGAAACGACCGGCGTGTTAATAACAAAAATATTTGACCATTTTATGTGTAAAATAAGTGTGATTTCTTTTTATTCCCGTTAATAATTTTAAGCTTACCTCCTGTGAACGGCGTCAGTATTTAATGACTGGTGATGGGACATGACAGCTGGCTTTTGTTCCCACTGATTAATTATACAGAGCAGGGTAGCAGCACACTGCTGATATATAAAAAAAATGTAAAAAAAAAAAAATATCTTAAGGCCAGTATAGCACTTTACGTACTTGGAGAAAAGTTTGGATTGTTTTTGGCCTGTGTGGGTCCCAGTCTGCCGTTTTAGAAACTGGGAAAAAAAATGAAAAATACTGTTTTTGACGGGATAATTTCTGAGTGTGGCATCTGATTACCTTCAACCTTCCAAACTAATAACTTTATAATGAAACTTATAAGAGGTTTCAAGTTTAATGTGCTCGTGTATTTCACAACACTGATCTCTTTGAGAGGTTTGAATTAGATTTAGACTGTGTAATATCCTATTTTATCCTTTTTATTGTAGAAATTTAGATATGATGACTTGTGAAAGCCTCTTCTGATTACCTTCAAATCTTCAATGCTAATATTCAACTGCAATATCAACTTGTGCCGCACTCTGCACTATTCCAATAGCGTACACTCGAAGCACAAGGGGTTGGGGTTATAGAATATGGGAATGCCTCTCTCTCGGATCGCACAACCATCGAAATACATCTAAATGTTTTATTTGTAATATTTTTTTTTAAGTCAATGGCCCTCTTCCACCAAGACAGGGTGACCCAAAGAAGAAAGCACATTCACCAGGTGCCAGAACAATCAGGTCGTGATGGATATGTAGTGCGTCGGGCCTCCAGCAGTAACAGCCTGACTGATCAGGCAAGCACCAGACGAGCCTGACCCATGGCCGGGCTCCGGGAGTAGAATCTCGAAATTCATCAAAGGTATATCTATAGCTGTCTAGAACTGTACTGACATCACAATCAATAATAATATTAATATGTCTATACAGTATGTTGTTCTTATGGGATATTTGGTCTGGGTTTAGTGTTGTGTAGATGGGTGTACTGTTTTAAGGGTATTCAAATTTAAGTCATCACTTACAAATATTCAATTCACACGAAAAAAAAAAAAAAAAGCAAAAAAGAAATCGAAAAATTAAAAATACTTAAAGGAAAACAATAGCTAGAAATATATATATCCCCCTACATTAACCCTGCCCCTCTTCCTGTAATAAAAGTTATATATTAGGGATTTTAACATATATATTAAACAAAGTTCAGCGAGGCCTTCAACACACAACCATCAAAAAAAAAAAAAAAAAAAAAAATCACAGATGACACAGACAAAAGACCCTTCACATCTGTTTCCCAATAAAATGCAAATCAATGGCTTGTGGTCTCAATCTTCAGCCATAAATCTATAACAAGAAGATGCCCCTGCTACAACAAAGACTAACTATTTTCGCTGCAAAAGTCTTAAACTGTAGTAATGTATTGGATTCTATACGTGCTTCAATAGCGCCTAAACGAGACATTAAGACTTACGAAGCTGTTCCATAAATGAGAAACTCGGAAGGGAAAAAATATAAAAGAAAAATAAAGAGAGGAGATATTGATATCCTTTAAAAATCGCTACGTCTAGGACATTCATCTCTACGAGCCTAGATGGTCGCAAAGACTGGAGAGGATTTACTGTGTGTACTTGTGTGTGTCTGGGAGGTGGGAAAGGGGGTAACAGGCGGGTTCAAAGATTCCTCTTGAATTCAGTATTATAAGAAAACCCGGTCTAACCTCAACTCTAATCTACTCTCCTTCCTTCTCCTCCTCCTCCTCTCGCTCTCTCTCTCTCTCTCTCTCTCTCTCTCTCTCTCTCTCTCTCTCTCTCTCTCTCTCTCTCTCTCTCTCTCTTAGAATCTATAAATGTCGCCCAATTTCGTAGAATTCCCTGTCAGCTGTCGAAACTTGCCTAATTGCTTGGGGATCAGGAGGGCCCTAATCGAGACCTGAGATTTGCTGGTGTGTCGGGTCAGGTTCACGCCTCCCTGCCCTTCTTCCTTTACCCCCGGGCCACATGTCTTGTGCCTCCTCCTCCTCTCTTTCTGGGACCACATATGTTTAGAGTCACTTGTTTAGTGACTGCCCCAGAGACTGTGAAAAGACTGCTTCCGGGACCCCATTTATTTAGGGCCGTATCTTATTTCTGTCGTATTTCTTATGACTATTTCTTCGGGCCTACTGTGCATAAGTATCTGGAGAGTATTCGGGGGTCAACGCCCTCGCGACCCGGTCCATGACCATGCCTCCAGAAATTTGTAGTCCTGATCCTTGAGGAACTCTACTTTTGACATTTGTCCATTCTAATGGCTATTTGGAGATCATTAGTAGCTTCTGCTCCTTAGGTATACTTTGATCCGCTGTAACTACAGCTTATGATATCCTTCCCTGCTTCTGTAGTTGATGGTTCGGTCTCAAATGTGATACAGTGTTAAACACCTTCCTGCAGTCCTAGAATATGAAGTCCATTCTTAGCAGGGAACACATCCTAAATCTCATTCCTCGTTATTTCTAAACATTCCTTCTCGTCTTATTACCTGGTCTTATAATTTTCATCTTCCTTCCATGTGGCTGTGTAGAAGTTGATATATAATTCTCAAACTGTCAACAAGCCTCTCTCCTCACCCGTGCATATTCGTGTCTGGATGTTCTTAATACTCTATTTTTTATTGTCCTTCACATTCTGTAGTTTTTCCATGCTGTTGCTCTTCTTGTGTTTGACTCTCAGCTTATTTTGTGTGAATCACGGGCTCTCTCTCTCTCGTTTGTGTGATGGGGGAGAGGGAATTAGGAAGAAGGGTCCCTTAATGCAATTTTTATGTATATGTACATAAAATACAGGAACAAATGCTTGTATATCATAAAACATCAAGAAAAAAATTAAGCCTCAGCAGAGAGCACATTTACGTGATTTACACAATACTTTAATGTGCATGAGTGGATGCTGAGTCTGACCTCACTGAATCAGTCTTCATAAACACACATGTAAACATCAAAGTGTCTTGTTAGCAGTGAAGGGCTCTTAATTCAAAGAGTTGGAACTACCCTCTTCCTTAGATCGAACTTGATTACTTCCTTTTCCCCAGACTTAGATCGAACTTGATTACTTCCTTTTCCCCAGACACTATGACTCATACGGATTTAGAGTTTACCCGATGAATGTAATAAATCATAATACATGCATATGAAAGTGCCACGCTTAACAAGAAGGCCAGCAGTCACTGATACTTCTTGACAAGTAGTTAATGCCACTTACAAGTGTACGCTACTATACCAGAGCTACAGTGGCAATCACAATTGTGAGATGAATTAGTGGTTTATTTTTTAGTGAACACACACACACACATACACCCTCCCCCCCCCATCCACAGGCAGCCTTCACATCAGTGGTTCACTATCCTTCTTGGCCATAACTCAGCGATTTGACGAAATGGGTTAAAGGTATTCACACCGAGAGGTGTGTATCTCTCTTGAGTATATACACCGAAGAGATGTATATGCACCGAAGAGTGTCCAGACGTACACACTTCGGTGTATATACACAGAGATGCACACTTCCCTGTGTATATACTCTTGATTCGTGTTGAGGGACGGTGTTCGTGACAACGCAGTGGGCGTGGCCCAAAACTGTCAATAAACCACGCCAACTCCCGCCCCGATTGAAGGACTCGTTCCGTAAATGACGGTAACCCATGTCAGGGCTGTCAAGCACGCTCGATACACGTAACGAGAATCAGAAAACCGACCTTAATGACAGGCTGGCGGAGGAGGAGAACAAGGGGTAAAGAACAAGAACACTTTAGGCCATTTGTTTACTTTTCTGAAACGAGTGACGTCACTCTAGAATAATGGGTTAGGGGGCAGAGGTGGGCCGTCAGGCTTTTTATCCCTCCCCCCTTAGAAAATTAGAATGTTTAATTCCCTATATCAGCATTAGGGCTGACAGTGATTGCCCTCACGTTAAGAATTACTTCCCGTCGTGCGTGTTTGGTGTATACTTTGTGAGTTTAATTACGATACCGAGGTATGAATGCGTGTTTGTTGTATACTTTGTGAGCTTAATACGATACCGAGGTATGAATGTATGTTTGTTGCATACTTTGTGAGCTTAATTACGATACTGAGGTACGAATATGTTTGTTATATACTTTGTGAGCTTAATTACGATACTGAGGTATGAATGCGTGTTTGCTGTATACTTTGTGAGCTTAATACGATACCGAGGTATAAATGTATGTTTGTTGTATACTTTGTGAACCTAATTACGAAACTGAGGTACGAATATGTTTGTTATATACTTTGTGAGCTTAATTACGATACTGAGGTATCGTATAATAAATGTGTGCTTAGTGTATGTCTTCCAAGGTTAATTTCTTACCTTACTGAGCCCTACTTATAACGTGCAGTACAGCCGGTGGTTTTTCAAGACCAAGAGTAAATACTCTTAGTGTTTATAATCAGAGAGAAAGAAGAACAAGAGTAGTAATATAATCCCGATAGATGTCAGGGCAGCAGCTAATGAGCGACTTGACCATAAGCGGCAGAGAACTCTGTGTACTCACCTAATTGTGGTTGCAGGGGTCGATACTCAGCTCCTGGCCCCGCCTCTTCACTAACTGCTACTGGGTCCTTTCTCTCCCTGCTCCATGAGCTTTATCATACCTCGTCTTAAAGCTATGTATGGTTCCTGCCTCCACTACATCACTTGCTAGACTATTCCACTTCCTGACTATTCTATGGCTGTGTGTGTGGGGGGGGGGAGGGGAAGTTTCTAACTTGAAAAAAAAGATTAGAAGTAAAAACATAATCAATAACGACTAAAATCAGTAAGAATACACAAAGCAATACAGTACATCCTCTCCTTTTCCTGGCCTTCTAATTATTATCATTCTTTGTTATCTCTTCTTCGCTTTCGGTTTATCGTCGTACACCGTAAGTAATGTAAAGGCTGATGTTAGTATCATCTATGAGCCAGAGCTCTCTCCTCTCTCTCTCTCTCTCTCTCTCTCTCATACAGAACACTGCCTTGTGGACACTTTATAAACTAGACTGTGAAAAATATTACTGTAGTATATATAAATAAATATGGAGGGGAGTTTATGGGTCGTGTTAAAAGAGGAACTGAAATACACTTTACCATAAGTTTGTTTACTAGTATCTGAAAGGACACGGTGATATAAAATTTCACCCTAACTTTACTACTCTTATGAGCAGTCTATTAGATGTCCTATCAAAAATTTACCAAGAATAGAAGGAAGATATAATGAAGGGATGAGCAGCACTGAGGGATAAATCCAGGACACAGAAGTCACATACAGGTCTCTCAAGTGTTCAGTGAGAGTTTTTACTGACCACCTGGTAGGTAGGTATAATGATCGTCAGGAAACATGACAAGTGTTTCCTGACGCTGGTCTTAGTCATATGATGATCCACAGCTGGAGCTTTTGGTCATCTAACCGAGGCCTTCCGCTGGCTTACAGGTCCACCTCTTTAAAAATCATAATTATGATTACAACCATTTGGTATAATTTCACCACCTGGACCAGACGAAGTATACTACTGACACCAGGATCACAAGTCGACCTAAACAAAGTGCCTTCCCATACCAAAACTTAATAACCTGGATATGACCTCACCTTTCACTCTCCATCCACGATAAAAAAAAATATCTTGAGTCATCAATTAAAAAACTATTAATGGTGTTATAAGCATTTGCAACATTACACATTTATACACAAAGAGACATTCCTCACAACCCTGCACCCTTTAGTAAGCAAGTTTATTTAGACACAGGTACACATACTAAGTACAATTATGATACATAATGTAAATTATCTAAAATAACGAAAAATAAGTCAAACTGACTTATTAATTCCCATTGGGGTCTCTCCACCTTTTCCTTTACTTTCCACACCTTTGCACTCTTTCCTTTTTGCTTCCTCCACCAGGCACCTTGCATTCACTCCCCGACTCATGCCACCTGCCCCCACGAGCGTTGAAAACAGCTCGAGGGTAAAGTTCGCGAACATCTCATCTTGGGCAGCGTCGTTCTCTGAGGCAAAAGGCGCTGTTAGCCTCATCACACACCCGCCGCCACCCATTTCTGCTTCTAAACAACGCTGCCTTATTATTGCTTCATCTTCTTTCATGTCTCGCTTTCTTCTTCACAAACGTCTTACCTTTATTTCATTTTTTGCCTTTCACCTTTGTATGTCTCGCTGTTATTCTCTGTCTTACTTTTATTTCCTTCTGTCTTGTTTTTTTTTTAAATCACGTTTTTATGTCTCACTTTCTCGGTCTCCTCCTATGTCCCATTCTTACTTTCATCTTTCTATGTCTCAATGTTATGTTAATGTCTTACTTTTATTTATTTCTATGTCTTACTTTTTTCATCTCCTTTTTTAAGTCTCACTTTCTTCGTCACCTCCTATGTCACACTGTGTCATATTTTCTTCCTTTCAAGTAACGTCAACACAAATTAATTTACGCAAACCTAACCTAGCCTAAACTAACCAAACCTAGAATAATACATAGTACTCGTTACAGACGTTTATCTCGGGCATCAATCAAGGAGTTATGACGAGTCTTATCTGCCAGCATCTTCAACCTCTCCACAGCGGAGACCAAGATGTTTCAGGTGTGACACACTGGGAGTTAAGATTGGCATGCGGAGGGAAGGGTGACGTGTGGAGGGAAGGATGACGTGTGGAGGGAAGGGTGACGTGTGGAGGGGTGACGTGTGGAGGGAAGGGTGACGTGTGGAGGGAAGGGTGACGTGTAGAGGGAAGGGTGACGTGTAGAGGGAAGGGTGACGTGTAGAGGGAAGGGTGACGTGTGGAGGGAAGGGTGACGTGTGGAGGGAAGGGTGACGTGTGGAGGGAAGGGTGACGTGTGGAGGGAAGGGTGACGTGTGGAGGGAAGGGTGACGTGTGGAGGGAAGGGTGACGTGTGGAGGGAAGGGTGACGTGTGGAGGGAAGGGTGACGTGTGGAGGGAAGGGTGACGTGTGGAGGGAAGGGTGACGTGTAGAGGAAGGGTGACGTGTAGAGGGAAGGGTGACGTGTGGAGGGGAAGGGTGACGTGTAGAGGGAAGGGTGACGTGTAGAGGGAAGGGTGACGTGTAGAGGGAAGGGTGACGTGTGGAGGGAAGGGTGACGTGTGGAGGGAAGGGTGACGTGTGGAGGGAAGGGTGACGTGTGGAGGGAAGGGTGACGTGTGGAGGGAAGGGTGACGTGTGGAGGGAAGGGTGACGTGTGGAGGGAAGGGTGACGTGTGGAGGGAAGGGTGACGTGGAGAGGAAGGGTGACGTGTAGAGGGAAGGGTGACGTGTAGAGGGAAGGGTGACGTGTAGAGGAAGGGTGACGTGTGGAGGGAAGGGTGACGTGGAGGGAAGAGTGACGTGTGGAGGGAAGGGTGACGTGTGGAGGGAAGGGTGACGTGTGGAGGGAAGGGTGACGTGTGGAGGGAAGGGTGACGTGTGGAGGGAAGGGTGACGTGTGGAGGGAAGGGTGACGTGTGGAGGGAAGGGTGACGTGTAGAGGGAAGGGTGACGTGTGGAGGGAAGGGTGACGTGTGGAAGGAAGGGTGACGTGTGGAGGGAAGGGTGACGTGTGGAGGGAAGGGTGACGTGTAGAGGGAAGGGTGACGTGTGGAGGGAAGGGTGACGTGTGGAGGATAGGGGAAAGGAATCAGGGATTTGGAATTTCATAAAGGAGTCACTGTGGGAGGCTATGACAACTTTTGAATTATTCTGAGCCAGATATACATTGAATATTTCACAAAGTGACAGCTCTAAACTGCTAAGTCCTCAGCTTATATGCATAATATATATATGTCGTGCCGATTAGGTAAAACTTGCGATTTTGGCTTAAATAGCAACGCTCTTCTTGCCATACAAGACAAGCGAAAATTTGTGTATGCAATAACCCCTCGTGTGTGTGTGTGTGTGTGTACTCACCTAATTACTCACCTAATTGTGGTTGCAGGGGTCGAGACTCAGCTCCTGGCCCCGCCTCTTCGCTGTCCGCTACTGGGTCTCTGCTCTCCCTGCTCCATGAGCTTTATCATACCTCGTCTTAAAACTATGTATGGTTCCTGCCTCCACTATATCTTTCTCTAGACTATTCCACTTCCTGACTACTCTGTGGCTGAAGAAATGCTTCCTAACATCCCTTTGACTCATCTGAGTCTTCAGCTTCCAGTTGTGTCCCCTTGTTTCTGTGTTCCCTCTCTGGAACATCCTGTCACTGTCTACCTTGTCAATTCCCCGCAGTATTTTGTATGTCGTTATCATGTCTCCTCTGACCCTTCTTTCCTCCAGTGTTGTTAGTCCTATTTCCCTCAACCTTTCTTCATAGGACAGACCCCTGAGTTGTGGAACTAGCCTTGTCGCAAACCTTTGCACTTTCTCTAGTTTCTTTACGTGCTTGACCAGGTGTGGGTTCCAGACTGGTGCTGCATATTCTAGTATGGGCCTGACGTACACGGTGTACAGTGTCTTGAACGATTCCTTGTTTAGGTAACGGAACGCTAATCTTAGGTTTGCCAGTCGCCCATATGCTGCCGCAGTTATCTGGTTGATGTGTGCCTCCGGAGACGTACTTGGCGTTATACTCACCCCAAGGTCTTTCTCCTTTGCCGAGGTTTGTAGCCCTTGTCCACCTAGCCTGTACTCTGTCAGCGGTCTTCTTTGTCCTTCTCCGATCTTCATGACTTTGCATTTGGTGTGATTGAATTCGAGAAGCCAGTTGCTAGACCAGATGTCAAGCTTGTCCAGGTCTGTTTGAAGTCCTGCTTGGTCCTCTTCCGATGTGATTCTCCTCATTAATTTCACATCATCTGCGAACAGAGACACTTCTGAGTCTATCCCATCCGTCATGTCGTTTACATATACCAAGAATAACACTGGTCCTAGGACTGACCCCTGCGGTACGCCGCTCGTCACAGGCGCCCACTGTGATACCTCATCGTGTGTGTGTGTGTGTGTGAAAGAAAGAAATGTTAAACATGTACCACTCCACAAGACTGCTCAAGTTTCACCTCAAAATAAGTCTGTTTAACAGAAATTTAGTGAGAACCTGTTCAGAGGTAGTTGAAACCTGGTGTAACCTTCAAGGACAGCTACGTCTCTCAACTCTTGGTGGGTGAGGTTATATTCATAATTGCAGTAACAGGGGATACCATATACACTCACTGGGTGACAGCGCACTGCAGTATTAGTTATTTTTCTAAAGACTGTTCAAGGCCAAATACATTTTACATTGTTTATGTACAATAGTCACCGAAACTAGTTTATCCAAGAAACTAACTGCTGCTGACAAGCCGCCACCTATTACAAACTGGGTGTCACCCATCTTGCCCAGTGGAATGATAATGAGCTGATGACGTTGTGTGTCCTCAGAACTCTCGGCGTTGTACTGCACCGCACTACTGACTGTATCAGGTGCTCACAAAAACTTTCACTCAAAATAATACTAACTTTGGCAATGAATAGTATTAACCACCATAAAAAAAAGGTGACCCGTTATGTACATATAAAACCTCAAGACTATACACCTTTGATGTTCAGTATAACAAAGATTCCAGCTAAGTTTATTTAGGCACAGGTAGACGTAAGTACAATTATCATACATAGCCTAAATTACCTTAACCTCTCAAGGCTAAGTCCCATTTTCTCATCCTTTGAACATGACCTTGAGTAAGCAATGCATGGATTAAGGCCAACAGTACTTAGAAAATACAGTTTATATCTCTGGTTTATTCACACCAGCTTCGAAAAACAGTTGTCTTCTGTTTATTTATTCAGACGACGACAAATTTATAATAGGTGACCTGAAAGATTAATGAACAGCAGATGTTTAATATTTCAGCTAGTCATGATGCAGTAAATGTCTATTGTTTTATGTTGATACGACTTGTAAGTCTGTAAAAATTCCTCGAGTTTAATTTTTTTTCAGATGAGAAAACCTAAATGTCATGTCACTTGTGGTTCCCTGAGATGCCTGACAGATATCAATTTATGATATATAGTATCGACAAGACAGACGTGAGGGACTGGCAGCCACCTTCCAAGACTGACGGCCTGATCACGTCAATACCATTACTGCTTCTACTGTCTCCAGCGCTATGGTCACCTGAATTCGACTGAAACGTTGTCCCGGCGAAACGTTTCGGTAACAAAGATATCCAAGTGTTGACAAAACAATCCTGGGCTCAGGAGTTGTGGATGACTGGAACAATCTCCCGACCAGCGTCATTGAAGCTAAAACGTTGTGCAGCTTTAGAATTAGGTTAAACAGAGTTGTGGATGAGTGGAACAGTCTTCCGAGTAGGGTAATCGAGGCTAGAACCCTGGGTGGAGACTGGACAGATATATGAGTGGGAGGGGCTAGGTGTGATTTGTGTCGTGGGTACGGGAGTAAATTCTTGGGTAGCATTGGGAAGGGGTGGTTTTGATAAGGACCTGGCTTGTATGGGCCAGTAGGCCTTCTGCAGTGTTCCTCCATTCTTATGTTGTTACTGTGCCACTTACGTGTTCCACCACCTAGTATGAGGGACGTGGCTCAGGAACACTCCCACAGCTCCACACTGACGAAACACCAGACTCAGTACTTGTGGTTCGTCAGTAGGCACCAGAAAATGTCGTTGGTAACCAGGAACAAGAAATATTGGACACTGCTTATTGTTTTTCTCAGATAAACACTGAAGGCTGTGGGAACAGTATATAACACCGACACCATGGAAAAGGAAACGAAACGGCAATATTTAATAACAACATTTCGCCCACGCAGTGGGCCAAATATCTACTAACCCACCGCGTGGATGAAATATCTGTAACTTGATAAAGATCCCCTCGTGGGCGAAACGACGTCAGTAAATACAGGCAATATACCGCATTTGTCGCTCTCCATTAAGCTAAGTATCATCGTTCACATAATGTGTGATTTAACATTAACATTATTATTTTAATAAAGGGGAGCGTTAAACTTTTAGGAATTATACAGCGCCTGTGGGGGGCGGAAGGCATTCGTGTGCTGTGCAGCAGTGTATACTTAGTATCTGATACCCACTACAAATATGAGTTCCAATCATTCTGAAATAAAAGAAAACATTAATAATTTTACCCCGTAATATTCATTTTTAAATATTAATGTTTCCTGTGAGTACGCGCAATAATGTGCACATGATAAGTTTCTCTAAATACTGCCTCATCTCTCTCTTTCTTTGTAATTACATTTCAACATGTAACAAAAACTGCATTGTGGAGAAAATAATTTCCAACTGTTAATTTTTTTGACATCCTAATATTAGAAATGTTTGCGATTTTGGCTTAAACAGCAACTCTCTTATTGCTGAATAAAGCAAGCGAAAATTTGTGAATGCAATGATTTCGCAAAAATCATTCTGAACCTAACGAAAAAAAATATATATTTCATTGTTTGTTTATTATTAAATTACTGTAAACTTATCTAAAATACATTTAGCCGGATTAGGCTAAATTAAATTGAGCTTGTTATAATAAGGTTAGGTAAGTTTTCTAAGGTTCTTTTGGTACAAAATTATTAAGATTAGAGAAAGTTAAAAAGAAAGTATTAAAAAATGTAAAGAAGCAATTTCAAGAAATTTTAGATGATATGGCAATAGCAACATTATTCGTGTACAAGATTTCTCATTTCTTGAAATTTTAATAAAGACACACACACACACGTGTCCTACGAGGACACGTGTGTGTGTGTGTGTGTGTGTGTGTGGCTAAGGGAAGGTTAAGGGAAATCGACCTGACGACACTGGAGGACAGGAGAGAGAGGGGGGATATGATAATGACA
This sequence comes from Cherax destructor, assembly GCA_009830355.1. Lineage (NCBI taxonomy): Eukaryota > Metazoa > Arthropoda > Malacostraca > Decapoda > Parastacidae > Cherax > Cherax destructor. The sequence goes on from WNWK01000909.1 coordinate 164,774, forward strand.
TATAAAATACTGAGAGGAATCGAAAAGGTGGACAGAAACAGAATATTCCAGAGAGGGGACACAGCAACAAGGGGTCACAGTTAAAAGTTGAAGACTCAGATGAGCCACAGGGCTGTTAGGAAGTATTTCTTCAGTCACAGAGTTGTCAGGAAGTGGAATAGTCTGAAAAGTGATGTAGTGGAGGCAGGATCCATACACAGCTTTACGAAGAGGTATGATAACCCTCATGGAGCAGGAAGAGTGACCTAGTAGGGACCAATGAAGAGGGGCCGGGAGCTGTGAATCGACCCCTGACACAACAACTAGGCGAGTACAACTGAGTGAGTACACACACACACATATGAAAGCCTGAAATAAAACACACGTCCACATTGTTGACTGGGAAGATTACTGCTGCTCTCCCCACAAGAAAATAGAGTAAATATAGTAACACAAATGGTCTCATCAAGGCCCCGCACCTCCTCATGAATGCTAGAAGAAAATCAACATAGAGAAGAGTTTGTTAGCTGAGACACACACGCTACCCCAGCCCTGTGTGTGTGTGTCTCTCTCTCTCTCTCTCTTTCTAAATGCCCGTCTCTCTCATTTTCTCTGTCTATATCTGTCTCTTGGCGTCTTCTGTTATCTGTCTTTCCCTTGTTATGTCACCTGAAGAAATATTTAAGCTCGATTAATCGCAATCTCTCTCTCTCATCTTTTTAGTTTTGCCTGATGTAATTTGAAAAAAAATAGAATAACACACAAAGTACAAACTTAAACAAATTAATAACTTGAGAGAGAGAGAGAAAGAGAGAGAGAGAGAGAGAGAGAGAGAGAGAGAGAGAGAGAGAGAGAGAGAGAGAGAGAGAGAGAGAGAGAGAGAGGAGGAAGGAGGCATCAGCATCCACAATACCGTAGCGACACTTGCAACAACTTACCATGGAAGAGGCTCACAGCCTCGGCACTCACTGACAGGAAGCTTAATTAAGCTCATTGACAGGAAGCTCAATTAAGCTCATTACCAATAAGCATATTACATAACCTTCTCGCAAACTTACGAGATCAGTCTCATAACTAAGACTCTAAAGTTGTACTTAATAACATCAGTCAAGTTCTCTCAGGCAAGACCCTGAGAAAGATACCTGACTCTGGCGTTCCTGCTCCACGCACCTGACTCTGGCGTTCCTGCTCCACGCACCTGACCCTGGCGTTCCTGCTCCACGCACCTAACCCTGGCGTTCCTGCTCCACGCACCTGACTCTGGCGTTCCTGCTCCACGCACCTGACTTTGGCGTTCCTGCTCCACGCACCTGACTCTGGCGTTCCTGCTCCACGCACCTGACTCTGGCGTTCCTGCTCCACGCACCTGACTCTGGCGTTCCTGCTCCACGCACCTGACCCTGGCGTTCCTGCTCCACGCACCTGACTCTGGCGTTCCTGCTCCACGCACCTGACCCTGGCGTTCCTGCTCCACGCACCTGACTCTGGCGTTCCTGCTCCACGCACCTGACCCTGGCGTTCCTGCTCCACGCACCTAACCCTGGCGTTCCTGCTCCACGCACCTGACTCTGGCGTTCCTGCTCCACGCACCTGACTTTGGCGTTCCTGCTCCACGCACCTGACTCTGGCGTTCCTGCTCCACGCACCTGACTCTGGCGTTCCTGCTCCACGCACCTGACTCTGGCGTTCTGCTCCACGCACCTGACTCTGGCGTTCCTGCTCCACGCACCTGACTCTGGCGTTCCTGCTCCACGCACCTGACTCTGGCGTTCCTGCTCCACGCACCTGACTCTGGCGCTCCTGCTTCACGCACCTGACTCTGGCGCTCCTGCTTCACGCACCTGACTCTGGCGTTCCTGCTTCACGCACCTGACTGGCGTTCCTGCTTCACGCACCTGACTCTGGCGTCCTGCTCACGCACCTGACTGGCGTTCCTGCTTCACGCACCTGACTCTGGCGCTCCTGCTTCACGCACCTGACTGGCGTTCCTGCTTCACGCACCTGACTCTGGCGTTCCTGCTCCACGCACCTGACTGGCGTTCCTGCTCACGCACCTGACTGGCGTTCCTGCTCCACGCACCTGACTCTGGCGTTCTGCTCCACGCACCTGACTCTGACGTTCCTGCTCCACGCACCTGACCCTGGCGTTCCTGCTCCACGCACCTGACCCTGGCGTTCCTGCTCCACGCACCTGACTTTGGCGTTCCTGCTCCACGCACCTGACTCTGGCGTTCCTGCTCCACGCACCTGACTCTGGCGTTCCTGCTCCACGCACCTGACTCTGGCGTTCCTGCTCCACGCACCTGACTCTGGCGTTCCTGCTCCACGCACCTGACTCTGGCGTTCCTGCTCCACGCACCTGACTCTGGCGTTCCTGCTCCACGCACCTGACTCTGGCGTTCCTGCTCCACGCACCTGACTCTGGCGTTCCTCCACGCACCTGACTCTGGCGTTCCTGCTCCACGCACCTGACTCTGGCGTTCCTGCTCCACGCACCTGACTCTGGGTTCCTGCTCCACGCACCTGACTCTGGCGTTCCTGCTCCACGCACCTGACTCTGGCGTTCCTGCTCACGCACCTGACTCTGGCGTCCTGCTTCACGCACCTGACTCTGGCGTTCCTGCTCCACGCACCTGACTCTGGCGTTCCTGCTCCACGCACCTGACTCTGGCGCTCCTGCTCACGCACCTGACCCGGCGTTCCTGCTTCACGCACCTGACTCTGGCGTTCCTGCTTCACGCACCTGACTCTGGCGTTCCTGCTTCCACGCACCTGACTCTGGCGTTCCTGCTCCACGCACCTGACTCTGGGTTCCTGCTCCACCCTGACTGGCGTTCCTGCTCACCACCTGACTCTGGCGCTCCTTCACCACCTGACTGGCGTTCCTGCTCACGCACCGACCTGGCGTTCCTGCTCCACGCACTGATCTGGCTTCTGCCACGCCACCTGACTCTTGCGTCGCTCCAAGAAAACCGACTCGCGCTTCTTCCACACACTTTGGCGTACCTGCTTCACGCACCGACTTGGCGTTCCTGCTCACGCACCTGACCTGGCGTTCCTGGCTCCCGCACCTGACCTGGCGTTCCTGCTTTCCCCGCACCTGACTCTGGCGTTCCTGCTCCCGCACCTGACTCTGGCGTTCCTGTCGCACCTGACCTGGCGTTCCTGCTCCACGCACCTACTCTGGCGTTCCTGCTCCACGCACCTGACTCTGGCGTTCCTGCTCCACGCACCTGACTCTGCGTTCCTGCTCCACGCACCTGACTCTGGCGTTCTGCTCCACGCACCTGACTCTGGCGTTCCTGCTCCACGCACCTGACTCTGGCGTTCCTGCTCCACGCACCTGACTCTGGCGCTCCTGCTCCACGCACCTGACCTGACGTTCCTGCTCCACGCACCTGACTCTGGCGTTCCTGCTCCACGCACCTGACTCTGGCGTTCCTGCTCCACGCACCTGACCTGGCGTTCCTGCTCCACGCACCTGACCTGGCGTTCCTGCTCCACGCACCTGACTCTGGCGTTCCTGCTCCACGCACCTGACTCTGGCGTTCCTGCTCCACGCACCTGACTCTGGCGTTCCTGCTCCACGCACCTGACTCTGGCGTTCCTGCTCCACGCACCTGACTCTGGCGTTCCTGCTCCACGCACCTGACTCTGGCGTTCCTGCTCCACGCACCTGACTCTGGCGTTCCTGCTCCACGCACCTGACTCTGGCGTTCCTGCTCCACGCACCTGACTCTGGCGTTCCCGCTCACGCACCTGACTCTGGCGTTCCTGCTCCACGCACCTGACTCTGGCGTTCCTGCTCCACGCACCTGACTCTGGCGTTCCTGCTCCACGCACCTGACTCTGGCGTTCCTGCTCCACGCACCTGACTCTGGCGTTCCTGCTCACGCACCTGACTCTGGCGTCTGCTCACGCACCTGACTCTGGCGTTCCTGCTCACGCACCTGACTCTGGCGTTCCTGCTCCACGCACCTGACTCTGGCGTTCCTGCTCCACGCACCTGACTCTGGCGTTCCTGCTCCACGCACCTGACTCTGCTCGTCACCACTCTGCTCGCGCTCCTGCTCCACGCACCTGATCTGGCGTTCCTGCTCACGCACCTGACTCTGGCGTTCCTGCTCCACGCACCTGACTCTGGCGTTCCTGCTCCACGCACCTGACTCGGCGTTCCTGCTCCACGACCTGACTCTGGCGTTCCTGCTCACGCACCTGACTCTGGCGTTCCTGCTCCACGCACCTGACTCTGGCGTTCCTGCTCCACGCACCTGACCTGGCGTCCTGCTCCACGCACCTGACTCTGACGTTCCTGCTCCACGCACCTGACTCTGGCGTTCCTGCTTCACGCACCTGACTCTGGCGTTCCTGCTCCACGCACCTGACTCTGGCGCTCCTGCTTCACGCACCTGACTGGCGTTCCTGCTTCACGCACCTGACTCTGGCGTTCCTGCTCCACGCACCTGACTCGGCGTTCCTGCTCCACGCACCTGACCTGGCGTTCCTGCTCCACGCACCTGACCTGGCGTTCTGCTCCACGCACCTGACCTGGCGTTCCTGCTCCACGCACCTGACTTGTGCGTTCCTGCTCCACGCACCTGCTCTGGCGTTCCTGCTCCACGCACCTGACTCTGGCGTTCCTGCTCCACGCACCTGACTCTGGCGTTCCTGCTCACGCACCTGACTCTGGCGTTCCTGCTCACGCACCTGACTCTGGCGTTCCTGCTCACGCACCTGACTCTGGCGTTCCTGCTCCACGCACCTGACTCTGGCGTTCCTGCTTCACGCACCTGACTGGCGTTCCTGCTCACGCACCTGACTCTGGCGTTCCTGCTTCACGCACCTGACTCTGGCGTTCCTGCTTCACGCACCTGACTCTGGCGTTCCTGCTCCACGCACCTGACACTGGAGTTTCTACTTCACACATCTCATACTGGCGTTCCTGCTTCACACACCTGACTCTGGCGCTCCTCAACACACCTGGCACTGCCATACCTACACCAAACATGAATCACAGTGGCTACCGGAGCCTGGCGGTGGTTCGCTAGGCTCTTCGCATATTAGAAGAGCATTCGCCACGCCTCACAGTGCTTCTGAAACTCTTGTCAGTAGCGCTAGATCGCAAGAAAATCGCCACACTCGCCTTCTCCATAACAACATATTGGAGTGAGACATGCTTACGTGGTCATCCCGGATATGTTGACGTGGTCATCCCGGATATGTTGACGTGGTTATCCCGGATATGCTGACGTGGTCATCCCGGATATGCTGACGTATGGATATGCGATGTCACCGGATATTGACGTGGTCACCCCGGGATATGCTGACGTGGTCATCCCGGATATGCTGACGTGGTCATCCCGGATATGCTGACGTGGTCATCCCGGATATGCTGACGTGTTCACCACGGATATTCTGACGTGGTCATCCCGGATATGCTGACGTGGTCATCCCGGATATGCTGACGTGGTCATCCCGGATATGCTGACGTGGTCATCCCGGATATGCTGACGTGTTCACCACGGATATTCTGACGTGGTCATCCCGGATATGCTGACGTGGTCATCCCGGATATGCTGACGTGGTCATCCCGGATATGCTGACGTGTTCACCACGGATATTCTGACGTGGTCATCCCGGATATGCTGACGTGGTCATCCCGGTTGTCACATGTCAATACAAACACGGCAAGCCACTTGCACATACAATCTCATGCAAACTTTTACTCAATTTAATTTAAACCTTCGAAATAATGTCTTGGCACATTATTACGAAGCTGTATTCTTTTCCCTCTTCATAATACCTAACTAACCTTGGCATCTGATGCAACATATATCTCATCTATATATAAACCAATCACATATTCAATCACTCTTCTGTTTCTTCTTATTATTATTATAATTATTATTATTATTTAGGGAGTGCCAGGCGCAAAGACAGACTGCAAAAATAAAACTGTTTAAGTTACATTAATATTAATAATGAAGGCCACTGTGACAGTGTTGTGGTTGTTTACTCTGAGATAATTGCAAGCCACACGTCCTCTTGAAGACACTGTCCATGTTAAGTAATCACACGCACACGCCAGCCATCATGACGTCCTTACGTACATGCTCGTGCGTGTACGTAAAGGACGTACACGCACTAGCCAGTCTACAAGACGTACTTGTTGTATGGTGTAAATGAGAGTCAGCCTCACATGTACAGACGCACGTCCTGTTTCCTGACAAACCTTACCTAACACATTAAGACCTACGAGTGTACACGCAAAGTGACAAGCACTTACACAAGCAGCTTGCTTCAGCACTCCTCACAAGTGCTTCCGAGTAATTCTGAAAGAGTTGCCAATTTACCTTTTTTTATCAAAGAAACGAAATACAAAACAAAAATAATAAGTGTTGATATATCAGGAGAGGGATGGTCCGAGACCACTTTGCGAGGAGAGGGTGGTGTAAGACCACTTTATAAGAGGAGAGGGTGGTGTAAGACCACCACTTTTCGTTACCATGGGCTCCTTCCCAGGCGGTCTTAACTGTGGCATTTATCAAGTATGTAAGACCCACCAACCCTGCCTTGTTCGCCCTTCACCACGGGGCTGCTGACCTTACATGACCACAAGTGCAGTGTGGTCGATAATCATCTTAAATATGGCAACCTGTATTGCGCCTTCAACGTAACTTACACCTAGTCAGTCCTAATACGGTAACTGGTCCTCCTATTTCAACATAATCAGTCATAATGTGGCAATTGGTCAGCCGATTTCAAAATAATCAGTAATAACATGGCAATTAGTCCTCCGATTTCAACATAATTGGTCATAATGCGGCAATTAGTCTCCCGATATCAATATACTCAGACCTAATATAGAAAATAGTCCTCCGATTTCAATATAATCAGTCTTAATATGGCAATTAATCTCCCGATTTCAACATAATCAATCATAATATGGCAATTAGTCCTTCAATTTCAATATAATCAGTCCTAATATAGGAATCCGATCCACAACTTCTAAATACTACACTAGAGCGGTGTAGAGAGAACAGGGTTTTATTGCGACGTTTCACACTATGTAGAGCTTTTTCCAGTGATTTGAGCGAAACGTCTTGTTCTGAAGCTTGTGTCTTTCCTTCAGTAATTATTACCAATTATCGTAATTACTGTTATCAATAATAATCAACAAGAAGTCCTCGATAATGTGTTGATATTGGTGGGGTCATACACAGCTTGAAGAATGGGAGGTAATCAGGTTTGATCCAGCACACAAAACACACGACATGCCCAACACAGCAATACGCTCAACATAAAAAAAATATAGCAATACATTAAACACGCCAATACACTCAACATTACACTTAATACTGTAATGCACTCAACACAGCCAACACTGCAATACACTCAACACAGCAATGCAATCAACACATCGAACATAGTAATACGCTCCACACAGCCAACACAGCAACACACTCCACACAGCCAACACAGCAAAACACTTAATACAGCAACACACTCCACCCAGCCAACACAGCAATACACTCAACACAGCCAAGGCCACGGGAATAGCTGTGGCAACACTAACTATTAATTAGCATAGATTGTGCTTCATCACAGACGGTCTGGCCTGTAAATTGGTCCAACGTATTTGTTCAACTAATTGTGAGGGGTAAACACCAGCTGATTAGCCCCATCACTGTTGCATACCCACCCACCTCCTGAAATTACTTTGTGTTCGTCGCCTCCCAACAGAAACAAACCAAACGATTATTATTATCAGTTGCAGTAGTAGTAGTACCAGTAGTATTAGTAACAACAGTAGCAGCTAGTAGTAGTAGTAACAGTAGTAGCTACTAGTAGTAGTAACAGTAGTAGCTAGTAATAGTAGTAGAAACAGTAGTAGCTAGTTGTCGTAGCTAGCAGCAGCAGCAGTTGTAGCAGCATCAGCAGCAACAATTTAGTAGTAGTAGAAGTTATAATATCAGTAGTATTATACTCCTGATTTTTGTTATCAACTCCCAGATAAAATCTGGAGTAACTATGAGACACCATCTAATTATCTTTGTAATAAGAAATTTATAACTTCTGAAAACTGCCATCACTTTTTACAAGACGAACAATTTAACACCAATTTTTAAGATAAAACTGGACAGAAGTTACAAGGTCAGCCTTAATGACTGCTCAAACTCGCCCTTATGTACCTGTGCGAGAGGAAGGTTAGCACTACCTTGTACCGACCTGTGTATTTACAGAGTTTGATGTCAACATGTCAATTCTAACTCAGTTGGGAATTGATGGCATGTTTCACTAGGGATGCCATTTTTCCCCTTTATTTGTCAACCTGGTCTGAGCTGCTGGCGCTGTTTGCTTGTATGTAAAGTGTCTGTGTTGGAGGGTGCTACGTGGGGGCAGTGCTCTTTTGTTGTTGTTGGTGGCGGTGGTGGTGGTAGTGGCAGTAGTAGTGGTAGTGATGGTGGTAGTAGTGGCAGTGGTGGTGGTGGTGGTAGTGGTGGTAGTAGTGGTGGTAGTAGTGGTAGTGATGGTGGTAGTAGTGGTGGTAGTAGTGGCAGTGGTATTGGTAGTAGTGGTAGTGGTAGTGGTGGTGGTAGTAGTGGCAGTGGTAGTGGTAGTAGTGGTAGTGGTGGTAGTAGTGGTAGTGGTGGTGGTAGTGGCAGTGGTGGTGGTAGTAGTGGCAGTGGTAGTAGTGGTGGTGGTGGTAGTAGTGGTAGTGGTGGTTGTGGTAGTGGTAGTAGTGGTGGTGGCGGCAGTGGTGGTGGTTGTGGTGGTGGGTGGTAGTTGTGGTGGTGGGTGGTAGTTGTGGTGGTAATGGTAGTGGTGGTAGTTGTGGTGGTAATGGTAGTTGTTGTGGTGGTAATGGTAGTTGTGATAGTGGTAATGGTGTAGTTGTGGTGGTAGTAGTTGTGGTAGTGGTGGTTGTGGTAGTGGTAGTGGCAGTGGTAGTGGCTGTGGTGGTGGCGGTAGTGGCAGTGGTTGTTTTGGTGGTGGTAGTTGTGGTAATGCAAGTAGTTGTGGTAGTGGTGGTGGTAGTAGTTGTGGTAGTGGTAATGGTGGTAGAGACGCACAACACACCCAGCTCATCACACATGTATGACATGATACATATTAACACTACAGACTGGTATAACGGATGGTGCCACGGAAACTGCTAACCCCAGCCACCACACACCTCTCCCAGGACCCCAGCAGTGACAAGAACCTCTCCCAGGATTTAGCAGTGACAAGAACCTCTTCCAGGACCCCAGCAGTGACAAGAACCTCTCCCAGGATCCCAGCAGTGACAAGAACCTCTCCCAGGACCCCAGCAGTGACAAGAACCTCTCCCAGGACCCCAGCAGTGACAAGAACCTCTCCCAGGACCCAAGCAGTGACTACAACCTCTCCCAGGACCCCAGCAGTAACAACCTCTCCCAGGACCCCAGCAGTGGCAAGAACCTCTCCCAGTACCCCAGGAGTGGCAGGAACCTCTCTCAGGACCCAGCAAAAGCAGGAACCTCTTTCAGGGCCCCAGCAAAAGCAGGAACCTCTCTCAGGACCCAGCAGAAGCAGGAACCTCTCTCAGGACCCAGCAGAAGCAGGAACCTCTCAGGACCACAGTAAAGGTAGAAACCTTTTCCAGGACTCAAGCGGAGGAAAGAGCCTCTTCCAGGACACCAGCGGAGGCAAGAGCTTCTCTTAAGACACTAATAGAAGCAGAAGACGTCTTTAAGATCATCACCCCAAGACACCTGGCCAGCGGTGGTGGTCAACCTTCTGATTCTCTGAGTAAATCAAATGATACACAACGATTAAGACAGATGCTATCAAAGTTCACTTTGCTTTGAGCTTAGATAGGACTGCTGAGCTTTTTAAACTGAATTATATATATATATATATATATATATATAAACCTGAGCTGAATTTGATATACGTGGCAGCGGCTGCTGCTGCTGCTGGTTTTTAAACAAGGCAAACTGAAGTAAATAGTAAAATAATAAGCTTCAATTCCTATCAGACGAACCAGCGCTCACCCAGACCACACTCATACATATAAACAAGGATCTCTCTATGTTACATCACCACCCAAGTACACACACACACACACACATCACTACACGCTCCTCTGCACACATTAACAATTTAAGAGAGGGAGTTGCCCGGAAGTAAGGTCAAGCTGGGTTTTTGTTGAGCGTTTCCTTCCCCCAAAACATCTATCATTTTCTTCCCAACCTTCCATCCTTTTCCCCACCCCACCAATCATCTAACCTTTAAACCCCGTTTTTAAACTTCAAACCCCATGTTTTCCAAACACAACCCCAATCCTTCGACCTCTAACCCCGTTCACAAATCTTCATTTGTTTTTCTTCGCTTCTCCCTGGGAAACAGTGTTTTTCTTTGCAATTTTCAGCATATTTCTTGTCCCCAATCCCAAATCTCCCCAATCCCACTTGAATTAGAAGAAGCCATTAATAACATGCCCCTGCACTCTGCTCCAGGCTCAGACTCGTGGCACTCCATATTCATCAAGAACTACAATAAACCTTTACCTTGTGCCTTGAATATTCTATGGAGAAGCCTGGACGCAGTTATTAAAAACCTCCGATACAGCCTCACTCCTTTCAGGTGGCAGCAAAGCAAGATCAAGGAACAACAGACCAACAGTGTTGACGTCATATATTATCAAGATCTTAGAAAGGGCCTTAAGAAGCAAGATTGCCATTTACATGGAATCACAACAATTGCACAATCCAGGTCAGCATGGGTTTAAAGCAAGTCATACATGCCTTTCACAACTGCTGGACCATTACGACATGGTCTTGGATACACTGGAAGACAAGCAAAATACAAATACAAATATACTATACACTGAGTTTGCAAACATCTTGGACAAGTGTGACCATGGTGTATGAACATACATAACGTTTGCAAAAGGAATAAATGGAAAAGTAGGCAGATGGATATTTAAATTAATAAAAAATAAAACCCAAAGAGTAATAGTAAACAGAGTGAAATTAGAGGCTGCCACAGTGAAAAGTTCTGTTCCCCAAGGCACAGTACGCGCCCTACTTCTCTTTCTCATTTTTTAAATCAGACATAGACAAGTATATTATCACAGTACCATATCCGACGAAGACGATCCAATAATATGTATGAGAGTGACATCCACTGAAGACACAGGAAACCTCCCAGCTGATATAAACTACGTCTTCTAGTGGCCCAATGACAACAATATGATGGTCAATAAAGAAAACTTCAGCTACGCCACTATGGAAAGACTGAGGAAATAAAAACTGGAACAGAGAGCAAGACAAACTCGAATTATTTAATAGAGCGGAAGTTTAATGTGAGAGACTTAGGAGTGATAATGTCAGAAGATCTCACATTCAAGGATCACAACAATGTTATCACAGCTCCAAAGACAATAATAGGTCGGATAACTAGAACTTTCAAATCAAGAGATGCCCAATGAGTGATGATACTCTGAAAGTCACTTTTTCTCTCTAGGTTAGAATACTGTAGTATACTAACGGTCCTCTGCAAGGCAGGCGATACTGAAAAACATACAGGGTACCTTCACTGCTTGTATAATTCATTGAAGCACCTGAATTACTGGGAATTCTTGAAGTCTCAAACTGTACTCCTTCGAACGTAAGCAAGTAACATATACATCACAGACAAGAAGCTTGGTAGACGGTTCAAAATACCTCCAATTACAGCGATGAGTGTAATAAGAGACAATAAGTGTAAAGGGACCAAGACTTCAACACCTTCCCTTTAGGCATAAGAGAAATTACCAACAGAACTCTCGCTGTCTTCAAGAGGGAATTTAACATATTACATGTGATATATTTTTGATACGTTCCAGACCAGCTTGGCCGTGGTGCATACGCTGATCTACGTGTTTCTGGCACCAACAATCAGGTCGATCAGGTCAGTAGCCGGGAGGCTTGGTCTGAGATCAGACCGTAGGGACGGTGACCCTCGAAACCGACTAAAGGTAAGCTACAGGTAACCTCTCTACTTCCCCCCTCCTCTCTCTCTCTCTCTCTCTCTCTCTCTCTCTCTCTCTCTCTCTCTCTCTCTCCCCTCACACACAATCAAGAAACAGGTCATTATAAATCACACCGAGAACAAGCGTCCACTAAATAACCCAAAATGTTCAGGACAACCGCGTTCATATTTTGGGGATTACCCGGGTGAAAAAGGGCAAGCCGAGGGCAATAAAGGCAAGTGGGACTCTGAGAGCACCAGCGGAGCATTACTACGGATCCCGGGGACAATTGTGCGAGATTTGGTAGGCAATTTGTGGGAGTCCTGCTGGGTAATTTGGGAGATCTGGTGGGAAAATTTTTTGGGGAGATCTGGTGGGAAATTTTTGGGTAGATCTGCTGGGCAATTTATAGAACTGGTGGGGAATTTGTAGATCTATTGGCCAGTTTGTAGGTCTGGTGCCCAAAATAACTTCGTCACTTATTCTCTCTAGACTACAATACTGTTGTATACTAACGTACTAGGCTACAATACTATTATATACTAACGTACTAGGCTACAATACTATTAAATACTAACGTCCTAGGCTACAATACTGTTCTATACTAACGTCCTAGGCTACAATACTGTTCTATACTAACGTCCCAGGCTACAGTACTGTTCTATACTAATGTCCTAGGCTACAATATTGTTGTATAATAACGTACTAGGCTACAATATTGCTGTATAATAACGTACTAGGCTACAATATTTCTGTATACTAGCATTCTTTTCTAAGACAGGAGAAACTGTTGAACTAGAAAACGTACAGAAAACTTTCACTGCTCGTATACACTGTCAAGTATCTGAACTACTGGGAACACTTGGAAGTCTCTTGAGCTGTCCTCAGAACATTGGGAGAAAGATGCATCATAATCTACACCTGGGAAATCTTGGAGGGATTGGTCCCAAACCTGCACACTGAAATCACTTCGTTTGTAAGCAAAAGGCTCGGGAGACAGTGCAAAATAACTCCAATGAAAAGCAGGAACGCCACGAGTATACTAAGATAACTCAAAAAGTATAAGGAGCCCAAGACTCTTCAATACGTTTATCAGGATAAATTAATCTCCAATAAAATAAGTCTCCATCACCTTTCTCAAAATCCCCAGCACACACATCTCTTGCTAACGGTCTCTCCAGCACACGTTTATCCAACAACGTCATCACACATCTCTAACAAAATCTCCACTATGCATATCTCTCTCTCCAGCAGTCGTCTCCAACACATATCTCCAACAAAGTCTGGCAGAGACATCTCAGGGAGGCACATTGAGTCAGGGGACTCTTCTCCGAACTCACAACAAAGGACTCTCATCCTCCCACACAAACTTTGCTCAAGCAACTGTCCGCACCAACATTCCTAGGTACCATTACCCCTATTAGCGGCCATGATTAAGTTGAACTGAAGTTTAAATTGTACCAACACTCCTATTAGCAACCTAGATTAAGCTGAACTAAAGTTTAAATTGTACCATCAACCTTATTACCGGCCATGATTAAGTTGAACTGAAGTTTAAATTGTACCAACACTCCTATTAGCAACCTGGATTAAGCTGGACTAAAGTTTAAATTGTACCATGACTCCTATTAGCGGCCATGATTAAGCTGGTCAAATATTTATGGGATAAGATCACAATTATTAATGACCAAGGTTAAGCGTTATCAAGATTTATTAACATCACCTTATTAGAGACCTAGGTTAAACAGTACCACTATAGAGTTTATTACGTAAGATCACTATTACTAACAACCATGATTAAACTGGATCAAGATTGATTAAGATCACCATTATTAACGACCATGATTAAGCTTAAAAAAAAAAGTTTTTTTTTTTTTATCTTTAGTCACTGCCATCAGCGTTCGTGATTAAAGTTAAGGGCATTTCTATTCATAACAGAATTATTTGGGAGGAGTTTTAAATCTTGGAGGACCTGAGTGAATGAACATGACGAAATTGTTAGCGAGTGGAATAAAAGTTATCTTATATTTCCATGTCATATTCCATCAAAGATGGGTTCCCTGTCATATTCCATCAAAGATGGGTTCCCTATCATATTCCATCAAAGATGGGTTCCCTGTCATATTCCATCAAAGATGGGTTCCCTATCATATTCCATTAAAGATGGGTTCCCTGTCATATTCCATCAAAGATGGGTTCCCTATCATATTCCATCAAAGATGGGTTCCCTGTCATATTCCATCAAAGATGGGTTTCCTATCATATTCCATTAAAGATGGGTTCCCTGTCATATTCCATCAAAGATGGGTTCCCTGTCATATTTCATCAAAGATGGGTTCCCTGTCATATTCCATCACACAGGATGGGTTCCCTGTCATATTCCATCACACAGGATGGGTTCCCTGTCATATTCCATCAAAGATGGGTTCCCCTGTCATATTCCATCAAAGATGGGTTCCCTATCATATTCCATCAAAGATGGGTTCCCTATCATATTCCATCAAAGATGGGTTCCCTGTCATATTCCATCAAAGATGGGTTCCCTGTCATATTCCATCAAAGATGGGTTCCCTGTCATATTCCATCACACACGATGGGTTGCCCTGTCATATTCCATCACACAGGATGGGTTCCCTGTCATATTCCATCACACAGGATGGGTTCCCTGTCATATTCCATCAAAGATGGGTTCCCTGTCATATTCCATCACACAGGATGGATTTCCTCTCATATTCCATCACACAGGATGGATTTCCCTCTCATATTCCATCACACAGGATGGATTTCCTTCTCATATTCCATCACACAGGATGGATTTCCCTCTCATATTCCATCACACAGGATGGATTTCCCTCTCATATTCCATCACACAGGATGGGTTCCCCTGTCATATTCCATCAAAGATGGGTTCCCCTGTCATATTCCATCAAAGATGGGTTCCCTGTCATATTCCATCAAAGATGGGTTCCCTGTCATATTCCATCACACACGATGGGTTGCCCTGTCATATTCCATCACACACGATGGGTTGCCCTGTCATATTCCATCACACACGATGGGTTCCCCTGTCATATTCCATCACACACGATGGGTTCCCCTGTCATATTCCATCACACACGATGGGTTCCCCTGTCATATTCCATCACACACGATGGGTTCCCCTGTCATATTCCATCACACAGGATGGGTTCCCCTGTCATATTCCATCACACAGGATGGATTTCCCTCTCATATTCCATCACACAGGATGGATTTCCCTCTCATATTCCATCACACAGGATGGATTTCCTCTCATATTCCATCACACAGGATGGATTTCCTCTCATATTCCATCACACAGGATGGATTTCCCTCTCATATTCCATCACACAGGATGGATTTCCCTCTCATATTCCATCACACAGGATGGGTTCCCCTGTCATATTCCATCAAAGATGGGTTCCCCTGTCATATTCCATCAAAGATGGGTTCCACTGTCATATTCCATCAAAGATGGGTTCCCTGTCATATTCCATCACACACGATGGGTTGCCCTGTCATATTCCATCACACACGATGGGTTGCCCTGTCATATTCCATCACACACGATGGGTTCCCCTGTCATATTCCATCACACACGATGGGTTCCCCTGTTATATTCCATCACACACGATGGGTTCCCTGTCATATTCCATCACACACGATGGGTTCCCTGTCATATTCCATCACACACGATGGGTTCCCCTGTCATATTCCATCACACACGATGGGTTCCCCTGTCATATTCCATCACACACGATGGGTTCCCCTGTCATATTCCATCAAAGATGGGTTCCCCTGTCATATTCCATCACACAGGATGGATTTCCCTCTCATATTCCATCACACAGGATGGATTTCCTCTCATATTCCATCACACAGGATGGATTTCCTCTCATATTCCATCACACAGGATGGATTTCCTCTCATATTCCATCACACAGGATGGATTTCCTCTCATATTCCATCACACAGGATGGATTTCCCTCTCATATTCCATCACACAGGATGGGTATCCCTGTCATTCCATCACACCATGAACGAGAATTATATCTATGTATATTATTATTATAATCAAATAGAAGCGCTAAACCACAGGGGTCATACAGCGCTGCATATATATGTATATCCAGTAAGAAATGTATATAAACTGAAAAGCACAGTACATACCAGTGTATATACACCAAGAAGCGAATATCTTTCCGTGTATATATACCGATAAGTTGATAATACTCAGTGCATATACACCGAGAACTTACGTTCAAAGACCATTTTACGATCTAAAATAATATTGAAGCTAGCGTGCAAGTGAGCTGCAGCCGATCCATCCACGTGCAATCAAGAAGCCTACAGCCGGAATATCAACGTCTGGTTCATGACCTGTGTTTAAAATGGCCTGACTGGCTTGTCGGTCGTATTTCCATACTATTCTGTCCCTAAATTTGCTTTTTAACAGATAAGTGAATTTTAGATATAAATCCAGATGTACTCCTGTTACCTTTTGGGGGCCTAGTTCCTAGGCCTTTTGTGTATCCAAATACTCTCGCGCTACCCTCCAAAGGATGGCTATGGGGTGCACAATAAACTAGCCACTTCGGTGGCAAAATCTAAATCTTTGTCAAGTTTCTTGACCTAAAGTCGAACAGGGCCACGGAAATAAGGGGAGGGGGTGATAATTCCTGGAACCATCAATAGTTATACCAGTGACATCTACAAGACAATGCACGTCCTCCAGGGTATAAATACTGCCTGCAGTTTTATCAGCGGATTAATGAGCTCTTAGCCGCTGCGGCACTAACAAGTATTTTCCCCATAAAGGTAATTTCCTATAAAGGTGATCTCCATAAGGGTGATCTTAATCAGCTCAGGGAAAATACCTACCTACCTGGAGGTCGTTCCGAGGGTCAACGCCCCCGCCGCCCAGTCTATGACCAGAAGCCTCCCACTTAGCACTGTGACAAAAATTACTTCCTTAAAATTCAAAGTGGTCAGGACACTTAAACTTTTCTACATCTCCCTGTCTAACCCCACCTTTCCACTCCTCTCTTCCTGTCTACCCCCCAACCTTTCTACATCTTTCTTCCTGTCTACCCCCAACCTTTCCACTCCTCTCTTCCTGTCTACCCCCAACCTTTCCACATCTCTATTCCTATCTACCCCCACCTTTCCACTCCTCTCTTGCTGTCTACCCCAACCTTTCTACATTTCTCTTCCTGTCTACCTCCCCTTTCCACTCTTCTTTTCCTGTCTATCCCCACCTTTCCCTTCCTGTCTACAGAAAACCTTTTTTTTTTTCACCGCTCTATCCTACTCCGATCTTTCTCTTCCCTATTCCTGCCATCCCTCTTACTGCGTAAAAACATTTTATGGTCCAACAAAGTCTTCCTCTGCGTTAATCACTGATGTATTATTGTAGCGAAAATACTGACTGGCGCCTTGTGCTTATTATGGATTTCTGATATACGATAGTTTGTTGTTTGTGAGTAGTTCTGTGTCTCTTTGTGTGTGTGTGTGTATGTTTTAGTTTTAGGGAGGGGAGAGAGAGAGAGAGAGAGAGAGAGAGAGAGAGAGAGAGAGAGAGAGAGAGAGAGAGAATCAACAGAATATGAAAAACACAATTGCCTCACACTATGCTAGTAGTCAGAGTAGCTTGCAGCAGCATCCCAGATATTATACGACCATGTATTTGATGATTTTGTTACACATCCTAAATCCACCGTCCTCCAGGCGGTGTTGAAAACTTACACAATTATCCCTGTCAAATCCACACATAAAAATCCGGTAAGTCCAAGGAGGAGATGTTACGGAAGCGAGGAACATGTGTCAAACAAGTGTGTCTCGAAGGCATCTTGTCTGTGTAAGAAACATGTGCTAAACGTCCCAGCTGCTCAAAACACTTCTTCAGTCATCTTTAGTCATCTTCAGGCTTACTCAACTTAAGAAGCCTGTTTGAGCGGGCGAAACGTTCCAATAATAAAGATACACAACGTGTCTTACTCACCTACTTGTCAGTACTGTATACCATTAATGTGATCCAAAGGTATTTGGCTAAACAAGTTACAGTGACTCGTAACTCAGAGAAACTAGTCCCAAATCTGCACACATAAATAACTCCCTAAGAAAGCAAGTAGCTAAACAGTCAATGAGTACAGTAAGAGACAACACAATAAATGTCAAGTGCCAAAGGCAGTTCAACAGACCTTAAGAAAGAATCTGTAACTTCCTAAAGTCAGTTCTCGATCAGCCAGCCTGTAGTTTGTACGTTGACCTGAGTGTGGCCAGTAGTAACAGCTTGGCTGATCAGGCCTTGCTCCATCAGGAGACAGTCTGAGACCTGGTCGTGGGGGTGTTGACCCCCAGAAAACATCATGTATCAAGTATCGTCTTCGCCGAACCCAAATGGGTCGTATAGCGGTAAGAGGTGAGGGGTGGTGGTTCACTTCAGAGAGGGCTGGACTGAGAGGGCAGGGGTGGTGGTTCACTTCAGAGAGGGCTGGACTCTTGAGCTGAGAGGGACAAGTTAAAAGCTCATGGTCTGTAAATTCGCAAATTCAGATCAAAAATGAATAATAAATTATTTACAATTCAACAGTCAAGATACTCGACCGGAATTGTTGGGCAATGTGGTTCAAGTATTTGGATGGAACATTCGTTCCTAAATTCTTCATTGTCTCCTATTTACGTACATAAAAAAGTCGACTGTAACACAGCAAAAGAAGTCACATTTAATTACGTTAATTGCAGCGCTGGAGCGGTGACACTGCCCGCCGCCTGTCTACACCCTCTGGTGATAGACTGTCTACCTCACGAAGACTGCCTACACTAATCAAACTTAACTGGATAACCCAAAAAAATTACAAAGTGACTTATTTCCATTCACTATGGTTCGTTATCCATATGCTCTTGTGCTACCGTCCACAGGATGGATATGGGGTGCACAGGTGCAGAATAAACTAGCCACTTCGGTGGCAAAATTGCTAATCTATGGTACGTTTGAGAAGGCGAGGTGTACCGAGGCTCACGTGTCTTCTTATACAAGCACGAGGACTCATGACAAGAAACAACCAACAGCAGGATCACCAAGATTATCATCGGCAGCAGCAGCAGTCGCACCACTGCCAGGAAACTGCCCTTGGGACACTGCCCTCAGGACAGTCGTTCTGGCAAAACAGTATATAATTAAAGGAGGCTGGCAGACAGTGATCGCGGGGAGGGCAGAGGGGCCGTCCTGGGCGGCAACCATTGTCGCTACAGGACAAAGCATCGCCCTAATACAATGGCCCATCGTTTGTCATTTAGAGAATTCCGCCTGCACTCCCTCGTCTAGTTAGATCCAACAAGGGCCTCGTTAGTCAAGACTCCCGTTAACAGACAAGGGACTTAGTATATAAACGAGGTCGTGAGAGTGATTGTGCCAACGCCAGGACGGGGTCTTGGGCAGCGCCACCACCTTCACAATCCTCAACTTCCTCTGAGTGCCGAAGGACCCCATAGGACCCTCGTAGGAACACCCATTTTCACGTTCCGGTCAGCGATCGTCAGCTTGCACACAGCACTTCCTGCTTATTGCAAGATGTTTCAGTGAGGAAAGAAAGAACGCTAAGAAATGGACACTTGAGGAAGACTGCGTTCGCAACAATAAGAAAAACGTTCATTCTCTGTGACTGTTACGTTCCATGTGATCCCGGTAGTTCCAACCAGAGGCACGAGGAATACGAAGACGAACGGCAGAATAGCGGTGAGAGAGATGAAGAAAATTAGAGAAAGAGGGAGGGGAAGGAGGTGGAGGAAGAGGAGGCATTGTACCAGGCTCCCTTGCTTATAACTAAAACTCTTGCATTTTTAAGCTATTCTTTCTCTTATTTTGGTGTGCTCAAGGACCCCTTTGCCATTTTGAAAAGCTTTGTGAATTATTTTCCCATTTCTGAAGGGCGTTTATATATATATATATATATATATATGTGTGTGTGTGTGTGTGTGTGTGTATGTGTGTGTGTATGTGTGTATGTGTGTGTGTGTGTGTGTAAAACTGGTCAATTAGCAAGAACTCACTTAAAATTAAGTCCTTTCTAAAATTTTCTCTAATACGTTTAAAGAATTAATTTTTTCATCTATGTTAATGTAAAAATTAATAATATATATATATATATATATATATATATATATATATATATATATATATATATATATATTATATAAAGATCTCTTGGGGGTTGGTTAGTACTGGAACTTGGGCTCCAGTACCTTAACATGTTGGTGGAGCCACTGGTATTACATGGATTACCTGTAGTCGATTCCAGGGAGTGGGAATCTGCCTTAACGAGGTTCCTCCCAACATTAGCACACATTAGCAATATTAAGAGTAACCTGCACCTGTCATATTTCGCTGAAACATCCATTAAGGCACTTAGGTGAGTCTTTGAAGTGAGGCTCCTTAGCCAGGCGTCTCAGCTCTGGTGGGAGTGAACTTGGACGTCTCGTATCGGTAATATTGAACCAGCGCTGCTTCTCAAACACCTGCCTATCGTATCGGAAACTTCCTCCTCCCAAATGTCTTGTTAGGCGGAGCATCCGACCGTTGCCTTCATTTGCGGGCGACTCATCCAGCCTTCATTCTTATGGCGTTTAATGAGGCTTACGTCTTCCCCACAGCCACTGTTTCGTGTGTGTGTGTGTGTGTGTGTGTGTGTGTGTGTGTGCGCGAATGCTTACGTACGTGTGTGTGGAGCACAAAATCTGAAACACAAATATCAAAAGCAACAATACGGAATAAGAAAATAACCATCTTAACCTCAACAAACACCTCTAACACCACAACAAACACCTTTAACACCATAACAACCATCTTTTAACAATAAGCAGCTGACAGGTGTCAGGCTCTCGAGGCCAGCTGTGAGCTACCTGCTCTTCATAATGCCAGTGTGAATACGTAACACCTGCAGTTTTGTCTTCTAATCCTCAGTTTTCTCAAGGGAATGAAGCGTCAAGGAAAGGGGGGGGGGGGTAAATGGAAGAGCAAAGTCTACACGACTTACAAGGTGTTAGGATTTAATGCACTCTGGGCAGCTAAGGGAATAACATGGGAATATAGTGCGAAGAGAACTGCCTTTTCCCCTAACCTATATATTACTTGTGTGGCTCTCTCTCTCTCTCTCTCTCTCTCTCTCTCTCTCTCTCTCTCTCTATATATATATATATATATATATATATATATATATATATATATATATATATATATATATATATATATATATATATATATATATATATATATATATATATATTTGTTGAATGGTGAAAGTATTTTCTTTTGGGGATTTTCTTTCTTTTTGGGTCACCCTGCCTCGGTGGGAGACGGCCGACACGTTAAAAAAAATATAATATATATATATAGTATACATGCAAAACAAACCACGGGGAATAGAAATCTTAAACTCAAGATCTTTCACAAGTCTCCGTACATCATCAGGAGCTATGCAATGAATGTTGCAAGAATAGCAAGAGAGAAAGGGGAGAATGGAACCGTATTAATGAGATAGGAAGACTAAGGCTCAATTTAAACCACAGCAGTTTTCTGTGTAAATTAACCAAATGATCAAATAATCCAGATAATCCATAATCAAAAGGTCATTCGTAAAGGATAATTTCCTAGACCATCTGGCCCCCCACCCCACCTCAGTAATTATATTAGGCCAAACAAAGTTGTATCGAAGTCACAATATTGATTTGGCTCAGAATACAACACTGAACGTCTGTATAATGTATACCGAGAAAGTATACATCTCTGTGTATATACCCCGAGAAGTGTATCAGTCTATATACACCGAAGCGTGTGTCATTCTGCGTATATACCACGAGAAGTGTGCAACAGACATCCTGGGAGGTGACGTCACATCAGACATCATGGGTGGTGACATCACAGACATTCTGGGTGGTGACGTCACAAGCATCCTGGGTGGTGATTTCACAAACATCCTGGGTGACGTCCCAGATCTTGGGTGACGTCACAAACATCCTGGGTGGTGTCACAAACATCCTAGGTGACGTCACAAACATTCTGGGTGACGTCACAAACATCCTGGGGTGACGTCACAAACATCCTGAGTGGTGACGTCACATCAATGATCCTGGAGGTGACGTCACATCAAAGATCCTGGGTGACGTCACATCAGACATCCTGGGGGTGACGTCACATCAAACATCCCGGGTGGTGACGTCACACACATCATGGGTGACGTTACAAACATCCTGGGGTTGACGTCACAGACATCCTGGGTGACGTCACATCAGACATCCTGGGGTGACGTTACAAACATCCTGGGGTTGACGTCACAGACATCCTGGGTGACGTCACATCAGACATCCTGGGGTGACGTTACAAACATCCTGGGGTGACGTTACAAACATCCTGGGGTTGACGTCACAGACATCCTGGGTGACGTCACATCAGACATCCTGGGGTGACGTTACAAACATCCTGGGGGTGACGTCACAGACATCCTGGGTGGTGACGTCACATCAGACATCCTGGGGTGACGTCACAGATACCCTGGAAGGTGATGTACCCTGGCAGCGTACGAATGCGTATATTTAATAATAATACGCCACTCGTTTTTAATTCGGCTCTTTAATTAACAAGCGTAATTACTGAGATTAATTTTTGTATTGATTATGCATTTAAAACTTTTTTTTTTTTACAAATTACGATATGTAGGCGTGAAGAAAATGTATTTAACAGTGGCCTCCAGGGAGAAAGAGAGAGAGAGAGAGCGAATGAATGTGCTACCAGTTGTTAAAGGAACTTATCGATAGACACTTGACTTGTATGTAATCAGTGTGTGTGTGTGTGTTTGTGTACTCGCCTAATTGTGGTTGCAGGGGTCGAGACGTGTGTGCATGTGTGTATCTGTGTGTACAATCTATGGAAAGTTTGCAATTTCATCACGAGGGTGGTCACCGCCCCTCCCCCGTCGTGATCCAGTTCCCTAGACTAGGTCTCCTGGTTGATGGTCTGGTCAACCAAGCTTGTCAGTACTGGCAGAAAGCAGTACAAAGTAAGCACCACAGCCCGGCTAATCAGGAACACCCTTGAACATAACAAAGGTCCCTTTAGAAGACAGACACTTCTCTCTCACCCTCTTTCTTTCTCTGTCTCTCACACCCTCTCTCTCTCTCTCTATGTATGTATTAACAAGGCAGCATTATAAGTATAATCCGGATAATCTGGTCATACCCTCCAAATTAATGTCATAAAAAGTTGTTATGCATTTCATTACTGTAAATTTTATTAAGGTATTTCTACTTTAAAATGAGGCAAATTTACGCGCCCGCGAGCTTTTAAAAATGTTTGTACTCATAGAGAACCACACTCAGCTCTAGTGAAAGCTCTGTAATTAGAGAGATGTACTCAGCTCTAGTGAAAGATCTCTACTTAACACACGACAAACACTAACACATTACCACACACGACAAACACAAACATCACCATACACGACGAACATCCCCACACACGAGAAACACATCACCACACACGACAAACACGATCTGTCCTCAAAAATCCTGTACTCAACGAGCTGTACTAAAAAAACACCTGTACTGAACGAGCGGTACTCAAAAAGCTGTGTAATTACGTACGTGTAGGTACAACGGTTATGCTCGTGCCTCTCGTCTGCTGTAATATAATAACATAATCTGTATACCACAATAATACAAATATTATTACAACGATATAAATACTAATATATATATATAATTATATAATACACACGTACACATGTATGTATGTGTATATGAGGCTCACACCAGCTGACACAAACACAGGTGAGGCTGACACCAGCTGACACAAACACAGGTGAGGCTGACACCAGCTGACACAAACACAGGTGAGGCTGACACCAGCTGACACAAACACAGGTGAGGCTGACACCAGCTGACACAAACACAGGTGAGGCTGACACCAGCTGACACAAACACAGGTGAGGCTGACACCAGCTGACACAAACACCAGTTGAGAATGTTGAGCTTTCAGTGGAGCTTTCCTCCTCTTGACATAATAATAACCTGCCATGAGAAGACTAAGAGGCTGTCGCTGGCAGCCTCTTTCTTCCCCATCCCCCCCTTTTCTTTCTCCTGCTCTTCCTTATTCTTCCTCTTTTTCCTTACTGTCCTCCTCCTTAAAGGAAATCGCAGGAAAGGAAAAAGAAATGTACTCCGATAAATTTGGAGATACAGAACATAAACTAGGCCACTCATACCAGACAGACGAAATACAAAAGGAAAAGAAAGAAAAAAAGCAGTCCAAGAAACTGGGAAAAATTTAAAATACTTTTTCTTATGCAAACAAGAAGTCAAAAAACCTCCATTATATACTGGACCTCTATTTAAAGGACATTTACACATAGATGACAATAAAGAACTGAACGAAATCCCAAAAGAACAGCATGAGTCGACTTTTTAGCGGTCCTATCTACTCCATGAGACTTGAAAGGTCCAGACAGATTTTATGTTTCATAAATTCGGCCCACCTTACAAACTATACACTGACATGAACACAAATCCTTCAGACACTGGCGACATGCATACCAAGGAACGCAGCAGCTGAGTCTGATTCCTGAAATACGCCATTTCATAAATAACCCCAAAAATAGCATTTGAAAGAGTACTCTAGTGTTCCAAGAAACAGCTTAAATTCAGATAAAAATCTTAAAAGAGGCCTTAAAGAGTGCACCCATAGTTCCTCGTCATAAAGCAATCAGCAAAATAACAAAAAACTATATATATATATATATATATATATATATATATATATATATATATATATATATATATATATATATATATATATATATATATATATATATATATATATATATATATATTAATATATATAATGGGGTCCACCTCTGGTGTAAATTATGGGACCCATAGCCTCGGAGAAGTGGATAAAAAGGCTTCAAGGAAGAATATTTAGATGTCTTTCTGAAGCCATTTGAATATTCCACTTCCCCTACCACCCCATCTTTTATTAAATATATATAAAATTTATTTCAAGATACAATACATTGTCAAAATACATTAACAAGAATACAATAGTGAGTAAAACAACATAGATGACAACTCCGGTAGTGGGCCGCGTGCCCAGAATACTGCAGGCATTTACCCTCTGGATCACAACACTGAGTCTCTGAAAGAGGAAGCTGGTCGCCCTGTGGTCCATATATATATAATCCATCTAAAAATCTTTTAGTCTTCATGTCAGTCACACGCCATTTCATGCAGAAAAAAATCGTCTCTCAAGCTAAAATGCTCGACTTACCTCCATGCAAAAATAAAACTGCATTCCGGCATGGCAAGCAAAATCTAAATATAATTAACGATTATTTTTTGAGTTATGTAATTCACAACTTGCCGGTGAGTTTTTCTGGGGGAAAGTGGAGATTACATCCTCGTTTACACCTCTCAAAACTGCAATGTAGGTCATGCATGCAAAATGGTTTTATGCAAATTACATTACTCCATGCAACATTGTAATATGGCTTATGCCCTGAAAATCTTACCACCACAACCTGGCATTTTAGAATAACAAAAAAGCACAATACCGTGACTGGAAGAATACACAAATAACCCGCACATGAGGGAGAGAACCTTACGACCACGTTTCGGTCCAACTTGGACCATTTACAAAGAGAGTTTCTAAATGGTCTAAGTCGGGCCGAAACGTCGTCGTAAGCTCCTGTCTGCTATGTGGGGGTTATTTATGTACTGGTATTTTAGATTTTATGTGAACACTGGAACACATATATACAACACAAATAATTATAATAATAAAATTAATGTTGCAGTTTTGTAACTGAAGTGTAAAGCACCCTTCTGGCAAGACAGTGATGGAGTGAATGATGATAAAAGTTTTTCTTTTTCGGGCCACCCTGCCTTGGTGGGAATCGGCCGGTGTAAATAAAAAAAAATAATAATAATCTCCCAATTCCTAATTCTGCGAGGAGTCAGTGTAGTCGCTCAGAAAGCAAGCCGCTACAAAAAGGAAGATAAACCAGGGTTTTTCCAATTGCTAATCTTAACCTGTGGCTGGTTTCGAGAGTTTTCATATTTTCACCGCCTGCTCTCTGACCAACTTGGTTAGGTAAAGTTTGTCAGGAAACAGGACAAGTGTTTCCTGACGCGTTTCTTAAGTAAGAGGATGACCCGCAGCTCGATGGAGTTTTTGGCCATCTGACCGAGGCCTTCCGCTGGCTTACCCCTCCACCCCTTTAACAATTATGATTAGAACTTATTGCTCTTACAGTGATCATTGACCAACCTGGTGACTGCCTGTGACCGGTTTCCAGGTTTGTTCCATTCTATCTGCCCGACCTGAGACCAGGCTAACCTACTGACTACCTGATCCACCAGGCTGTTGGAGCTTGCGACCCGCAGACCCACACAGCCATCACAACCCCACAAGTTTGCTATAAGTTACGACAACCTAAGTCACACCCAATGTCGTGTGGAGCATCATTTAACGTAGCCGTTTTTTTTTCAAGAAACGATCGTTTTTAAACCTCTGGTGATCCTGACGTTTAACAAAAAACAAATGAATAAATATATAAGTCAAAACAATAACGCAAATAAAAGTTCAATAAGCAATATGAAATAAAAAACTTTAAAAGGGGGGGGGGGACCTGTGGAGAGCTCGCTTACACATGTCAACATTACAACGGTGTGTACACATGTGTATTAATAATATAACGGTGTTTATGACTGTGTTAAGTAAACATTGTAAAAAGGTCATATAAATATACATAAACATAAATTATACAGACATAAATATGTTACGTGTCGATAACAATAAACATCTACATTAGTTTGGCTGTGTGCGAGCTCTTGCGCATGCGCGCTTGTGTAATGTAAACATGTCTATCTTTTCGTATTCCGGAGTACATTTATAATGTAACACGTCATGTTAGTACTCGAGTACATACAAAGGATACTTATGATGTAACACGTTATGTTAGTACTCGAGTACATACAAAGGATACTTATGATGTAACACGTCATGTTAGTACTCGAGTACATACAAAGGATACTTATGATGTAACACGTCATGTTAGTACTCGAGTACATACAAAGGATACTTATGATGTAACACGTCATGTTAGTACTCGAGTACATACTCAGACAACCACATTTTTAACATTTCCGCTTTCTTGAGAAGACATTATAATTATAACCCCTCCCTTACACACACACCCTCCCCTTACACACACACCCTCCCCTTACACACACACACACCCTCCCCTTACACACACACACACCCTCCCCTCACACACACACACCCTCCCCTCACACACACACACACCCCTCCCCTTACACACACACCACATCCCTTACACTACTTCCACCAACAATCACACCCTCCTCTAACACACCACACACACACCCACACCTACACCACCCTTCCCACACCTCTCCAACACACGCATCCTACACCCACCACACCCACCCTCACTCCCTCACACACACGCATCCCCAGACACCTCTTCTCAACACACGCACCCTACGCTCCAACACACGCACCCTACACCCAACACACTCGTCTCCACCACACACTGTTGACAACTTCGTGTCTGTCATAATCAAAACTTAATGGCTCTGTCATCAAGTGAGGTTCGCTAATGCAATAATTAAATTTCTGATGATGGAGTGTGGTTGTCTGTGTCGCTCGTATACATGTATATACATACATATGATTGTCAATATTCACACATATATATATATACATACATACACACACAAAAAACACACACAGTGGTGTAGTGGAGGCAGGATCCAGGACCTTGTACACCATGTACGTTAGGCCTATATTGGAGTATGCAGCACCAGTTTGGAACCCACACCTAGCCAAGCACGTAAAGAAGCTAGAGAGAGTGCAAAAAGTTTGCAACAAGACTAGTCCCGGAGCTAAGGGGCATGTCCTACGAGGAGAGGTTAAGGGAAATCGACCTGACGACACAGGAGGACAGGAGATAGGGGGGATATGATAACGACATATAAAATACTGAAAGGAATCGACAGGGTGGACAGAGACAAGATGTTCCAGAGATGAGACACAGCAACAAGGGGTCACAGTTGGAAGTTGAAGACTCAGATGAATCACAGGGATGTTAGGAAGTATTTCTTCAGTCACAGAGTTGTCCGGGAGTGGAATAGTCTAGAAAGTGATGTAGTGGAGGCAGGATCCATACATAGCTTTAGGAAGAGGTATGATAAAGCTCATGGAGCGGGAAGAGTGACCTAGTAGCGGCCAGCGAAGGGGCGGGGCCAGGAGCTGTGAATTGACCCCTGCAACCACAACTAGGTGAGCACACACACACAATCTAACCTCTGGTAAAAGGCACTGAACACTACTGATCAACTTTTTATAGTGCAACCAAGGATCGATGCGGCCCTAATGAGCCGTCTACCTGATACATGTCTCTACCTTGCTCAATGATCCCTGTATAAAACACTAGTTAAGTATACAACACAAGGCACACCACTAGTGCACTACACACATGCATACACACACACATGCATACACACGGTCGATAAGAAGACATTAGAAAGAGTGCAGGGAACACAGATAATGCTGAAAACCCACATGACTTACAGTGATGTTGGGAAATACTTCTTAAATCTAAGTTCAATGAAAAAAAAGCTGGAAAGAGCCAGAGGAAGAAGTGCTTTGATAAACCTCACACACATTGTCAAAAGCAAATAGGATCAGACCCGGGAGGATAGGAATCAGCAACACCAGTTGATGGTAGGTTAAGAGGCACTGCCAGGAGCTAGACTCCAGAAAGCACAGCTCGATGAGAACAACGCATTGAGTACATACCAAGAAGGCACTGCGACTGTTGTACACTTATAAGGCAAGTTTACTTCTGGAGTTCGCAGCACCACAATGGAGCCTTCAACTGAGTACAGAAAGATAATGTAGACATTCAGAGTTTAGCTAAATGACTGAACCTATTACTGTTATGTAAAGTGTACTATTCCTTACATCACAAGACTGGACATATAACAGAAAAGGCTGGAATATGAAGAAATGTAAAGAGTGTAGCCGGCCATTACATCTCTAGAAGATGGAGGAGCCTGAGGAGACATCATCACAACACGTAAGATACTTTGACGCCAATATAAAGTACACTAGAGATCGTCATAAAAGAGTACACTCACACTGGTGACAACACAATACACTACATACATTCATACAGTACTCAACATACAGTACTTGCCCATACAACATCACTGGTGGGCGGTAACATTAATGTTAAACACGACACAATGCATGAACAATGAGCTTAAAAAATAAATCAATTAATATACTTTAGTAATGGAGTTCACTTATTTTAATGAAATTCTCAACATGAATAAATTGTGTGTATACAGTATGTATGTATGTACATACACATAATGAGTTGTGTGCGCTGCGATGGAGTCTTACCTCCTGTACTCACCTAATTGTGTTTGAAGGGGTCAAGTCTCAGCTCTTGGCCTCGCCTTTCAGCTGGCCGCTACCGGTTTCATTTATAAATTCGTGAGCCCTATCATATCTATTCTTAAAGCTAAGTATGTATTCTGCCTCTAGCACTTCAATGTCTAGGCCGTTCCACTTCCCGACCATTCTAAGGATTAAGAAATATTTCCTAACATCTCTGTGATTCATCTGTGCTACTAACTTCCAGATGTGATCTCATGTGACTGAGTCCCACCTCTCAAACAGACTCTCTCTGTCCACCCTGTCAATTCCTTTCAGTATTTTGTACGTCTTAATCATGTCAACTCTGATACTACTCTAGTGTACTCAGGTTTAGCTCCTCTAGCCTTTCTTCTTCATAGTTCTTGTGTGTGTGTACACTCACCTAATTGTGGTTGAAGGGATCAGTCATAGCTCCTGGTCCCGTGTATGTGTGTTCACTCAGTTGTACTCTCCTAGCTGTGGTTGCGGGAGGGTTGAGGTACAGCTCCCAGCCCCGCCACTACACCCTACACCTGTCGTCAGCAGCTGGGAGGAAAAAACTTGTAGTCAGACCTCACACCTGGCATCAACCTAACCATACTCGACTCCATGAACAGCCATTGAGTTGTTAATGGTAGGGCTGAGTTGATAATGGAGATTGATGGTGAGATTTTAGGTCCATTGGTAGTGGTGGGTTGGGTGGTGGTGGAGGCGATGGTGATTGTAGATATAGTAGTAGTGGTAGAGGAGATGGTAGTAGTTAGTGGTGGTAATAGGAGAGGTGGTGAAAACAGTGAAGGTGATGTTAATAATGGTAGTGATACTAGTGGTGGTGGTACTAATGGTGCCGGTAGTGGTGGCAGCACTGGTCGTAGTGATGTAGTTAACAGTAGTGGTGGTGGTAGTAGTAACAGTAGTGGTGGTGGTAGTAGTAACAGTAGTGGTGGTGGTAGTAGTAACAGTAGTGGTGGTGGTGGTAGTAACAGTAGTGGTGGTAGTGGTGGTAGTAACAGTAGTGGTGGTGGTGGTAGTAACAGTAGTGGTGGTGGTGGTAGTAACAGTAGTGGTGGTGGTGGTAGTAACAGTAGTGGTGGTGATGGAAGTAACAGAAGTGGTGGTGGTAATAACAGTAGTGATGGTGGTGATAGTAACAGTAGTTATGGTGGTGGTAGTAACAGTAGTTATGGTGGTGGTAATAACAGTAGTTATGGTGGTGGTAGTAACAGTAGTTATGGTGGTGGTAGTAACAGTAGTTATGGTGGTGGTAGTAACAGTAGTTATGGTGGTGATAGTAACAGTAGTTATGGTGGTGGTAATAACAGTAGTTATGGTGGTGATAGTAACAGTAGTTATTGTGGTGGTAGTAACAGTAGTTATGGTGGTGGTAGTAACAGTAGTGGTGGTGATGGAAGTAACAGTAGTGGTGGTGGTAATAACAGTAGTGATGGTGGTGATAGTAACAGTAGTTATGGTGGTGATAGTAACAGTAGTTATGGTGGTGGTAGTAACAGTAGTGGTGGTGATGGAAGTAACAGTAGTGGTGGTGGTAATAACAGTAGTGATGGTGGTGATAGTAACAGTAGTTATGGTGGTGATAGTAACAGTAGTTATGGTGGTGGTAGTAACAGTAGTGATGGTGGTGGTAGTAACAGTAGTAACAGAAGTGGTGCTGGTGAAGGGAAGGCACCAAAGACTAGGTACGGCTCATAGTTCCTTTGTATAAGATAAAAAAAAAAGAGGGAACAAGAGAATGTGTAAGAATTAAAGGGTAATAAATCCCTTGAGAATATGAAGTAAGGTGTAAGGTGGAAAAGCATTTCTAAATAAAGACTTTAAGGAGAGTCTAAAAAAACGTCAGACTAGGATGTGTTGGAGAGAAAGGTAAATTCCCCAGTGTGTGTGTGTGTGTGTATATATATATATATATATATATATATATATATATATATATATATATATATATATATATATATATATATATTATGTAATAAAATATACCTATTGGTAAAAAAGAATGAAAAGATGGGGTGGTAGGGAAGTGGAATATTCAAATGGCTTCAGGAAGAAATCCAAATATTCTTCCTTGAAGCCTTTTATCCAATTCTCCGAGGATATGGGTCCCACAATTTGTACCAGAGGTGGACCCCATTCTCTCTCTCAATATATATATATATATATATATATATATATATATATATATATATATATATATATATATATATATATATATAGTATGCATATATATAATTTATAGTCTAAAGCTCACAGGGATGCCCACTAATAACCGGTAAAAAGATTTGTAATTATTAATGATACGTAATGAGGATTTAATTAACGTTTTAAGTATTAAAAAAATTACCAATTGCGAAAAATATATATATAGAGAAGAGTATTTTGAGAGAGTACGTTTATTATGTAGTGTGAATGCAAGACTATGTTCTATACGCAAGACTACATGTAGTGAGTCTTTAAGGCTACATTAGTTAGTTTTAAGGCTACATTAGTGAGTCTTTAAGACCACATGTATTGAGTATTTAAGACCACATGTAGCGAGTCTTCAAGGCCACAAGTAGCGAGTCTTCAAGACACGTCCCTCATTTCTAGTGTCCGTCATCTAACGCATACCCCCATTCCTAGTCAAGCAATCCCATTCCCGTTAACACTAGTCCCACTTCGACCCAAATGATAATCACACTCACCCATAATATTTTAGTTATTACCTATGCGTTACTATCCTTACAATCATTATTCCCATACCTGGTCATGGCATAATAGTCACTGGTAATATTCCCATTACTGGCTGGCCTCCATTACATACCTGGAAAGAGAAGATTGTGGACGCTATTAAAACGTAACACATTCACCCCACGTTACAATAACATTCACCCAGGTTACAATCACATCCACCCCACGTTACAATCCCATTCACACAGGTTACAATCCCATTCACCCTACGTTACAATCCCATTCACCCCACGTTACAATCACATCCACCCCACATTACAATCACATCCACCCCACGTTGCAGTAACATTCACCCAAGTTACAATCCCATTCACCCCACGTTACAATCTAATTTACCCCACGTTACAATGTTACAATCTAATTTACCCCACGTTACAATGTTACAATCACATTCACCCCACGTTACATTGTCGTCAACAATGTAACACCATGCTTAACACAAACTCTTAATACCTTGTATTTATTTGAGGCGCTAGACCCGTGTCGGTCTTTTAGCGCAAGGAGGGTACAGGCTCGATCCTCCGTCTGCTTTGGCGCGCGAGACACGTTACCAAACTGCATTAGTTACATAATTTACATGTTACAAAATGACATCTACTGCGGCTATTTAATTAATTATAAATCTTAAAGGATGTATGCAATGACCCGGTTGTAAGCTGGTCCATAGAACCAGCTGCCTGGTCAATATTGCCGTGAGACTAATCCAGGTTGTAAGCTGGTCCATAGAACCAGCTACCTGGTCAATATTGCCGTGAGACTAATCCAGGTTGTAAGCTGGTCCATAGAACCAGCTGCCTGGTCAATATTGCCGTGAGACTAATCCAGGTTGTAAGCTGGTCCATAGAACCAGCTGCCTGGTCAATATTGCCGTGAGACTAATCCAGGTTGTAAGCTGGTCCATAGAACCAGCTGCCTGGTCAATATTGCCGTGACAGACTAATCCAGGTTGTAAGCTGGTCCATAGAACCAGCTGCCTCGTCAATATTGCCGTGAGACTAATCCAGGTTTTAAGCTGGTCCACAGAACCAGCTGCCTGGTCAATATTGCCGTGACAGACTAATCCAGGTTGTAAGCTGGTCCACAGAACCAGCTGCCTGGTCAATATTGCCGTGACAGACTAATCCAGGTTGTAAGCTGGTCCACAGAACCAGCTGTCTGGTCAATATTACCGTGACAGACTAATCCAGGTTGTAAGCTGGTCCACAGAACCAGCTGCCTGGTCAATATTGCCGTGACAGACTAATCCAGGTTGTAAGCTGGTCCACAGAACCAGCTGCCTGGTCAATATTGCCGTGACAGACTAATCCAGGTTGTAAGCTGGTCCACAGAACCAGCTGCCTGGTCAATATTGCCGTGACAGACTAATCCAGGTTGTAAGCTGGTCCACAGAACCAGCTGCCTGGTCAATATTGCCGTGACAGACTAATCCAGGTTGTAAGCTGGTCCACAGAACCAGCTGCCTGGTCAATATTGCCGTGACAGACTAATCCAGGTTGTAAGCTGGTCCACAGAACCAGCTGCCTGGTCAATATTGCCGTGACAGACTAATCCAGGTTGTAAGCTGGTCCACAGAACCAGCTGCCTGGTTAATATTGCCGTGACAGACTAATCCAGGTTGTAAGCTGGTCCATAGAACCAGCTGCCTGGTCAATATTGCCGTGAGACTAATCCAGGTTGTAAGCTGGTCCATAGAACCAGCTGCCTGGTCAATATTGCCGTGAGACTAATCCAGGTTGTAAGCTGGTCCATAGAACCAGCTGCCTGGTCAATATTGCCGTGAGACTAATCCAGGTTGTAAGCTGGTCCATAGAACCAGCTGCCTGGTCAATATTGCCGTGACAGACTAATCCAGGTTGTAAGCTGGTCCATAGAACCAGCTGCCTGGTCAATATTGCCGTGAGACTAATCCAGGTTGTAAGCTGGTCCATAGAACCAGCTGCCTGGTCAATATTGCCGTGACAGACTAATCCAGGTTGTAAGCTGGTCCACAGAACCAGCTGCCTGGTCAATATTGCCGTGGCAGACTAATCCAGGTTGTAAGCTGGTCCACAGAACCAGCTGTCTGGTCAATATTGCCGTGACAGACTAATCCAGGTTGTAAGCTGGTCCACAGAACCAGCTGCCTGGTCAATATTGCCGTGACAGACTAATCCAGGTTGTAAGCTGGTCCACAGAACCAGCTGCCTGGTCAATATTGCCGTGACAGACTAATCCAGGTTGTAAGCTGGTCCACAGAACCAGCTGCCTGGTCAATATTGCCGTGACAGACTAATCCAGGTTGTAAGCTGGTCCACAGAACCAGCTGCCTGGTCAATATTGCCGTGACAGACTAATCCAGGTTGTAAGCTGGTCCACAGAACCAGCTGCCTGGTCAATATTGCCGTGACAGACTAATCCAGGTTGTAAGCTGGTCCACAGAACCAGCTGCCTGGTTAATATTGCCGTGACAGACTAATCCAGGTTGTAAGCTGGTCCACAGAACCAGCTGCCTGGTTAATATTGCCGTGACAGACTAATCCAGGTTGTTAGCTGGTTCAGAGAGCCTGAACCAGGTCTGGTCCGAGACAGGATAATGAGAATGATAATCCCATAAAGCTTTATCAGATACAATCCTTCAATCTCTCTCTCCATTTAAGATATCAGTCAATGGTTACCTATAACAGGGAAAAAAAAAACCACCAGTGTTCAATTTTAGCCCTGCCTCTGGATCGGGCTTGTTCAATATATATACACACAAAATATATATGAACAAACTGTTCAGTTACACAAGTCAGTAGCTGCAGGCACTCATGCAATTTTTTCATTCACTTGTAACAGCGCTGAAAGTCAACATTTTTTTCCCCGTTTCCACAGCACAAACACACACGAGCAAAATAAATATATAGATAAAACTATCAGAGTTTGCCCTTGGCCCCGCCACCCAGGCAGACCAAGCACAGACAAGGTCGACCTCCAATGCACAAGGAGCACCTTGTTGGCACTCTAACCTCCCCCCACCACCCCAAATCCCATTAATCCGCCTCCTTCCCTCCCTACCCAATCACCACCCTAACCCGCCTGCCCCCTTACTACCCTAAATGCGCCTCCTTACCTCAACTCTCCCTCGCTATATATATGAACAAGCCAAAATGAATATTGGTGGTAATCTACTCAGTTGGATAACAGGTTATCTGTTAAAGTATCCTCTGTTCTCTACCGCGATTTTAGAAGCGAGACTAAAGACACGTCCCTAGGTACATTGCAGGATTAATGCTCTCCTAAATGCCCTATATACCTTACCAAAACATACAGTAGAACTGTAAGCTATGCTGATTGTCCACCATGATCCCCAAAATGGCATAAGACGAATACCATTCTTAATGAGGTTGTAATTGGTAATCGACTAGGCCTCGTCTTATCTTCATCTAAAACAAAGATATCGACAAGCCAACGACCTGTCCCACCCATCTATATGTAGGGTCGAAACATCAGATACGTTAAACCTTATAAATATCTTGGTGTTGACGTACCCTTCAATAAATCCATCATTTTTTTTTTTTAACATATGGGCCGATTCCCACCAAGGCAGGGTGGCCCGAAAAAGAAAAACTTTCATCATCATTCACGCCATCACTGTCTTGCCAGAGGCGTGCTTACACTACAGTTATAAAACTGCAACATTAACACCCCTCCTTCAGAGTGCCAGCACTGTACTTCCCATCTCCAGGACTCAAGTCCGGCCCGCCGGTTTCCCTGAATCCCTTCATAAATGTTACCTTGCTCACACTCCAACAGCACGTCAAATCCTAAAAACCATTTGTCTCCATTTGCTCATATCTAACAAGCTCACGCAACTAAATAAGAAATGCAAAGATAGGCTAAATTATTTCAGAGCTGTTGCTGACTACAACCCTATGGTGTTAATGTAAAAATAGTGAGACTGGTGCACATAGCCAATATTACATTCCTAACCAATTTTGCTGCTCCCATGTTAATATTAGCTAAGGAAAATTCTCTCCGGTCCTTGTAGTTAATACAAAATGAAGCCCTCGAAATTATTCTCGACTGTTTTAAAAGTACCAAGATTCTTAATATGAAAGAGCTTGGTGATCCTAGCATCAGTCATAGGATTATTGAGATTTACATTGTACTTGGTATTAGAATGTTAAAAAAAATGAACCAGACACTGTCATTACTGTTAATATACTTCTAAACATTGAGCTATCAATGGTTAGAAGTACAGTGGTACCCCGGTTTACGATGGTCCCCAAACTCACCCTTTTATGTAAGTTTATTTTTTTAAATGCTTTTGTAAGTGTAATTTTGGGGGTCTAAAAGGACTAGTCTATTTTACAACTTTTCTTAAGGAGATAAATTCGTTTGGTAATGGCACTTGAACAGCATTCTGGAATGAAAAAATATCGTAAACCGGGGTACCACTGTATATTAACATAGATCTAAATGGGTTGTGAAAACATGCAATTAAGTTTTATAACCTGTATCGCTGTAGACTACAAGAATATTTCACTCCTACAAGGAAGATGTGTTCATTTAATATCACGCACCTGATATTCCCTTCTGAGAAGCTCATCACTAGGAACCACATCCTTCCAAAAGGCAACTGGTCTGGAAGAACATTCTCGCTTAACTGCTAGTAATAATATAGTAAATTATATACAATGATGAATCTATGAGGGAGTCTACTGGCAGGGCTGCATCTGCTCTTGTTGCCACCTCCCTAGATAAGAACTATAGCAACCATCTTGAGTTAGGGATAAGAATTAACAACTGGGCGTCTATGCTGCAAACTGAATTGTTTGTCACTAAGTTAACTTATGACATTGAGCCTGACTCTGTTTATTACTTATTCTATGTCATCACTGAAAGCACATGAAACATAATCACTCTGACAACATGGTCACTGGAGAAAACAGATACAGTAACTAAAAAATCAAAGTAAAAGGAATTAATGTACAACTCTTATGGATTCCATCAAACACTGAATTAGTAATTCATTGTAAAGTTAATAGGTTAGTTAAAGAAGGAAAATTTAGAATACAACTTTGGTATGTCTGTGTCTAGCATTAGGAATAATATTAGGAAAAAGTAAATAGAACCTGAATGCCATAATAATGCGGTTAGAAACCTGAGTTGATCTATCACTATCATAACATAAACGTAGATAAACAAGTTTAATACAGCAACTTACAATGTGATTAAGAGAATGATGTTGTAGTAGCCTGGTTACAAGCTTAGGCCTAGTTACAAGGAACAAGCTTAGGCCTGGTTACAAGTAACAAGCTTAGGCCTGGTTACAAGTAACAAGCTTAGGCCTGGTTACAAGGAGCAAGCTTAGGCCTGGTTACAAGTAACAAGCTTAGGCCTGGTTACAAGGAACAAGCTTAGGCCTGGTTACAAGTAACAAGCTTAGGCCTGGTTACAAGTAACAAGCTTAGGCCTGGTTACAAGGAGCAAGCTTAGGCCTGGTTACAAGTAACAAGCTTAGGCCTGGTTACAAGGAACAAGCTTAGGCCTGGTTACAAGGAACAAGCTTAGGCCTGGTTACAAGGAACAAGCTTAGGCCTGGTTACAAGTAACAAGCTTAGGCCTGGTTACAAGTAACAAGCTTAGGCCTGGTTACAAGGAACAAGCTTAGGCCTGGTTACAAGGAACAAGCTTAGGCCTGGTTACAAGGAACAAGCTTAGGCCTGGTTACAAGTAACAAGCTTAGGCCTGGTTACAAGGAACAAGCTTAGGCCTGGTTACAAGTAACAAGCTTAGGCCTGGTTACAAGTAACAAGCTTAGGCCTGGTTACAAGTAACAAGTTTAGGCCTGGTTACAAGTAACAAGCTTAGGCCTGGTTACAAGGAACAAGCTTAGGCCTGGTTACAAGGAACAAGCTTAGGCTTGGTTACAAGTAAGACAGACACACAGAAGATGATCAAAATAAATGCATGAGTAAATTCTTGTAATTGTTGAAGCGTTCAGCAAATTTCTTCATGTTTTTCTAACCTTCTTCTCCTTCATTCCTAATTCTCCTATTTATATTTACACTGTCCCTTCATTATAGTAAAATTACGCTGAAAATGGGAGGATGATTCAGTGTTTGGTGGACAACAGTGAACCAGTGCCTTGATAATCCCCATGGCCGAGTGAGGATAATTTCTCTGGTCAATTATATTAAATATAATTAAGTAACCGGTGCACTTAAGAGTGACGTTCTAACACCCATAATACTCACACTGAAGTCTCCCAGCCCCGGATGACAGATTTCATTACATCAAGCATGAAATTAATCCTGTAGGATGTGATATGCCCGGAACACCATCCTGTGTGATGGAGTATGACAGGAAAAACCATGCTATGGATGGATGGCTTTCGCCTACTGCCATGTTCTTTTATTCTCCCGTTCTTGTGCACACAAACGTTGAGAAGAGGCAAAAATCAAGTCCATAACGCAGAGGACACTCCCTGGGACCCAGCTGGTCATACCAAAATGTAGCTTTTAAAGACAGCTGTGGACCTCATTGATATCCCCAGCACACACATTACCTCATTTTATCACCAACACTACACCTCTGGAGAATGGAGGAGGTGGAAGAGGGTGGTATATATTAATTCGTAAAAAGAACATTTTGGAAAATTAAATTTTTGAGGTCATTTCAGTCTAATGAACGAATCTGGCTTATTAGGCATATATATATATATATATATATATATATATATATATATATATATATATATATATATATATATATATATATATATATATATATATATATATATATATAAGCAACGCTCTTCTTGCCATATAAGACAAGCGAAAATTTGTGTATGCAATAATTTCGCAAAAATCATTCTGAACCTAACAAAAAATATATTTTATTGTGTTTGTTTATTATTAAATTATTGTAAACGTATCTAAAATATATTTAGCCGGGTTAGACTAAATTAAATTGCGCTTGTTATAATAAGGTGATGGATTGTGAAGGACCTGCCTAGTATGGGCCAACAGGCCTGCTGCAGTGTTCCTCCTTTCTTATGTTCTTAAGTTTTCAAAGTTTCTCTTGGTACAAAATTATAAATTTTTACATTAACATAAATGAAAAAAATATATCTTTAAATGTATAAGAGAAAATTTTAGAAAGGACTTAATTTTAAATGAGTTATTGCTAATTGACCAGTTTTACCTATTAGGCACGATATATATATATATATATATATATATATATATATATATATATCATAAGATTTGACTTATAAGCTTCTAAATGTCCAAAGAGACGATGAAAAATTCCTTTTTTCTCTCTCATTTCCTTCGCTCTTGCTCTACCCCTTTTTCCCCATTTCTCACTCTCTTCCAATTTCTCTCTTTTCTTCCCATTCCTTCTCTCTCATCCTGGTAGTTCAAAGACACTTTAAGTAGAGAAAAATCATTCATTTAACGACGTTGTGCCCCTCCTCACTCATCCTATCCCTTCTTCTCTCCTCCCTTCCTCTCCCACTCCATTCATTAACTTCCCTCCCCCTCTCTACCCCTATCACCCCTCTCTCCTACCACTCATCCCCCAATTCACCCTTATCTTTGTTATTCCTTTTATAGTCCTCTCATCCCTTTTATTTTCTCTCCCTCCTCTATCTCCATCTCTTCCTGCGCTCCTATGAGAACACAATAGCAATCAAATAACTGACTTCATTGAGTTATCTCAAGTTAAATGTACATAATGTAATGTACATAATGTAATGTACATAATGCACTACACAAGTGTACCCTGAAGATATTGTAACAAAATAAAACGTTAAGTTAGGTTAGGTTACGTTAATTTAGGTTAGGTTAGGTTAAGTTAGATTAGGTTAAGTTAGATTAGGTTAGGTTAAGTAAGGTTAGGTGAGGTTTCTACTGATGTTACCCCCAACGTTGCTCTCAATACATCAATTGATGTCACTAGTGATGTAACTCAACGTTATCAATACATCAGTTGACGTCACCAAAGACGTACTCCAACGTTGCTCTCAATAATTTTTACATCACCATGACTGAAAAAAATACATATCAGTCAACCTTTCAAAAAAAATTGGGTAAAGTCCAATTTTTTACACTATTAACAAATACAAAAGTATAGCTGCAATAAGTACGTGAAGAATATACGAATTTACTCACGAAATCGTGATAAAACGACTGCAGACAAACCACGGAACCGGTGGGGTTTTACGACTCACTCGCCACGGGTTTAACCCTCACCCGTTCCGTGGTTTATACGAATCTATACATGTACGCCCCCTCTACGCACACACGCACACACACGTACGCAATTTGTAATGGTGCCAATGACACCAATTAAAACTGGAACTCAATGAGCACACTACACTATCATGAAGTGCCAACTTAAAACTGAGGAAGGAAGGAGGGAGGGCGGGAGGGAAGTTGGGAAGGAGGAAGGGAAAGGAGGAGGGAGGTAAGTTGGGAAGGAGGGAAGGGAAAGGAGGGAGGGAGGGAAGGAAGGAAATTAAGGAGGGAAGGGTTGAGAGAAAAGAGGGAGGGAAGGAAGGAGGGAAGAAAGTTAGCATGGTGGGAAGGAGGGAAGATTCGAGGGAAAGGAGGGGGGGAAGAAAGTCGAGAGAAAGTAGGGAGGGAGGAAAGAAAGGAGGGAAAAAAGCTGGGAAAGAGGGAAGGGTTAAGGAGAAGGAGGGAGGGAGGGAGGGAGGAAGGAAGGTATAATCTTCGTGATTGGCAAGATATGATAATCAGCAGCACGCACTTAAAAGCTTCCTGATTGGGTCAGCAAGATAATCCCAGTGCTGACAGCCAGTGAACAGGGCGGCTCATTAACAGTGCCTGACTACGCCTGATTTTCCAGAGCTGAACGTGTTAAATGTGGCGCAGCCGGATCTGATTGGTCGAGATGATTGCCAGAGATGCGCTGCGGGATCTGATTGGTCAACAGTGTTACTAGTGATGTGTGGAGGTAGCTGATTGGTCAAGAAGATTACATCAGTGATGTGCTGGTGGATGTAATTGGTTGAGACGATTAATACTTATGCGTTGTGAAACGTGATTGGTTGTAATAATGACCACTGATGATCTGATTGGTCTCTTGAAAATATAAATATGCCTGAGGGTTGCAGTCCTGAATATCATCAACACTGGAGTACATCACTGGGGACTGCTTGAAGACAAGTAGTATTGACCTCCAGAACCAAGACAAAGACATGGGTTTACACAACAGGCTTTTAATCGGGACTGCGTTTCGCCCTGTGTAGAGCTTTATCAAGAAAGGTCTCGATAAAAAACTACACAGAGCGAAACGTTGTCCATATAAAAGCTTGTTGAAACTTACGTCATTATTTTCACAGCTAGCGTGCAACAGCCAATCAAAAGGCAGCTCTGAAAAGGCGCGGTTCCTCTACGTGATTGGCTGATACCTGAAGACAAATCCTGGTTGACGGCTTGACCAACGAGGCTGTTGGTGCGAGCCCCACGTAGCCATCACAGCCAAGCAGCTCACGGACTAACTTCAGAAACTTATCCAGTTCCGCCTTCAAGACAGCCAGAGATCTGCTGGTAATTCCTCCTATATGTGTTTATTTTTCCAATCTTGGGCCCCTTACACTTACTGCTATTTCTCAGCATGCCCAATACACCCTACTTTTAATGGCAGCAATTTATAACGACTGTCAAACCTTTTGCTCTCGTAGGTAGCAATTTTGGTGTCCAGGTTTGGGACCAGTAACTCCAGATTATTCCAGTTGTCAATTATAATGTATCTTTCTCGCCTATGTTCCAGGGAATACAGTTCGAGGGACTGCACACGTTCAAGGCAAAGTTCACGCACATGACTGGCTGATAGGACGAGCTTCGTACACATGATTGGCTGACAGGTTAAGGCTCATGCACATGATTGGTTGACAGGTTAAGGCTCATGCACATGACTGGTGAGTGGCGAAATATCATAACACGATTGTAAACAAGCCAGGGAACGAGCAGGGTTGGAACCCATGACAAGCCTGTGCTAAAACTAACAAGCCAGTGCTTTCACCACTGATTGGCCAGTGCTCTCACCACTGATTGGTCACAGCTACTTACCCCTCGCCCAGCGACACACCTGATTGGCCAAGACGATAACCAGGCATGTTTATCGCTACCAGAGAAGGTTAATGTGATCCTAGAGATGTCTGCGGACCGGTGGTGAGGGCGGGTGGGTAAGGGAGGAGTGAGGGAGGGTGAAGGAGGGAGGATGAATGAGGCAGGGTGAGAGAAGGTGCATCAGGGAGGGTTATGAGGGCAGTCAAGGACTTTTTTTTATTTAGCAAAATTAGAGGGCAAGGGAGGGTGGAAGAGGTTATTTGGAGGAAGAGTGAAGGAGGGAAGCGAGAGAGAGAGAGAG
Source organism: Cherax destructor (assembly GCA_009830355.1). Classification (NCBI taxonomy): domain Eukaryota; kingdom Metazoa; phylum Arthropoda; class Malacostraca; order Decapoda; family Parastacidae; genus Cherax; species Cherax destructor. The sequence goes on from WNWK01000909.1 coordinate 207,355, forward strand.
AGAGAGAGAGAGAGAGAGAGAGAGAGAGAGAGAGAGAGAGAGAGAGAGAGAGGAAGGGAGGGAGAGAGGGAGGGAGGAAGGAAGGAAGGAAGGGAGGAAGGAAGGGAGGAAGGAAGGGAGGAAGGAAGGGAGGGAGGAAGGGAGGAAGGAAGGGAGGGAGGGAGGGAGGGAGGGAGAGGGAGGGAAGGAGAGGTCAAAGAAATATCTTAAGCACTGTGTGTCACGTCTTGAGTGATGACCCAGGCACACACAAACAAGCCACTAGACGGAGTGTCAGGTTTTTGTCTGCTTACTCCCTCTCTTCTCTCCCTCCCACCCTATCTCTCTCCCTGGGAGAGATGAGCCCCAGTTCTTGGACCTGCCTCTGTATAATCAGTCTCACCTATAACTCAATAGTTCACTGCACTTCACTACACACACAGATTCCTAATAAAGATTGCTGAACTCTTCTCTCCTATGAAGAAGTAAGATAACATATAAATCTTACAATCTTCTATTTACGTTCAGCATATACACTATATTTTCATATGTGCTTTTTAAAAGTTCCTAAACCTGTAATATTTATTTTCCAACCCCTGGTCTGAGACCGGGGCCCTGGGAAAGATAATCTCCAGAACCACTAACAGATAATATTATGGTGCTTACCTTTACCTTTGATATACTTCTGATGAGTTCCGAGAGTCTTTCTACTCACAAAGCCACGGGCCAGGCTCGTCTGGTGCTTGCCTGGTCAACCAGACTGTTGCTGCTGGTGGCCCGCAGACCCACATATCCGTCACAGCCTGGTTGATCTGGCATCTGTGTAGCTTTCGTAAGCCTCCTCCTCCTCCTGATCCCTCACACGTCAGTGTATTCTCTACACTGTCGATACCCAGAGGTATCTTCTACGTCATAATCAACTTTCCTTTTTTTTCTACTCTTCTCCAGTGTCGCTAGGATTGCCTCCCTCAACTACAGTCACAGTCTGGTGGTAAATTCTGAGATTTCTCTTCCTTTATGTGTTTGTCTAGGAGGCAGCTCCATACTGGTGATGCATACTCGAGGGCTCGTCTTACGTATGTGGTGAACAGTGATCCGAGTTGTTCCTCAGGTTAGATGGTGTATTTCACTGAGCGCTAAACCTGTGTGGGCCGTTCGGTGCAAGTAACAGTAGAGACTCGATCCTTCGACTGCTAACGGTGGCCTGATCTCTGACCAATCAAACTGTTGGTTACGATGTGCTCAAGTTTTTAGTTCTCTCCGGAAATGCTTAAGAGAGACGTAAGTTCCCCGTTTTTAATAACATGTTCATTTTTTCACTATAATCTACCTTGTCCATAATTACTATCGCATTTGCTTTGTCTGTTTCGTAAGGTGAAGTCTAAGATTTGTTTAGTCACACCATGAATTAAGGAAAGATCCTGGACTTCACCTTACGAAACAGACAAAGCAAATGCGATAGTAATTATAGACAAGGTAGATTATAGTGGAAAAATGAACATGTTATTAGAAAACGGGGAACTTACGTACTCCCTTAAGACTATCTCCTGCCAGGTGCCGCAGCAGCGCAGCATGACTCCTACTGAGTCACGCAGCATGACTCCTACTGAGTCACGCAGCATGACTCCTACTGAGTCACGCAGCATGACTCCTACTGAGTCACGCAGCATGACTCCTACTGAGTCACGCAGCATGACACCTACTGAGTCACGCAGCATGACTCCTACTGAGTCACGCAGCATGACTCCTACTGAGTCACGCAGCATGACTCCTACTGAGTCACGCAGCATGACTCCTACTGAGTCACGCAGCATGACTCCTACTGAGTCACGCAGCATGACACCTACTGAGTCACGCAGCATGACTCTACTGAGTCACGCAGCATGACTCCTACTGAGTCACGCAGCATGACTCCTACTGAGTCACGCAGCATGACTCCTACTGAGTCACGCAGCATGACTCCTACTGAGTCACGCAGCATGACTCCTACTGAGTCGTGCTTCCAATTGGCCAAGTTTTGGATGCTTACATGTCCTTTCCTGAGCCTCACTACTTCACTGGTGGTTATTTTAATTCCTGGTATATCAGTGTAGTATGTTCAACTTCCTGGTGCAGTTACTCATCTCTAGTGAGTTATATATTAGTAACAGGTTGTCAGAGGCACTTATTCATAGACACTTGGCCTGTTGTGCGTGGTGTACTCACCTATCTGTGGCTGCAGGGGTCGATTCGTAGCTCCTGGCCTCGCCTCTTCGCTGGTTGCTACTAGGTCGTACCTCTCTTTAAATCTATGTATGGATCCTGCCTCTACTATATCACTCTCCAGGTGTGTGTGTGTGATAATTTGTACTTACAGGAGGGGAGAAAAGCGTGTAGAGGTGTAGGGGAGGAGGGATAGAAGAGGAAGGGAGACGTAGAGGTGGAGGGGAAGAAGTGGGAAGGAGAGGGAAGGGAGGGGAGGGGAGGGGAGGAAAGGGAAGGGGGGAGTGATGAATCAATCATGTTTACACCCAGATCTTAATGGAAGTTAATGTCAAAATTGGGTAATGACACGACTTAATTTTAAGACGAGATAATAACAGGTGTTAACTTGGAAATTAGAATAAGAACGACTCTTAATTACCAAACAGAAATAATAACGGCCGTTATGCGCACACAAAACTGCAAAGGGAAATTAATCACGGCACAAATAACGTAGCCATGGGAAACGCGAAGTAACGTTGTTTACCTTCAATTAAAAATCAAATCATAAGCGTCATTCGCCTGTTGACGGTTCCGGGGGTCATCGCCCCCGCCTCCCGATCCCAGACCAAGCTTCCTGTTCGAGGTTGCAGCATGCAGGTCAGCTATGCCCCGCAGCCGAGTGCACTTCTTGACGACAGAGTCTTCAAGAAGGAATCTGCCAACTTCTTTCTTGAGGACCGACCCTTCAAGACGGTACAATGTCAGGAAAGGGCTCTTGATCAAAGCACTTGAAGCCACCTCCCCTTTCATGGATCAGACTTTATTATCACCCATTCCCATGGAAGTCTCCCCCATACAGTCTTGAACTACATATACTTGTGGAGTTATCTGATAATTGCATTGTTAGTGCCGCCCTGCTCTTCAATGGAAGGAGTATACTGCACCTTGTGTCATGCCTGTGACCGCTATCGAGGGCTCTTCTACCACCGGCCTAAGGCGAGGCTTCCCTGGTCACCAGCCTGGTCAATCAGGCTGTCTGTGCCAGTGTTCGGTGTCTTGAAAGCTACACGTTGACTGTCCATTTAGTGAGGAATATACAGTTGAAACAAACATTACATAAATCTATTACTCTACAATATTTATTATTACTGTTAATTATTATCATTACTGCTAATTATTATTATTATTGCTATCATCACTAAGCTGTGAAGGGAGGCAAAATAGGCCTAACTGATCCATAATGACCTTAACGCACATTGCTATGCAACCAACGTGACGGAGGAAGAGGAAGAAGAGCAAAAGAAAAAGAATTAAAAGAAGGAAAGAAAAAGAAAGAAAAGCAACAACAAAATAACACAACAAAAACAAAATAAAAACAATAACGTATAAATTATATGCAAAAAGGTCATTGTGCCAAAATATACAACGATGGATATTAATTATTAACGAAGATAATTGCAAAACTGCATTGCCACTACAGCAACAATTACAAACATTTCTAATATAATCACGACAATTATATCAACGAAATTATTATAATTACTAACATAATTACATTAATTTCTAACAGAGTTACATACATTTCTAACATGTAAAAAAATACTTAAATGATTACCGACAAAGGTTATATACGCAGATATTTACATCTCTGTGTTTATACACTGAAAAATGTATGCCCTGGGTGCTTATACACTATGACATGTATATTAGAGATTCATATTTGTTTCTACACTGAAAGATGTATACTCTCAGTGCTTCTATACTGAAAGATATACACTGTGTATATACACTGACAAGAGGGTATACTCTGTGCTTATAGACTAAAAAGAGGTGTATGCTGTGCTTATGCACTAAAAGATGTATATCTCTCGGTATATATCTCACACACACCGGGATGTTATTACCAGTGTGGCGTAGACTGTCCAGTACTGGCAACATTTGTGTTTCATTGCACTCACACACTGCAACACTAGGTGTGGCACAGGACGCTAGTGTTTTACTGCACTCACACACTGCAACACTAGGTGTGGTACAGGACGCTAGTGTTTACTGCACTCACACACTGCAACACAAGGTGGTAAAGGTATCGTGTTGACTTGTAGATGAAAAAGACACTATAAACAGTAATGGGAAACATTATACAAAGTTTCACATGCATGCACGGCAAACTTTAGACTACAAGTTTAATAGTTCGTATAAGGTGGTAACACAATATACAGGCAGGATTTAGATTTTTTCCGAGGGGCTCTTGGTCTTCTTATCAAGTATGCAGTCTGTCTGTCTAGCTCTCTCTCTCTCACCCCCGGTCCTTTTCCCACAGTCCAGCCATTTTCCCTTTTATGGTGTTGTTTTAACAAATGGAAGTAGAGCGACAAGGTAGGCAGCGAAAGCACTTGCAAGGGAGAGGGAGAGAGGAAGGAGAGGAGAGAGGAGAGAGAGAGAGAGAGAGAGAGAGAGAGAGAGAGAGAGAGAGAGAGAGAGAGAGAGAAAATATCATCGGATCTGCCCGAGCCACTAAAAAAAATATTAAATTATCTGAGTTGTGAATTCCGAGAGGCAATTAAAAAAATATGCAGGAAATAATATAAAAAATAAACATAAAAAACGCACAAAAAATGTGTCACGATTGAGATTCGAACCACTGAAAAAAAAACCTGTACAAATTTACAACTGTAAACGCATACCATTGTAAAAAAAAACATACAACTGTAAAAAAAAAAAAACACTGTAAAAACACAACAGTAATATATATATATATATATATATCAACAAGTCGGCCGTCTCCCACCGAGGGAGGGTGACGATGGGGAAACACCGTCTGGCTCCGGCTGGACGCCCATACTTACCGCGGGTCTGGCTCCGTGGTAAAGTACTGGTTACTCTGATACAGAGTTTGCAGGTTCGAGTCCTGCTTTGGACGTAGAGACAATGTTTATATATTTATATATATGTATATATATATATATATATATATATATATATATATATATATATTATATATATATATATATATATATATATATATATATATATATATATATATATATATATATATATATATATACACATTTATCATTATTATATTACTTTTGATTGACTAGGAAAGTAGGTTGTTAATGCCCGAGATTCATCAGCATACTCACTGGTTCTTCCAAAGTTAATTAAGCTTGCGTAACTCACTGATTATACAATCACACACACACACAGGAGTTATGACTCGACCCCTGCAACCACAACTAGGTGAGTACACACACACACATACACATACACACCAGGGTTGCTTGGTGCCAGCAACAGGGAGAACACTGATCCATATGATAACATTACATACAAAATTAACAGTGTAGAAGGGATACTGCAAACTATTTCTTCATAAATAAAATTGGTTGTTAAGTGTTAAAGTGGCTGAAGTGAAATAAGAGAAGAAATCATGTGCCAAAACCACTAACTAAAATATACTATACTATATACTAAATATACAATATACAATGAAATTTTGAAATGTTTAAGTGTGTAGTTACACAAGCACTAACAGGCTGATTGATCAGACCATCAATCAGGAAACCTGGTCTTGGTCCAGGCCGCGGGGGCGATGACCCCCAGATTCCAGTACAAAGAGACTAGGTAATTTTACCAAATGTCTGGTCCAGGGTCCTAGGCTCAAGAAACCCAAGTTTGAGAATAAACTGTAAGAACGAACTCTCACTTAAGAGGTGCGAGGAGCTATGGTCACTACATACATGGTACTCATAATAAACACAGATAACGAGAGAAAGACTTCGTTATTATTACGTATAACAACAATTTTTCTCTATTGTCAGAGTAAACAACAGGTTATTATAACTAATAACAATCTAACGCCCAGGACTCATTAACAATAATTAACATTCACAAATAGCGGCACATATGTAGAAATAAACAAAATAAATAATAACAATAATAATAAAATGATAGTAATAATAAAATAATAGTAAAATAATGTTAATAAAATACTACTACTATTACTAATAAAATAATAATAATAATAATAATAATAATAATAATAATAATAATAATAAAAAAAATAGTAATAACAATAAAAATAAAATTATCATTATTAATTGTATTTATGATGAAGCGCTTACCCTCAAGGCTCCTACAGCACGTGAAGAGAGAGAGATTTAAACCGAGGGGATTGGTAGGAGAGAGAAACAGTAGCTCCGATTCCTTGAATCAAGAGCCCCACCCCAAAACCAGACCCCCACCCCACCCCAAAACCCAGACCCCCTCCCCCTTAAAGGTAAAAACAAAAAAAAAATCGTCTGAATTCCAAAAATAAAAATTCTCACTACCAGTTTTTTTTAACCAGTGTCAAAAAAAAAAAAAGCAGCTCCCAGGTGTGCCAGAGGGCAGGTGATACCGTCGACCCCTTGCTATCCCCCATATCCCTCCCCTCTCCCCTCTTTCCCCTTACCCCTTTCTTATCGGTTGGACGTCAGCAAACAAGCCGGTGGCCCCAATACCCGTCAAGGCGACATTATCTAAATACAAATCGCCGACAAAACCTCTCAGAGGACGGATATAAATCTAACTCCCCCCTTAAGTTGTACCATATTAAATGACTGAAAAATGCAGGGAAAGAGAAGGGGAGGAGAGGAAAAGAGGGGAGAAGGGAGAGAGGGAGGGGAGAGAGAGAGAGAGAGAGAGAGAGAGAGAGAGAGAGAGAGAGAGAGAGAGAGAGAGAGAGCGCTGATGTAGGTAACAGCTCTTAGCTTGTAAATAAAGTTAGGAATCCTTAACGTAACCTTGTAAAACCTTGTGTAGGAGAGAGAGAGAGAGAGAGAGAGAGAGAGAGAGAGAGAGAGAGAGAGAGAGGGAAAGGGTAAGTAGGAAGGGGCAGAGAAGAGGGGAGAAAATTTCCCCCTTTAACACGTAATTAATCCTGCTTTACGAGACCTCCAGATTTACGACAGTGCCGCCACCGCTCAAAATTCATGGAAATGTGAAAAGTTTGTGATTTAAGAGCCACGAGGATGGTCCAGACTCTACGCCAAACATGCACACTGCACATGATTTTTGTCCCACTTGTTCAGAAAGACGCACTCAAGATGGTGACGGCACACGCAAGATGGTGACAACACACCTTAGATGGTGACAACACACCTTAGATGGTGACAACACACCTTAGATGGTGACATCACTCTAGATGGTGACAACACACTCTAGATGGTGACAACACACTTTGAAAGGTAACACGTAAGATGGTGACAAAACACTACAGAATACTCAAGATCATATGTTTAGAACACACTCAAGGTGTTCACAACACACTCAAGGTGTTCACAACACACTCAAGGTGTTCACAACACACTCAAGGTGTTCACAACACACTCAAGGTGTTCACAACACACTCAAGGTGTTCACAACACACTCAAGGTGTTCACAACACTCAAGGTGTTCACAACACACTCAAGGTGTTCACAACACTCAAGGTGTTCACAACACACTCAAGGTGTTCACAACACACTCAAGGTGTTCACAACACACTCAAGGTGTTCACAACACACTCATGGCTTCCCTGTATGTTATTCGATCAGCCAGGCTGTTGCAAGCAGCGAGCCACAGCCTGGTTGATCCGACACTTGAACAAGACAGAGGCTCAGTTTTCTCTTGTGAACTTGTGCTTTTGTTCAGCCATGTGAAGATGCTTGACTACAAAACTGAACGAAACACAAGAGTGCTGAGCAAGATTTTACTTTAACAACGTTTCGCTCTGTGTAGAGCTTTATCAAGTCAGTGACTTGATGTAACTTTACAATTAGCGAAACGCTCTCCTAAAAAAAGTCTGGAGAAAAAAGACACAGAAATGCAGTATAATTCGATCATTTATTTGAAACGTTTCCCCCCACAAAGTGAGCTTTATGAATAATGTGACCTGATAAAGCCCGCTGTGCAGGCGAAACGTCGTCAATGAAGAATCGCATTATACTATATCTGCCTCTTTTTTTCCATCGTGTCAATATTTCACACCCATTTCTCTGCGCCTCTTACTTTTCTTCGCTATTTTTGTTTACGAGGAGAAATGGGGACGTTTCTCCTGGCGTTGGCGTCAGATCATGAAAGGTTTAGTGCATGTGCGGAGAAAGACATGACCCGAGGTCTTCATTAATACGTACGGTACAAGAACAGACGTACCACGAAAGCTTCTGGGGCTGTGGGAGACGAGACAGTAGTGGGTCATCACAGTTAGTGCCGCTGAATTCAAGAGCAGGATTAAGATTTTGTCGGCCCCTGGGCTACAGGTACTCGGTTTGGTAGGGAAGTGGGTTTCAACTGATATCTTCAAAAGGAAAAAAATAATAATCACAACAATCAACAGTTCATCATATTAGTGATGTAAAAACATACTATAATTATAAACTTACAGAAGTAACTATGAGTCCCCCTGGGCTGAAGCCCTTAAGCCCCTGCCTTAATTTGGCCCTGCCGCTGATACAACTAAGTCACGGTTGTGTGGGTTGTAAAACCATCCTATTGTAAGCTCCGTGGTTGAGTGTTTACAGTGTTGGATCTGGTATGTACAAGGACCACGGTTCGAGTCCCTGTCCAGTATTCTGTTTATTTACGTGTGGCTTCGATTAATGTGCCACGGTCGCCGGCTTGGCAACTCCTGTAATACACACGTGTATAAATACATAATAAGTCCTTATGGTCTTGGCACTCAAATAAGCGAGTAAATAAGAATCATTAGTGTCATGGAGCTCTATTGACTCTCTAAGGTGGTTAGTGTGTCCATATAATTAGCAAGGGTCATAATAAGAGTACAAGCGTAATTACTAAGCCCAGGCTGGGTCTCCACATAAAGTGTAAACAAAAGTGTGACATTACAGACTGTAAATAGTGTGTGTTCTCAACCCAGTGTAAACAACTTACCACGTCAGTGACCACAGGATCAAAATGGAGCAGGAAAACCTGAGTAGGTACAGTGATACACTGCACCCAATACTGGAATACTTCCAGCAGATACTTCAGTTTTTAACACAAGACTGGAAAGTTCTCTTACACAGTATACGACAAAGCAGCATACCTAAGTTTTCTAATACGCTTGCATGTGACCCACAGCAGTGGGCTAACACACCGATACCTATTTTCATTGCTAGGTGAGCAGGGGCTGCAAGGAATCTCTACCATTCATGTCTCCTCGTCAGGAAACAGAACACGAAACCTTAAGAGCTTGAGTTGAATGTTTTCCCCAGTGAGCAGTGTGAATGCCATGATGGCAAGAGTAATAATAATATACGGCAAAACAGCATTAGGTAAACAAAAAGATATTCAACAAATTGCAACCCATAGGAACCACAATATAGTTTACCCAGTGTTGCAACCCAGAGAAACCACAATACATGTATACTGTAACCCACAGTGTAACACAACCCACTGGCAACCACATCATAATATAACAACAAAGAAAAGTCATAACTAAAATATATAAAAACAAAATAAACGACAATGTTCATAAAAGGATGGAGGATGCATGTAGTGTTGCCGTGACAGTGTAGAGGTACAGTGTTGCCGTGACAGTGTAGAGGTACAGTGTTGCCGTGACAGTGTAGAGGTACAGTGTTGCCGTGACAGTGTAGAGGTACAGTGTTGCCGTGACAGTGTAGAGGTACAGTGTTGCCGTGACAGTGTAGAGGTACAGTGTTGCCGTGACAGTGTAGAGGTACAGTGTTGCCGTGACAGTGTAGAGGTACAGTCAAGTGGACACTGCCAGAGGTAAAAATGAGACTACACACAATCCCTGCCTACCAACACCACCATAATGTCGCAATTAAATACCACGAGTGGGTATTCGGCATTTTTTTTTTAATTTATTTGCGGGAAGCCGTGGCTTTGTATGAGTGTGTGCTAAGGAGGCTGAGAGTGTGTCTCTCGCTGTGAGTGTGTTGAGTGTATTACTTGAATATGCTCAATGATAACTCTCGTGGAGACAGACACACAGGAGATTTATTGATCTATATATTTCGATCCCCTTCTGGAATCCTACTTGGTATATTGCAAATGTGGTAATCACACGTGTGTGTGTGTGTGTGTGTATGTGTGTAGTCTGAAAGTACTCAGGCACTGGAGTCGGTGCCTGCGGTAGTGACTCCAGTGTCAGCGTCACTTTTAAGATCTCATTTCCGCCCCTGTACTGTAAGTGGCCAATTTTTATCCTAGGTAGAAAGGGATAGGAGGGCGGAAGGTTGCCAGGGATTTACATCGTGGTGCTAACGAAAGGTCATTCAACTATATTTACCCTAGTTGGGGTTCTTGCCTGTAAGAAAATGCGTATTGTGTACAAACACGCAAGTGTTATACGCATTTGTGTGTGTTGAGGAGATCAATACAGTGGCGAAGGTATCTAATAAAGTTGACGAATAAGACGCGGGATCAACACTTGGGTATCTTTACTGTGGAGATAATAAAGCATTAATAATATACAATCCCGACAAGTTAATAAATTGACCAACTGATAAAGCCACTGGTTGACGAAACGTCGCCACATTAAAGATACTGAAATGCTACACACGTGTCTTATTCACCTACTTGTCTTGTATAAGAACCATTAACATAAAATATCTAACGAAGACAGAACCTGAAGCAATGGACGTAAGGTAAATAAATTTAGATTTAGACATATGTAGAAAAACACTTCCTTGAAGGGAAAACAAAATGGCAAGAAGCGTTATTTAAAAAATATTTAGGTTAGTAAACGGGAATGATCGAGTGAGTTAGGCCTACCTAGTATATAGGCCGGTAGAAATTAGAAGCTATAACGACACCGACAATACGGATGAAAGGACACTGACGACATCCAATTAAGACGTTTTAAATGTATATACACTTGTGCCCTGTCATCCAGTAGGCCTACTGCAGGCTCTTTACGTGCGTGTTCATGTGAGAGTCTACTCTGCGCAATAGATTTTCCTCTCGGGAATTTCAGACGCATGAGGAACACAAGTATTAATGCTGTAGGAAAGAACTTGAGTAAATAAATGTTTTCTATAACTATGTGAGAGTTTGTATAAACTACACCTACGTGTTGTGCATGGGTGTCGTGCATGGGTGTACCGTACATGGGTGTGCAGTGTATGGGTGAGTGTAAAGAGGGTGAAGGCAGCACGAGAAGTAAACAAAGCAATGGAAGGAAGTGTAGGGGGGGGGAGTGTAAACAGGCATACAGAGTGCGTGCAGCTGATGACACCATGACCTGCCTCCCTCTCTTTATCCTTATAACTGTCCCTCTCCCTCTCCTACTCTCACTCTTCCTCTCCATTCCGTTCCCCCTCTTTAACCCTCTCCCCCTCTCTTTGTCCTTCCCTCCCCGTCATCATCTTTTATCCCTCCCTCTTTCACTTTTCCTCTATCCCTCTCCCTTTATTCATCGTTCCAGGGTGGCCCTCTCACCTAGGGTGTGGTGGCAGGTATGAGGCGTCCCCTGCGTATATACTTAGCCTTGGTATACGCCAACACATACGCCAGCACGCAACCCCATCACTACTACTTTAATACCTCACTACCCCCTTCGTCCTAGCTGACGGTGGAAAAAAAACGTCCAAGGGAAACATTTCACTAAAACACACAAGTCCCCTGTCAGGGGAGAAGGAAGGAGGGTAATGAAGGGGGAATGGGAAGGGGGAATACATAGAGAAGGGAAACAGGTACATTTCGCCTATTATGTTATTGTGTGTCATGTTATGGTGTGTCATAATATGGCGCGTCATGTTATGGTGTGAACCTGAAAAAACCATGTTATGGTTTGTCTGGTTCACTCTCTCTACCTGGAGGGTATTCCGGGGGTGAACGCCCCCGCGGCCCAGTCCACGACCAGGCCTCCCGGTGGATCAGGACCTGATCAACCAGCAGCAATAAGGTGGTGTAAGTGCAGTGTGCTCCCTGTCGCCCGTCTATTACCCGCCACCTGTCTACCTATCCATCACAGCCACAAACACACACACACACAAACAACGCCTTGTACGGACACGGCTGAGACATACCAAGGACATACTAGTGGTGCATTGGACATGCATATTCAGTGGCCTCCGCAAACACTCAAGCGTTGGTCAAGGCAAGGTAACTAACGAGGGGATAGCGCAAGGTAACTAACGAGGGGATACCGGGCTGGCTGGAGGATCAATGTTGGTAGGAAGGAAGCACTGGAGGAGAGAAGGGTCGCTGATGAACGAGGAATAACATGTAGATGAGAAATAGCAAACCTCGACAATAAAAAGAGGCGAGGGACATGAATGAAGAGGGGGACAAGAAGAATAAAACAGTGTAGTGTGACACACTGAATCATTAATATGACACACTGGAACATTATATGTGACACTGAATCAAGATACACGACACACTTGAACCATTAAGTATAACATACCCAAGCAATATAGTACAATGAACCAATATGACACTAAACCAATAAATATGACACAATAAGGCACTAAACAGTAAAAATGACACAATGAAGCATACGATACACTACACCAATAAACACAGAAGAACCCGTATGACACACTAAAGCAATAAAGGTACCGGAATGCTTCAAATCGGTGATTCAGAGCCTCGTATATAATATTTTTTTTTAAACTAAGCTGTGAGGTGTTTTGCTGCTCTCTCTCTCTGTCGTTTGTATCAGTCAAAAACCTGTCACACTGTTTTATTGTCACTGTTGTGAGACAGTGTCACACAACAGTGGCAACACAACGGTGGTACCGTAACAGTGACAACACAACGGTGGTACCGTAACAGTGACAACACAACGGTGGTACCGTAACAGTGGCAACACAACGGTGGTACCGTAACAGTGGCAACACAACGGTGGTACCGTAACAGTGACAACACAACGGTGGTACCGTAACAGTGGCAACACAACGGTGGTACCGTAACAGTGACAACACAACGGTGGTACCGTAAAATTGACAACACAACGGTGGTACCGTAACAGTGACAACACAACGGTATTACCGTAACAGTGACAACACAACGGTGGTACCGTAACAGTGACAACAAAACGGTGGCAACCTAACAGTCACACAACAGTGACAACACAACAGTGACACCGTAATACGGTTAATTTTACTTCAAAGTCTCTAACCAGTCACCTTCCCTTTCAAGCACGCGCCTTAATGCCGGTGAAGGGCTCTTGATCCAAGGAACTGAAGCTGCCCTTCCTTTCTTGTCGGATCAATCGTCAATACCTTCCATATCCAAGGTGCTGTATGACCCCTACGGATCTAGTTCTTCCCCCGTGAAGCCTTGGGCCAGGATTGCTTAATCAACCAGGCCGTTGCTGCTGGCGACCCGCTGGCCCACATATCCATTGCAGAGCACCTGATGGAGGTACTTGTCCAGTTTCACTTGTCCCAGCAGTATTTCTGATATCTTCTGGTAAGATGTTGAACAGTCTGGAACCACAGATGTTGATACAGTGTTCTCTTATTGTATCTCACTCCGGTATGTTGTTTGGCAGTGTGCAGATCTGGAACAAGGCCCTCAAGTACTTTCCACGTATATATGATATATCTTTATCTCCTCTGTTCCAGTGAGTATAGACTTTGAGGTGTTCCCAGTAATTTAAATGTTTCATTAGCTATGCTGGTCGTAAAGATCTCTATCAGTTCCAGCTCTGATATCTCCTGCCCTGAACGGAGCCGTCAACACAGAACAATAATCTAAATGAAAGAGTACAATCAATTTGAATAAAGTCATCTTTGGAATTTTTTCCCTTATACTGAAAGTTCTCATTATCCACCCGCTCATCTTCCTGACTGTCGGGATATTTGCCTTATTGTGTTCTTACCATTTTTCACCCCGCCATCTTTTACACGACCATCGGCTCTTTACAATCCCATGTCACACATTACCACAAATTCCCTCATTTCAATATTACCACGTACTTGTATCCCTTATCAATCGCTTCCCCTTCCTCTTGTTCCTACAAGGTCACGTTGCTGATGTAGTCACCTCACCGTCACGAGTGGTATCAGGATGCATCTGGAGCCGGGTCTGGCATGCACCATCTCAAAATTCAGAGCAAAAAGGTGGCGCCCGTGCTCACGTGCCCAGTACCATCACTGCTGTTTATAGCGAGGGCCCTTAACCCCCCTTCCCCCCAGCTGGGGTATCCTCCCCGATATCACTCACCCTGGTGTACCCTCCCTTAATGCCACGCACCCTGGAGGTCAGCACTCGTCTCCAAGCTAGCAAGCACAAACTGCGTTCTTATTCTAGTTATTTTCTTGTGCGCTTGAGTTTACATTGTGTGCTTCTATGTTAACACTGATGGTTTTGAGAGCCCGACTTGGACCATCAACTAGTCACACAGAAGCGCGAAGGTAAGGGAGGCAGTATATATATGAGAAGAGGGCGGGGACGGGAGACAGAAAGGAAGCACAAGCGAGGGCACAGTCGAGGTTGGAACTGATCCTACATCGAAATCTGGGCACAAGATTGGGGTAATTTAGGGAAAACTGCTTAAGCTCTGCCCACGGGGAAATCAGTCTAGAGCCCTGAGAGGCTAGTGAAGGATGAGTCTAAGACAGCCACGGTGAAAATTGAACAACTAGAATGGCCTTCTCTGGGAGAGCACAAGGGCCACAAGCTATGGTTTGCCTGTATCTTGTTTCTGATGTCATCGTCCCTGCAGCCCGGTCCCAGACCAGGCTTCTAAGATGCAACATACCGCTAAGTGTTATGAATATAAATGCTAATGATCTGCTTCACTATAATATAACTCTTCTTGTTAGACCAGTGAGTCTAATTAAATGTTGCTATCTAGTACCGGAGATCTGGTCTACCACCACCACCACCATTACCACACCTTGACCAGAGGCATGGTCTACTACCACCACTACTACACCAAGACTACATCTAGAGGCCTGGTCCACCACCATTATAACAACCACCACCACGACTACAGCCCCAGCACATCCACTACCCCCCTCCATACCTGACCACACCACAAACACTATATACACACACACACACACACACAAATACATAATGGCGATAATATTAAAGAAAAATTCCTCATCTCTACCAATAAGTAAATAACCTTACACTCTGGTAAGAAAAATACAGGAAATAGCGACTCCATGGCCTGGAAAACAGGACAATCCACGCTTCAATTCCTGTTTGTCCAATAAAATATTCGCTGACACACGACAGCACAACCATCAGACTTCATGTACAGGCGCAATCCTCACACGATCACTACAAAAATAATAATAAACAAAAACTTTTATTTGGGCAACGTTTTGCTCCAGGGTACAGCTTTATTAAACTAAATCAATAAAGCCCCCGGGGCGAAACATCGTATCAATAAAATATCGTTCTGTATACATGTCTTTATTTCCCTCCCCCACCCCGACCAACAAAATTTACCCCCCAGACACGTACATAAAAATACGTTTGAGTAATGAATGGTCCGTGGCGTGAGTGTCTTCCCTCTTAGGCTGATGAAGGGCATTTGGGCCAAGAAATATGAGCTTCCTCCATTTTCCTCGAATCAAACTTGACTCTTTCCTTACTTCAAAACGTAGACTTAGTTTGAAGTACATCACAATAGTAATACATAATAATAATAATAATAATAATAATAATAATAATAATAATAATAATAATAATAATAATAATTTTAATAATAATAACAGCAATAATAGTAATACTGTTAATAATAACAGCAACAACAATAATAACAAAATAATAAATTACTCAAATTCACTAAAAATTACTTACAACCCCCTGATCATTTATACAACTGCATCAGTAACATTACTGCTGTACACACACATACACACACACACACACACACACAAACTGGTTGTCAAATATACATATAAAAAAAAGCTAAGTTAATCCCCCTAAAGAAAAAGTGAACGTGACTTATTTACATGTAGTTACAATCCACGAGGGGCAATAATTTCTCCCTAAACTGAAAAAAATGCCCAGAATTCATTAGTAACTAGGTTGTCTACATCAGAAAGTCGCAAAAATGAGCAAGAAAGTTCCCGTCTCATTTGCATACGAATGACAGGATTGTACTTGTTATTGTTGCTTCTTTATTTACACCTCCTTTCTCTGGTGAAAGTTTTAGCAGTGGAAGAACCGAGGATTCTAGTGAGAGTTACTGCAGTGTTCTCGTGTATACGATTCATTATGGGAAGAACTGAACAGTCTAGTGAACTTTGTAAGAGTGGAAACGGTGAAACTTGTACGAGTGGAAACGGTGAAAGTTTTACGAGTGGAAACGGTGAAAGTTTTACGAGTGGAAACGGTGAAAGTTGTTTAAACAGTGAAAAAAAAGAACATTCTAGTGAAAATTGAACAATGGAGCACTTGAACACTTCGTCTAAAGTTTAAACAGTGGAACGACGGAACTTTCTGGAGAAAGTTTTACCAGTGAAATAACTAACATTCTGGTGAAAGTTTTACCAGTGAAATAACTAACATTCTGGTGAAAGTTTTAAACAGTGAAATAACTAACATTCTGGTGAAAGTTTTAAACAGTGAAATAACTAACATTCTGGTGAAAGTTTTAAACAGTGAAATAACTAACATTCTGGTGAAAGTTTTAAACAGTGAAATAACTAACATTCTGGTGAAAGTTTTAAACAGTGAAATAACTAACATTCTGGTGAAAGTTTTAAACAGGGAAATAACTAACATTCTGGTGAAAGTTTTTAACAGTGGAAGAACTAAACTTTCCGGTGAGAATTTAAACAGTGCAAGATGTCAGCATAAGACCCGAAAATAATACTGGACTAAGTGTGTATTAATCCAGTCAGGGCTGCAATTATTTACACTATTCTGGATGTGAACATTCAGCATTACACTTTGTGTGTGGCGTAATGTTGTCAGGTTAGGTTACAATGTGTTGCTATAATTACAGGACAAAGCGCTAACGCAATCTGGCTTAATTACGCATTAAAGAGTAGCCCTGATATTTTACCTAAATGTGATATTTAGCTGAGATATATTTGTGTGTTTGTGTGATATATATATATATATATATATATATATATATATATATATATATATATATATATATATATATATATATATATATATATATATATATATATATATATATTTTTGGGGTCCACCTCTGGTACAAATTGTGGGACCCATAGCCTCGGAGAAGTGGATAAAAAGGCTTCAATGAAGAATATTTGGATTTCTTCCTGATGCCATTTGAATATTCCACTTCTCCTACCACCCCATCTTTTAATTTTTTTTTTTTTTACCAATAGGTATGTTTTATTACATAATATGGTACAAAAGATTTGAGAGATACATTGTTGATATAAAGATGGCATATACAGTACACGAGGTGAGAGATACATGTCTAGTACATATTGTTACATCTTTGTCACTGATTATAATGCGAAAATCTCATCCAGCTCTTCCGAGCTGGTGCGCGTGCCCAGAATACAGCATGCATTACCCCTCTGAACAGCAGCGCTGAGTCGCTGGAACAGAAAACTAGCTGCCCTGGGATCCCTAGTTACCCTGTTGAGTCTTTTGCCCAGCTCCTTGAGGAACTTAGATGCACTCTTTCCCCATGAGCCAAGGGTCTCTGAGCCTATGGGAACAAACATATAATGATGGGCAAGTTCTCCATATTTTCTCGACTTCTGGGACTCCCTGAAGGTGGCAGCAGCCCCTCCTTCCTCCCTGGTGTACTGGAGATAGGTATCAGCCAAGGTAGATGCACATGTGTAGTCCCACACCACCTGCTATATATATATATATATATATATATATATATATATATATATATATATATATATATATAACTAGATTAATAGGATAACCCCATACACAGTTTCAAGAGTAGGTATGATCCCTGGAGTGAACGCGAGTGTGAACGCGCAGTACAGTCCATGATACATATGCGTAACACATGCGTAATATTTATAATTACATATATATATATACTTTTACATATATACAGACAGTTTACACACACATATATATATATATATATATATATATATGTCGTGCCGATTAGGTAAAACTGGTCAATTAGCAAGAACTCATCTAAAATTATGGCCTTTCTAAAATTTTCTCTTATACGTTTAAAGATATATTTTTTTCATTTATGTTAATGTAAGAATTTATAATTTTGTACCAAGAGAAACTTTGAAAACCTACCTAACCTTATTACAATAAGCGCAATTTAATTTAGCCTAACCAAACTAAATATATTTTAGATACGTTAACATTAATTTAATAATAAACAAACACAAAGAAATATATTTTTTTCGTTATGTTCAGAATGATTTTGGCGAAATTATTGCATACACAAATTTTCACTTGTCTTATATGGCAAGGTGAGCGTTGCTATTTAAGCCAAAATGGCAAGTTTTACCTAATCGGCACGACATATATATATATATATATATGTCGTGCCGATTAGGTAAAACTGGTCAATTAGCAAGAACTCATCTAAAATTAAGTCCTTTCTAAAATTTTCTCTTATACGTTTAAAGATATTTTTTTCATTTATGTTAATGTAAAAATTTATAATTTTTTACCAAGAGAATCTCTGAAAACCTACCTAACCTTATTACAACAAGCGCAATTTAATTTAGCCTAACGCAACTAAATATATTTTAGATACGTTAACATTAATTTAATAATAAACAAACACAATGAAATATATTTTTTTCGTTAGGTTCAGAATGATCACAAAATTTCGCTTGTCTTATATGGCAAGGTGAGCGTTGCTATTTAAGCCAAAATCGCAAGTTTTACCTAATCGGCACGACATATTATATATATATATATATATATATATATATATATATATATATATATATATATATATATATTATTTTCTCGCATTTATCCAACAATTATATGCAGCAGACTCTCAAATAATGCAATATCTATGTTAAAAAACTAACATTGCATTCGTTATTATATTAACATATATTAACATATAATAACTAGAACACTGATATTGACATATTGAGAATAATCAGACGTTTTGTTGTTCTATAATTTCATTAACTAATTAAATGTATATATTTATATAATACTCGTATAATATGCACGTTTACGATATATTATCTATATTTAGGTAAGTGGACACACACACACACACACACACACACACACACACACATGCAACGTTTTGAAACATTTTATATAGGCTTGACAAAACTAATGGCGAGCGAAACATAGCCTGATTATAATACTGACAAGGTTTACCATGTATCCATTTCCCTAAATTTATCGTCAGCACATTAACGGTTATCACATGCTCCTATTACCTGCATTATTCACATCGTTTGCTTCATAAAAAGAAGGTAGAAGGGAAATAAGAGAAATGAGCCCAAATGGATCAACTGGAGATTAAAACATCTTGTAAGGGAGGGAAAAATGATAGGTCTATGAAAAAATGATAGGCCCATGAGAAAATATATATTCATATTAAAAGAGATCTCCAATATATAGATGTTTGTGACCTGAGCCATGTGACTGCTACTCTGTGTGCTCACCTAATTGTGGTTGCAGGGGTCGATTCATAGCTCCTGGCCCCGCCTCTTCACTGGTCGCTACTAGGTCCACTCTCTCCCTGCTCCATGAGGCTTATCATACCTCTTCTTAAAGCTATGTATGGTTCCTGTGTGTGTGTGTGTGTGTGTGATTTCTCATAGAACAAGTGTTCCTAAGGTGGAAATTTTATACGTGTACGTGTCTTCACACGGGCTTAGTATTGTTTGTGTTCCTGCACATAACATCAATAAAGCAATAATAATAATAAGCATTCCAAGATTTATACTACTATATATAGCATACTTGTCAACAGTGCGCCTTACCTCATTACACACCTTCACAAATATGTATGCGTTATATTTACACGCGCGCGCGCACGCACACACAAAAATATCATACACTTTTTCTATGTATGTGTAACATTTACACAATCATCGCAAGTGATTTACACACTCAGCTAATAGGATGTAAACATTTCAATTACACACCTGCATTATTTCCAAACGTGCACATGTTTCTATTTAAGTGGTGTACACATACCTGGCACCGAGGCAAGGTGTGTTAGGTGCCAACTGATGCTCTTGCACGTAAATATTTACTCTGAATAAGTAATGAGTCTCAATATTCACTTATTAACTATTAAAGATACTTATTATTTCCAGAGAGGAGAGGAGAGAGAGAGAGAGAGAGAGAGAGAGAGAGAGAGAGAGAGAGAGAGAGAGAGAGAGGAGACAGAGAGATGAATGTTGAATATTACATTTAAATCACACACACACACACACCAATAATTACAATGGAAGGGCATTTAATAACCAGGATATATAATAGTTTTGATTTAAAAGCATTTTCATCCACAAATAACAGTAATTAATGAAGCAGGGGCCGCCCTGGCATTCAGGCTCCACGAAAAGTCTTCAAGGGCCATTACTGAAGTTCCAATAGATTCTCATTTGCACAGCATTATCGTGAATAATGAATTAGTGAAGGCAACTTTCCCATGTAGCTACGTTTAGCTAGAGAAAAAAGGACGGTAGAAACTGAGATGATTGAAAGATGTATTGAACGTGTACCAGAAACCACTTGAAAGCAGTGAGCAGTTAGTGGCATTATTCGTGTGTGTGTGTGTGTGTGTGTGTGTGTGTGTGTGCGCGTGTGCCTGTTAGTTACCATTTTGTCCTAGGCATACGTCGATTATACACTAGGCCTCTTGTATATGCGCGTTGTTTGTTTGTGTGTGTGGGTGGTGTGTGTGTGGGTGGTGTGTGTGTGTGGGTGGTGTGTGGGTGGTGTGTGTGTGTGTGGGTGGTATGTGTGGGTGGTGTGTGTGTGGGTGGTGTGTGTGTGTGTGTGTGGGTGGTATGTGTGGGCGGTGTATGTGTGGGTGGTGTGTGTGTGGGTGGTGTGTGTGGGTGGTGTGTGTGTGGGTGGTGTGTGTGTGGGTGGTGTGTGTGTGTGTGTGTGTACTCACCTAGTTGTACTCACCTAGTTGTGGTTGCAGGGGTCGAGTCATAGCTCCTGGCCCCGCCTCTTCACTGGCCGCTACTGGGTCACTCTCCCTGCGCCATGAGCTTTATCATACCTCTTCTTAAAGCTATGTATGGAGCCTGCCTCCACTACATCACTTCCCGACCACTCTGTGACTGAAGAAATACTTCCTAACATCTCTGTGATTCATCTGAGTCTTCAACTTCCAACTGTGTCCCCTTGTTGCTGTGTCCCATCTCTGGAACATTCTGTCTTTGTCCACCTTGTCAATTCCTCTCAGTATCTTATATGTCGTTATCATGTCCCCCCATATCTCTCCTGTCCTCCAGTGTCGTCAGGTCGATTTCCCTTAATCTCTCCTCGTAGGACATACCCCTTAGCTCCGGGACTAGTCTTGTTGCAAACCTTTGCGTGTGTGTGTGTGTGTATGTGTGTGTGTGTGTGTGTGTGTGTGTGTGTGTGTGTGTGTGTGTGTGTGTGTGTGTGGGTGCGTGTGTGTGTTTACGTTGCTGTAATTTTTTGGGGCGTTTAAAAACATAATTCCGTGTTGGTTGCTAGGAGCCAAGAGCACTACCTCAGGAGGAGACATTAAATCTGTGATGTTTCAGGGTTATACTGACTTGGTGTAGATAAAAAGATATTTGTCCACTGATTAAGACATTTATTAAGAAAACGTCACCTGTTAGGGTGACCCAGCACAGGAAGGGGGCGACAAACGGAGAGAGCGACAAAAGAGGGAATGGAGGAAGGAAAACAGGAGGCAGGGAACAAAGGAAGAACTGAGGAAGGGAAGGGAAGGAAGAAAGAAAGCCTGCACGGAGAGTGGAAAGGACTTTTTTTTTTTTAATTTATCAAAATTGGAATACATCAGCAGTGTGTTGCTACCCTATTCAACATTAAGTTACTCTGTGGGAACAAAAGCTGTATTTCCCTGTCATACTCCATGCCACAAAATGTTAAAACATGTCAGCTAGCCTGAGCTGAGAGAAGTCAGTAGGGCAATGAGAATATCGTCAAGTATTCCATTAAAGGTTCATAGAGGGAAAGTGAGGAGGGAGGGAGGATAGCCGGACAGGATGGCCCCAGGAAGCTAATAAACAACATCAAAAAGGGGACAATAACAGGTTGAGTCGGACACTGGTGTATATGACAGTGCCGAGGCACTCGTGTGTGTATATAAACCAGGGGTAGATGAAGTGCCAGAAAAGATGACACCCTGCTAGAAGGGGAAATGCTCGGCATTTCTCATTGGCATAGTGTGTCCGCGTGTTTGTTCTTGAAAGGGAGAGCAGCAGACACGCGAATCACAAGAGGAAATAAACGAATATCCTGTAGTTCTTTACGTGCCTGTATACAGTATGGATACAGGTACTGGCAATTCATGGTGTTGTGAGGCAGAGGTCAGCAAGACAGCCAGGAAGTATGGCAACAAAGACGGAGATGAAGATTAGGACCCAGCACTTAAAGCATCGACGTACACACAAATACATGTTACTGGCTCGTAAGCTATACACAGAATGGAAAAGATACTGATTAACTCCCACCCCATTTTCCTCTGGCCCTCTGTCTTACACACACACACCATTAAAAATCAAGAAAGGTGGAGAGGAGGAGGTAGAGGGGAACAACTGTCAATACGAGGCTCTTAACCCTTTAAGAAAGAGCTATTAAAGTCAGTAGTGGCAGCAATAACCGCACCTATTAACAATTCTTTCAGTAGTTGGAGAGATGTAAGCGGCTATTAAAGGTTTACAACAGATCGTGAAGGAAGAGCAGTAACTAGTGAGAACCTCACTTAACTTCTGCAAACTAAACTATTTCTTAAGACAACCTCACTCAACTCAAGGATTTATCTGTTCACCTGATAATGGTTCAGTTGATCCTCGCCCCCCGCCCCCCGGTTTCAGTTTTACTCAAGGGTCTGTTGAGGTTGAGAAACTTCAGTTGACTAGCTATTAACTGTATCTGCTAGTAAATACTCCAGCTGCTTAGATAAAGAATTAACCAAGATCACAAAAAGGACACTGTATATAAAAATCAAGAGGGTCATTAAATAGAAGGAAAGGAGCACGTGAAAGAATTAGAATTATGTCGGTTGACCTTTCTTTCAAAAGAACACAATAAGGCAAATGTCACAACAACCAGGAAAATGACCGGGTGGATAATGAGAACTTTCAAAACAAGGGACCTAGTACCAATGGTGACACCTTTCAAATCACTTGTACTCTCTCGTTTAGAATATTGTTTAGTGTTGACGGACCAGTTCAGGGCAGGGAAAATATCAGAGCTGGAACAGAAATACATATCATTTACGGTCCGCACAGAGCCAATAAAGCATTTAAATTGCTGGGACTGCCTTAAAGTCCTAAATTTGTACTCACTAGAGCGGAGGAGAGAGAAATACATGATAATATATACATGGAAAATACTTGAAGGTCTGGTCCCAAACCTGCACACTGACATAACAACATACTGGAGTGTACAATAAACCCAGTGAAAAGCATGGGCACCGTGGGCACAATAAAAGAACAATGTATCAACGTCAGTGGCTCCAGACTATTTATAATCTTACCAGAAAATATCAGAAATACTGCTGGAACAAGTGTAAATATCTTCAAGAGGAAACTGGACAAGTATCTTCACCAGGTGCCAGACCAACCAGGCTGTGATGGATATGTGGTCCATCGGGCCGCCAGCAGCAACAGCCTGATTGACTAGACAAGCACCAGACGAGCCTGGCCCAACGCCGGGCTCTGAGAGTAAAAAAAAAAAAAACTCGGAACTCATCAAAGGCATATTAAAGGTAAAGGGTAGATAGTCTTATAATTATAAAACTGCTTTATTCACTATTACTCTTCTTACTTCTTACTTTAATAACGCTGTTATTAAAGTAACAGTGTTGGAAATAAAGTAACCGAGTTTTGAAGACAACACAATGTTACTGTAACAGTCCTTGACACAATGTTACTGTAACAGTCCTGGACACAATGTTACTGTAACAGTCCTGGACACAATGTTACTGTAACAGTCCTGGACACAATGTTACTGTAACAGTCCTGGACACAATGTTACTGTAACAGTCCTGGACACAATGTTACTGTAACAGTCCTGGACACAATGTTACTGTAACAGTCTTGGACACAATGTTACTGTAACAGTCCTGGACACAATGTTACTGTAACAGTCCTGGACACAATGTTACTGTAACAGTCCTGGACACAATGTTACTGTAACAGTCCTGGACACAATGTTACTGTAACAGTCCTGGACACAATGTTACTGTAACAGTCCTGGACACAATGTTACTGTAACAGTCCTGGACACAATGTTACTGTAACAGTCCTGGACACAATGTTACTGTAACAGTCCTGGACACAATGTTACTGTAACAGTCCTGGACACAATGTTACTGTAACAGTTCTGGACACAATGTTACTGTAACAGTCCTGAAAACAATGTTACTGTAATAGTCCTGGACACAATGTTACTGTAACAGTCCTGGACACAATGTTACTGTAACAGTCCTGGACACAATGTTACTGTAACAGTCCTGTACACAATGTTACTGTAACAGTCCTGGACACAATGTTACTGTAACAGTCCTGGACACAATGTTACTGTAATACTCCTGGACACAATGTTACTGTAATAGTCCTGGACACAATGTTACTATAAGTCCTGGACACAATGTTACTGTAACAGTCCTGGACACAATGTTACTGTAACAGTCCTGGACACAATGTTACTGTAACAGTCCTGGACACAATGTTACTGTAACAGTCCTGGACACAATGTTACTGTAACAGTCCTGGACACGTTACTGAAACAGTCCTGGACACAATGTTACTGTAACAGTCCTGGACACAATGTTACTGTAACAGTCCTGGACACAATGTTACTGTAACAGTCCTGGACACAATGTTACTGTAACAGTCCTGGACACAATGTTACTGTAACAGTCCTGGACACAATGTTACTGTAACAGTCCTGGACACAATGAAAATATGGCACATTTGGAAACGAAGCGAATGGTGGCACTCACACCAACTGCGGTGTTCAGCACGTGCCATGATTACTACCGACTGTGCCATTCTGGGCCTTAGGTGCCAATGCAGGCCCTAGGTGCCATTCTGGGCCCTACATGCCAGAGCCCTAGGTGACACTGTGCGCCCTTGGTATCACTGTCAGCCTTAGGTGTTATTGGCCTAGGGTGCCATTGTGGGGCCTAGGTGCCAGATATCGGCTTGTTTTGACTGCTGCTTGACTTGTTTTTCCCCTAGTTTTCCCTCCTGGCTCGCCCATACTGTGTCCACTAAACGCCAATGCTCTCTCTCTCGTTATTCCTCCACTCCTGTGTACCCTCACACACACAGTATGTGTAACACATACGCAATTCAACAAACAATGCTATAATATAATACATAAAGCATCATAGAAGACTATCGTGACAGTGAATTTACACATTACCTAGAACATAAAAGAGGGTATATTGTTATAGCCTGGTATATCCCGGTTAAACTACAGAGCTGACTAGTATAGTCTGGAATATCCCGGTTAAGCTACAGAGAGCTGACTAGTATAGCCTGGTATATCCCGGTTCAACAAGAAAGAGAGCAGGCCAGTATAGCCTAGTATAGCCAGATGAAAGAGCAGGATGCTGGTAGTTACCACAGATGGTTGATAATTGACTTACACAAGGCACTTGCTGTATACTCCTGCTTGCCCTCTCCACACACACGCACACACACACACACACACGCACACACACACACACACACACACGCACACACACCACACACACACCCTTCTTTCCACACACACACGCCCTTCTCGCCACACAGACACACACACATACGCACATATATACCAGGACAAGTGTCTATCGGCAAGTGCCTTCGAAAACCAGTAACTATTACACAGACACATACACATACTAACAAACAATAAGCCAAGTGTCTTAGTGACAAGTGCCTTGGACAAATGTTAAATGACACACACACACGACTAGTGCAGAGGCGGGGCGAGGAGCTGTGAATCGACCCCTGCAACTACATATAGGTGAGTACACACACCCATCCACCCCGGCAACACTGCAAAATTGCACCCCCCCCCACACACACAAAAAAAAAAAAAAGTGTCTATCGTCAACTGCCTATGACTAGTAACTACTACTACTACTTCTACACACACTCACCTCTCCATACACACACTAACACTACAAACATTACGTTGCATTAATAACTATCAGTTACAATGAGGTATACACCTCTCACTATCAACTTATCCTCATTATACTACGTTCACTGTCGTACGCAAGCTGGTGTGAGCAGTCAGTATGCTGGTCTGAGCAGTCAATATGCTGGTGTGAGCAGTCAATATGTTCTTGTGAGCAAAGTCAGCATGACTCACAAAATCGATTGCAAACAAACCATTCCACGGGCGGGGTTAGAACCCGCGATCATAGTCATAAAACTCGGTTTGCAGTTTTATGACACTGATCGCGGGTTCTAACCCCGCCCGTGGAATGGTTTAAAGTCAGCAAGCTGGTGTGAGCAAAGGCAGTATGTTGGTGTGAGCAAAGGCAGTATGTTGGTGTGAGCAAAGGCAGTATGTTGGTGTAAGCAAAGGCAGTATGTTGGTGTGAGCAAAGGCAGTATGTTGGTGTGAGCAAAGTCAGTATGTTGGTGTGAGCAAAGTCAGTATGTTGGTGTGAGCAAAGTCAGTATGTTGGTGTGAGAACACAGATACACCTGGAGGGGGTCCAGCCTTCCCAGACTGTTGGTGCTAGTTGCAAATATATATGTGATATATTTGTCACTGGTTTTAAGTCTTCCTATTCCCATAGCACAACCCTGAGCCAGGCTTGCCTGGTCAACCAGGCTATTGCTACTGGCGGCCTGCTGATCTACATATCCATCACAGCCGCATGACTGATCCGGCACCTGGCGGAGGTGAGTTATCCAGTTTCCTCTTGAAAACTTCTACAACTTGTTCCGGCAGTATTTCTGACATCTGCTGGTAGTATGTTGAATAGTGTGGGACCACGGATATTGATACTGTGTTTTCGTATTGTTTCCACGGCGCACTTGTTTCTCACTAGATTTATTTTACATTTCCTCCCGTATCTCCCAGTCCAGCATGTTGCTATGATAGTGTCTATGTTTGGAAATAGATCCAAACGTCCACACAGTATGCTGGTGTGAGTGCAGCAAGAGTCACTTACACGAGAACATAGCCAAGATAAACAGCAACACCTGCAGTAGTCAAGCGGCAGGTAATTAATATAGTCAAGTAGTGGTCTGATGGAACACTGTGGCTCCCACTTCACTCTGAAGGACCTGATTGAGACACCAAGATCACCAACACAACCATGACACACAAGCTGGCAACACTACCTGTGTGTGTGTGAAGGCTCTCGAGAGTTTTTCTACTCCTGAACTGCGGTCTTGGGCCAGGCTTAGAGAGAGAGAGAGAGAGAGAGAGAGAGAGAGAGAGAGAGAAGAGAGAAGAGAGAGAGAGAAGAGAGAGGAGAGAGAGAAGAAGAAGAGAGACAGAGAGACAGAGAGAAGAGAGAGAGAGAGAGAGAGAGACAGACAGACAGACAGAAGAAGAGAGAGAGAGAGACAGACAGACAGAGAGAGAGAGAGAGAGAGACAGACAGACAGAAGAGAGAGAGAGAAGAGCAGACAGAAGAGAAGAGAGCAGACGACGAGAGAGAGAGAGAGAGAGAGAGAGAGACAGACAGACAGACAGACAAAGAGAGAGAGAGAGAGAGAGAGAGAGACAGACAGACAGACAGACAAAGAGAGAGAGAGAGAGAGACAGACAGACAAAAAGAGAGAGAGAGAGAGAGAGAGAGAGAGAGAGAGATAAAGGAGAAGAGAAACTTGCTTCTTACAGAATATTTCCAAAGTTCAAGAGGGGACGTCACACACCACCTTCCGCAACGTTGCTAAGTTGCGCTGTAAGCACCAACACTAGCAGCTCAGTGGTTCCCAACCTGTGGTCCGTTGACCCCTGGGGGGTCCGCAAAGGAAGTACTGGGGGTCCGTGAGCTAAATTAAAAATTTCAAAACCGTTTCCAAATCGGAGTAGCCAGAACTGTCATCCAAAGCACTGAGATATTTAATGCCATTCCCCACTACATATTCCATAAGCGTGGTCAACCAGACCGTTACTGCCAACGGCCTCCAGACCTACACAGACATCATACCCTAGCTGTCAAATTCGCTTCGTTAAAAAGTATTCAACTTTCAAGACTGGGAAGAATATGTCTTTCAATTGAGAGATGAAACTGGGAAAACGAGTTTGTTGTTAGTTAATAAAATCGACTTGTTGAGTAGACAGACCTTTCAAAAACCTGGGGTCCCTGGGAAAATTAATTTAAATATAAGGGGTCCTGGTGAAGTTGATCGGCAGGAAATACTTGAGCCTATTTCCTGACAAACCTTACCTAAGTTGATCGTAGCGTCAGCCAGGGTCCGATGAGACTCCTACACTGTACTCACAAAAACCTTCCACGCCTAATAGCGTACGTCCAGCGCTGCCAATTTCCCATGAGAATCCTACACTCGCATCCTACAAAGGAGGACAAAGGATCTCTCACACTGCTCCTTACTTTACCTGCAGCTTCACAGGTATTATTACAACCCCTGAGTGATCCTGAAAGGTGTGTTGTTCTGATGGCCCGTGATCTGATGGGACTAGAGAGGGTACAACGTTGTTCTGATGGGCGTGCAATTGCACTTAACACTCATGGCCCGTGATCTGATGGGACTAGAGAGGGTACAACGTTGTTCTGATGGGCGTGCAATTGCACTTAACACTCATGGCCCGTGATCTGATGGGACTAGAGAGGGTACAACGTTGTTCTGATGGGCGTGCCCTTGCACTTAACACTCATGGACCGTGATCTGATGGAACTAGAGAGGGTACAACGTTGTTCTGATGGGCGTGCCCTTGCACTTAACACTCATGGACCGTGATCTGATGGGACTAGAGAGGGTACAACGTTGTTCTGATGGGCGTGCCCTTTCACTTAACACTCATGGCCCGTGATCTGATGGGACTAGAGAGGGTACAACGTTGTTCTGATGGGCGTGCCCTTGCACTTAACACTCATGGACCGTGATCTGATGGAACTAGAGAGGGTACAACGTTGTTCTGATGGGCGTGCCCTTGCACTTAACACTCATGGACCGTGATCTGATGGAACTAGAGAGGGTACAACGTTGTTCTGATGGGCGTGCCCTTGCACTTAACACTCATGGACCGTGATCTGATGGAACTAGAGAGGGTACAACGTTGTTCTGATGGGCGTGCCCTTGCACTTAACACTCAAACATTAAGGCCAACAATGGAGAATAAATCATTGAGGAACAAGTGAGGCGTTTGGATTACACACATCGAAATCTCTTGAGAGAGAAGCTTACAAAGACGCACATGACTTTGCAAGTGTGACTTTGTAAATGGTGTAAGTCGGACCGGAACGTCGTGGCAAGCTCCCCTCTCCTGTGTGCGGGTTATTTGTGTATTGTTCCAGTCACGTTATTGTAACTTTTTGTTCTAAATCTCTTGAGTTGTGGACGACAGATGAAGGTACACCTGCTAGTAGCATTTCACACTACACCCGTGACACACCTGCCACCAGGTTCCAGGGGTAACTGAGGACCAGCCTGTTGCTGCTAGCGGCCAGCAGGCCTACAAATCAATCATAACCTGGCTGTTCTGTGAAAATAATGCCTCATCAATGAACCTCTTATGTGCCAGAATCATGCTCACTGAAGCAATTAAAAAAAACACTTAAAAATGTTTATAACGTCACTTCCAGTGATTAAAAATTTAGTGCAAATTTTCAAAAAATATTACCAAAAAATAAATTTATACTAGACTCATGAATTCTGTTAGGGAGTCATTTTTTATCAGAAGAGAAAGACTGACAATACTCAGTGTTGAGAAGAGAAGACCGACTTTGAGGGTTCTTCTACCCCTCCAGCCCAGCCAGACTTCCATTTTCTTGACTACTTGATCAACCACGTTGTTGCTGCCAGCCCGAAAACCCACACTGCCATTACCACCGGGTAATATTCCCGTATTCTTTTAAATACCTTGGGTTATCATCATTATTAGTATCAGTATTATTACTATTAGCCCTGGAAATAAAACGTAATAAGTTTTGAGTGTTCCCACCATATTAACTTTCATATAGAAGAGTGTAGCTCCATAAAGCGGGTGTAGTTGCACACTGTGGGTGTAGCTGCACACTGTGGGTGTAGCTGCACAGTGGGTGTAGCTGCACACTGTGGGTGTAGCTGCACACTGTGGGTGTAGCTGCACACTGTGGGTGTAGTTGCACACTGTGGGTGTAGTTGCACACTGTGGGTGTAGCTGCACACTGTGGGTGTAGTTGCACACTGTGGGTGTTACCAATTGTAATGTTGCTCCACAGGCGGCGGTTAAAACAAAATTCCTTGTTCCTTCATAATGGGGATGTCAAGCTATCTAGACACAGACGGGGCTGAGCAGTGGACGTGGGTGGACCGACAGATGAAGTGGACACTTGTAAGTCAACTGTAGTGAGCAAACTAATTATAAGTGTATCCTTCAGTAGAGTTTGTAATTACCATTCCTCATATTTGTGGAATATAGATCACTGTAATAACCCCGCTCCATATAGCATATCACTTCCCTGCTCTGAAGGATGCTGGGGATGCTGCAGTTCGGAGCACCATCTCAACTGTGTTGTCAGACCATTTCTGGCCAGACAGGCATTGAAAGAATGGTGGTGAATGTGTTTCCTTTGCTGAGGGGAGTTACTCTACCTTGGTGGGAGGCGGCCGGTGTCTACTTAACCCCCTCGCAGTAACCTTGTATTGATGATGCTTTACCAGTAATTCTGTATTCAATGTTCTTTCAGTATATGACGTAAAGTGTGAGATCTTTCTTCTATATTCTATTATTTAACCATAAGAACTGGAAATACAAACGATAGACAAGGCTCAGCCCATTCGGTCTGTCTGGCTAACTAGTCGCCCCATAATGAAGGAACAAGGAACTCTTGTATTACCTACCCCGCCCGCCCCCGTCTTCCTCAGAGCACCATCATACAATTTTGCTAAATAATAAACAAATAGCTGATGGTTACAAAGGCAGCGAGCACTTGTGTGCACTGTGGCAACATTAGTTATTGAAGATGGCGGCAGCGTGTTTATTGGGCGGAGTGTATCAACAGAACTGTCAGGGGAAGTCACACCCCCTCCTTGCCTCCTCTCTCTACCCTTCCTCCCCATAACACTGCAACCTGTTAGGAGGGCCCCCATGACTAACCTTCCTACCCATAACACTGCCACCTGTTAGGAGGACCCCCATGACTCCTCGTCCTCCCCATAACACTGCCACCTGTTAGAAAGACCCCCATGACTCCCCCTCCTCCCCATAACACTGCCACCTGTTAGGAGAGGCTCCCCATGACTCTCCCCAGCAATGCCACCTGCTAGGAGAGGCTCCCCACGACTCCCCTTCCTCCCCCTAGCAATACCACTAACTAGGTCATGCATTGTACATGAGGAAGGGCAAATGGGTGGGCTCTTCCCCCACTGCTATCACCGTGAATGGGTACCCCTCTCCCTATGCAATTACCCCGGGAGGGAGGCTACCCCTCTCTGCTATCACTCCAGATGGGGGCTATCCCCCCAATCCTATCACCTCGGGTAATGACACACTCTCCTCCTCCTTTTATAGATCCAACCCCCCAACAATAACAACATTCTGGGAGTTTAATTAGAGGGCGCTGGTGTGCTTACCCAATGTTAAAACATCTATATTGTCAAGCGGGTGTCAATACGGGGAGTGTCCAGGTAACAGCACTCTTACCAGCCTCGTCTGTGGGGAAGATGTGGGAGGGATGGGGATGATGGGAAGGGATGGGGAAGGGGTGAGGATAGAGGAAGGTATGGTATGGTTGCTAGTAGGGAGGGAAGCCGTGGGGGAGGCACGTAGAGAAGGTAGGGAGGAAGGTGGGGAGAGTGTTAATGCGAGTTGTTGGATTGTGGTAATGTGGATGGGGAAAGGAAGACGGGGAAACGGGAGGATTGGATGAGGAATATGTAGAGAGAGGAATGGGGAAGATCTCGTTTTTCTTATTGATCAACATTGGATACAACAGCTGTGTGCTGTTACCCTATTCTATATGATGGTTACATAGTAGGAACAAAGGCTACCTATATTTTGCCTGTCACATTCCATCACACAGGATGGTTAAATATATACAGATTGGAAGGAAATGATGGGAAGGTAGTATGGATGGTAGGGAGGTGGTGGAGATGGAGGTGTGGGGTGAGGAAGGCTGCCTATGCCAATGAGATACAATTGTACCTGACGTCTAATACAAGAGTACTGAAGAAGGTGGATGGTTTAAGTCCGTGTAAGAGAGGTCACTATCCAGCTCAGCTTAATTTAATGTCAGGCTTTCTTGGTAACCGCTTGATCAGCCAAGTTGTTGGTGCCCGTAAAACCCACATGACAGCCTGGTTGAACAGGCGTATCCTATTGGAACTTGTCCAAGTTAAGGACAACTAACGTTGTTTCGACAATATTTCTTACACCTGTTAATATAAGAATACTGAAACTGGTACACAACCTGTATTAAACCTATGTAATGTTGGTTAAAGATAAACACCAGACATTTTAAGCAAATATCCTAAATTTGCTTGCAACAGATGAAACATAAATTGCAGATATATATATATCAAGATGTACTCCTGTCAAGCCTTCTAGGGGCTGTTCCTCTACCCATATGCTTTCACCTACTGCCTCTTGCAGTGCAAGTCTTATTAAAAGGTCTCCTTTTCTTATACTTTCTTTTTAGCCAATCGGTAGGCCTACTCGTGTTCTCATAGTCACAGTTATCCAGTCGTGGCCTCCACAACAATGCAGCTGTGCAACTCTGCATGGGATTGGTTATACGGTGCATAATAAATTAGCAGCTTCAGCGGCAAAATCTCATGAAGTCCTCAGAACTCTTCTTGGTTGTCCGAACTACTTTAATCTGAAAGAAGAGCCGCAGCTTTTCTAGCGAGAGTTTAAAACTACTTTGATCATCACACGTGAACATTCTAAAGCTTAGAATCTAAACTATTTGGTTTAGAGGAGCTGGATCAGTTCATACGCAGAACCAACACACGAGTATCAGTGTCATACTTTCATACAACATAAATATCTATATTAAATGTACAAATCAATATCAAAGAATAACTAACAGGCGAATTTTATTTTACTATGATGAATGAAATTAGAGCAACTAATAAAGACTGAGATAACAATAATTATAATAATTAGCAATAATAATAATAAAATCGAATGCATATTTTACCTCAGTTTAAATTATTGCAGTCTACTAATAAAGAAGATTATACAGCTAACACTATAACTGCGTCTTGTGATGATAATCTGATTACAGGGTGGACGGGTAAGCCGGTGGAAGGCCTCGCTCACATGACTAAAACCTCCACCGAGCTGGTCATCATATGAGACTCGTGGTGTGATGAATGTCTCTTTCCATATGTATAAACTGAATAGATGCAACGAATGAATGCCTTTATATGTGTGTGTGTGTGTGTGTGTGTGTGTACTCACCTAATTGTGGTTGCAGGGGTCGAGACTCAGCTCCTGGTCCCGCCTCTTCGCTGTCCGCTACTGGGTCTCTTCTCTCCCTGCTCCATGAGCTTTATCATACCTTGTCTTAAAGCTATGTGTGTGTACTCACCTAGTTGTGGTTGCAGGGGTCGAGTCACAGCTCCTGGCCCCGCCTATTCACTGGCCGCTACTGGGTCACTCTCCCTGCGCCATGAGCTTTATCATACCTCTTCTTAAAGCTATGTATGGAACCTGCCTCCACTACATCGCTTCCCAAACTATTCCACTTCCCGACCACTCTGTGACTGAAGAAATACTTCCTAACATCCCTGTGATTCATCTGAGTCTTCAACTTCCAACTGTGTCCCCTTGTTGCTGTGTCCCATCTCTGGAACATTCTGTCTTTGTCTACCCTGTGTATGTGTGTGTGTGTGTGTGTGTGTGTGTGTGTGTGTGTGTGTGTGTGTGTGCAGAACAAGGTACATGGGGATGGAAATATTGAGCTGTAGATCTTTCGCACTCTCGTGCGTCGTCAGGAGCTATGCAATGTTGCAAGACAGCAATAGATAGGAGAGGAGATTCTCTGAGGAAAGGCCGAGGATATCAGTGGCGTCCCATGTCACAGTCATATATATATATATATATATATATATATATATATATATATATATATATATATATATATATATATATATATATATATATATATATATATATATATAAAGAAGCATTCCTCACTGTGGCAAGGAAAAACAATGTCACTTCTCCTGAGAAGCGAAACCTTCCTGTTCCCCACAAATCTCCCTTCCCCCAATATACTTCCTTATAAAAACAAGTCCTTCACAAGATACTCTCCAACTCCTATTATAGGCAGGACCAGGAGCTACGGTTTGACCCCCGGTTACACAAGTAGGTGAGAACACCATCACCACCACTCCAATATCTCCCCCACCACACTGACTCGCCTACATTAATCCTGGCCTGCGTGTCTGTCACCCCCCCCCATGACCAATATAATTTGCATGACGGCACAGACTGAGGTAGGCCTACTTTATCGATCAGTAAGGTAGGCCTAGTTAATCGATCAACAAGGTAATAAAAGATATTTATTAAGCTTGAAAGTGATGAATGTGACAGTTACCCTCCTACTATTACAGTAACAGTAGCAGTAGTAGCAGCAGCAGCAGCAGCAACAGTAGTAGTAGCAGCAGCAACAACAGTAGCAGTATAGTAGTAGCAGCAGCAGCAACAACAACGGTAGCTGAAGCAGTAGTAACGGCAACAGCAGCAGCAGCAGCAGCAGCAACAACGGTAGCTGAAGCAGCAGTATCAGCAACAGTAGTAGTAGTAGTAGCAGC
The DNA here is from genome assembly GCA_009830355.1 of Cherax destructor. NCBI lineage: Eukaryota > Metazoa > Arthropoda > Malacostraca > Decapoda > Parastacidae > Cherax > Cherax destructor. The sequence goes on from WNWK01000909.1 coordinate 242,520, forward strand.
AGCAGCAGCCGCAGCAGCGACAACGGTAGCTGAAGCAGCAGTAACAGCAACAGAAGCAGTAGTAACGGCAACAGCAGCAGCAACAACGGTAGCTGAAGCAGCAGTATCAGCAACAGTAGCAGTAGTAGCAGCAGCAGCAGCAACAACGGTAGCTGAATCAGCAGTAACAGCAACAGAAGCAGTAGTAACGGCAACAGCAGCAGTAACAGCAGGCATTACCTCCGCTTATCATATTATGTTCATATCGAAGCCCTGAGTCAGTAGATGTCATACCACACTTTTGGAATGTAAGGGATTAACGGAATTAATTAGGTCTGATCCGAAAAATGGTAGGGTAGATCTAATTCCTTGGATGAAGAGCCCTTCAGCAGCATATAGGCACCTACCAAGTTGAGTGTCTGAAAAAAACACGGAACGGGTGGAGTTTGTACCCATGATTGTGGTGACTTGTGATTGTGGTGACCCACTTGTGTGATTGTTGTGACTCACTTGTGTGACTGTGGTGACTCACTTGATAACCTCTCCATGGTCACCGCTGGATTCTATCTACAAGACCCAACAGACACAGCGTCCAGGGTCTATATAAAACTCCCAAGAGTCTATGAAAAACATTTGGGCCTAAAAACTACTTGGCCGACTGAAGAACAAGAAAATGGATCTGCTAAAGCGAACTTCGTAATTTATTTTTAATCTAATCAGATTTAAAAAAAAAAAAAAACAACAAAAAAAAAAACATTCGCTGCAAAGCCATAATGGCCGCATTTTTCGCCCGACAACGAATATTTTGTTCTCAAATTTCTCTCAAAACAAAAATCAAAACAAAAGAAAATGTTTTCTTCCCCAAGTTGATCATTTAAAACACTTTGACCATAATGGATTTCGAACTTCTCTCCCTCCATGCTTAAAATATTAACCCATATTAATCTTTTTCCTGCCATGATAATACAGAAATCAGAAGTTTATTACCATAATGAGAGACAGAAATCAGTCTTTTTCCTACCATAATAAGAGACAGAAATCAGTCTTTTTTCCTACCATAATAAGATACAGAAATCAGTCTTTTTTCCTACCATAATAAGAGACAGAAATCAGTCTTTTTTCCTACCATAATAAGATACAGAAATCAGTCTTTTTTCCTACCATAATAAGAGACAGAAATCAGTCTTTTTTCCTACCATAATAAGAGACAGAAATCAGTCTTTTCCTACCATAATAAGAGACAGAAATAAGTCTTTTCCTACCATAAAGAGAGAAAAAAAACATCTTTGTGCACCATTAGAGAACACTGTAGACATATAAGACATCCGGCTTTAATAGGAAGCACAAGGAATGTCTGCAAGACGTGCCATATCAGCCAGACTGTAGTAGGCATGTTCACCTGCAGACTGCCAGCAGCAACAGCATAAGTGATCAGGGTTGCGAGTGGTACACTAAATCGGTCACAGGTAAGTCAGAGGTGAATAACCGTCCTAACACACGAAGAGAAGAAATCAAATATTTATGAACAAAAGAAAAGTTAAGAAACAAAGCATGACTGAAATTTCATATATCCCTCTCCGCCCTCTCAACGCTCCCCACTCTATATTCACTCTCCATGCCCCTTCCCCTCCCCATACCCTCTCTAATTTCCTCCTCTTCTAATGGCCCCACTACACATCTTTCTCTCTATGTCCCCTCGACATACCCCTCTCCCCACAACACACCCCTCTTCCTATGTCCCCTCGACATACCCCTCTCCCCACAACACACCCCTCTCCCTATGTCCCCTCGACATTCGCCTCTCCCCATAACACACCCCTCTCCCTATGTCCCCTCGACATTCCCCTCTCCCCACAACACACCCCTCTCCTTATGTCCCCTCGACATTCGCCTCTCCCCATAACACACCCCTCTCCCTATGTCCCCTCGACATTCCCCTCTCCCCACAACACACCCCTCTCCTTATGTCCCCTCGACATTCGCCTCTCCCCATAACACACCCCTCTCCCTATGTCCCCTCGACATTCGCCTCTCCCACAACACACCCCTCTCCTTATGTCCCCTCGACATTCGCCTCTCCCCATAACACACCCCTCTCCCTATGTCCCCTCGACATTCCCCTCTCCCCATGTCCCCTCTACCTGCCCACAATCTATGCCATCATCGTCATTTCCCCTTTCAACACACCTCTTCATGCCATCTCGCTCCCGCAACACCTCACTGAACGTTCCCTCACCTAGCACCTCCCCCAGATGACACTTCAACTCATCAGACTGTTGGTGCACGCGACCCACAGGCCCACACAGCCATCACAACTTGGTTGATCATGTCCATATATAACAAACTGCTTTCTATTTCTGATAAATAAGAAAGCACATGTCTTCAAAAGTACCATCAATGGCTGACATTAATTATTTTCAACTTTTTCCCACTCCACACATTCATTCACGAGCCCTGGCAATGTTTGCTGTGATCTCTATGTTGGGTCGACTACCATTATTAGTCCTAGAACTTCTATCCGTTCTCTAGGTCCTACAGAAAGACATTACTAAATATATTACGTGTCCTTTTCTTAACGTGTCGAAGCAATTTGCATTGTCATCGTTGAACAGCCTGTTCTTCATTGACTAATGAAAGACTTTTACATATATTTTTTTTATTAGTTTTCTACTGAGACAACTCACACGTGGACTGAAGCTGTAGTTTGTGTTTTTCTCTGTCTGTTGTGAGTATTGCTACACAGGTTTCTGCATTAATGTGAGGTTCAGAAAATAATAGTAAAAAAAAAGTGCTCCATAATATTATAAATATCATCAATTTGAGGGCGCTTTTATTTATAAAATTATAGAGCCCTTTTTTTCACTATACACACCTTATTTTACAAAGTTCACATTATTGCAGAAACCTGCATAACAAAGATGAAAAGCAAAAAGGTGCCAGAACAGCGCCTTGCGGAAGTGACTTTTAATTTTGTTTACATGGAACGTTCTCCACTATGGCAGCGACCTAAAGACGGAGACACATTCACCGAAACTTTTTTAATGTACTGTAATCAAGCTGATGTTTTTACTAGCAATTTCTTCGATTTATTTAACATTCACACCTCTCTAAACTGAGAAACGTTGCCGCAATAAAGGCTTGTCTTGGTCTTCATACTCGTCAACAACACATTTCATCCATTCCCCTCATTACTGTACCTGTTACTATCCCTAGACCTTATTTCATGACCTATCACTCCTTAGTCACACTTCTTCAACACCTTTGCAACAACACCTAGTGCCTTCGTGAGTTTGTCACCTAACAACTCCTCCCCTTCACCTGAAAACCTTCCCTCACCTGGCATCTCCCCCTCACTTCATGGTTCTCAAGGGTGAAGCTGACGCCACCTTACCTGCCGAAAAAAAGAGAGAAAAAGAAAGTCAGAAGTTTTGCTTATCGTATTTCTGGTAACTTGGACAAAGGCGAAACAAGAGTCTGGAATGATATTTTCCCTCAGGGGATGAATTAAGTTTCACAGTGTGATAAAATGTAGCATTGTTAGCAGCAGTCAGAAAACCACCTTTCTCTTCGTAACCCACACCTGCAGACGAAACCCTAGACGATGTTTGGTCCCACCTGGAAAATTATCAGTTACTTGATGGTGGTCCCGGACGCTCCACTAAAGGGCCCTCCCTCTGTAAGTGTTAGTTACTTTACTTATAAATTAAGTCAGCCACGGTATATTAGCGGCTATTCTTCATCTCCTTGTTAGTAATAATATACAATGCAGAACAAGCCACAGGGAAATGGAAATCTTTAGATCCAGATCTTTCGCACTCTCGTGCGTCGTCAGAAGCTATGCAATGTTGCAAGACAGCAACAGATAGGAGGGGAAAATAGGTACCCCCGGGCAGCCGGGAATAGCGATCATCGCCGGAACCTATATATAAATCATCGCTTCTTTATTTTAAAGTCATTGCAAATTTCCAGTTAGCAGTTTAACATATGGGTAACTTAAGAGCCGTGACCCAATTTTATTAAAATAAAAATATGACAAAAGATAAGTAATAAGACTTTCCAGAACCAAGCTTTCTGAGTTCAGATAATTATACACTTCATCCATCGTCTGTCAGGAAGCTTGAAAGCGGGAGACTTAGATGAAAGTTGAAGCCATTCGTATACGTGGAAACGTCTTGACCTTGTGAGTGATCTGGATTATCTTTAAGGAGGGTTGATGCTCTAACTCCAGGGAAACTCATCTCCAAGTTGCGAGGTAATCACCGAGGCAACGCATCATATGTTATCCAACTCACAGCTGAGTCATGGAAGCATCAGCTGACTTGCTGTCAAAACTCACAGCTGAGCCATGGAAGCATCAGCTGACTTGCTGTCAAAACTCACAGCTGAGCCAAGGAAGCATCAGCTGACTTGCTGTCAAAACTCACAGCTGAGCCAAGGAAGCATCAGCTGACTTGCTGTCAAAACTCACAGCTGAGCCAAGGAAGCATCAGCTGACTTGCTGTCAAAACTCACAGCTGAGCCAAGGAAGCATCAGCTGACTTGCTGTCAAAACTCACAGCTGAGTCATGGAAGCATCAGCTGACTTGCTGTCAAAACTCACAGCTGAGAGAAAGAAGCATCAGCTGACTTGCTGTCAAACTCGCAGCTAAGGAAAGTTCTGCTGATTATTATCGCAAAATAACAAACAAATGGAAAGTCATATGCGACAGATGGACGTGTGCGTCCAATCTCCGGCCAGGCAATAAAAGTAAGCAAACAAATAAAGTGGTGGCACTTGTGTGGATATAACTCGCGGGGCCAGACTGTGGTGGCGGGTGGCTTGCTGTTTGGCTGAGTGGCTGGCTGGCTAGCAGAGTGACTGGCACCGTGGTCGACTGAGTGGTTGCTTGGCAGAGTGGCTGACTATATAGAAAAGTTGCCAGTTGACTGGCCGAGTGGTTGGCTGACTGGCTGGCCGAGTAGCTGCCTGCCCGAGTGGCTTGCAGGCTAGCAGGCACTATAACTGGCTTTCTGGCTTACCTTTCACCAGTTCTCCCACTACCGTGCAGGCTATACACGTACTCCATCCACTGTATGTAAAACACGCTTTTCTTTTTTGTGGGGGGGAGGGTTGCCTTTTCTTCCGGACCGGGCCGTATTTTTCCATCAAAGCGGACAAGGTTTTTTAAAAATGACAGGTAGCCCCGTCAGCTGTCAGGGTCCACGCCTGGCCGAGACTACACCTGAGGATTCATCACCACTACACATCTTCCCGCACTCCTTCCTCTAAAACCAGAAACAACACGAAAATAACAAGGGTAAATCCGAAAAAGAGGTGAGGGAGAATCGACTGGAAACAGGCACAAGATGAGAACAAAACCGGAGGTATTCATGGCAGCCTCAGGAATTGCCAAGGGTGCCAGACGCAGTGCCACAGGGTTCCGCATAGAGCCACAGACATTCTCGTTGGGAAACCCAATCAAAGTGCTCATCCATGCCGTGTGGATGAGGAAAATGAGAGGGGTGGGGAGGTAAGAGGGAAAACTGCAGGGTGGCCAATATTCCTGGGATCACATGTCTGTATTACAATCGTTTCCCAATCCCCCTTTTATTTTTTTCGGTTTACGACTCTCTTTGAGAAGCAGTTTTCTCTCTCTCGTACTTTCTGCAAATGGTGGTGCTGCTTGAGGCCATTTTTCCCCAACTCTTTATTTACATTCTTCGCATTTGGTATGACAGTTCTCGTAGACATTTCTCGCCACACATCCCATACACATAAATGCTCTTTTTCAAGCTTTTTCACTCGACTTAAAATACATTGGGTCGGCTCCTATCGCAGGTAGATTGAGCTCGTTTATAGTAAGATGGTAAAACAGTCTTGGAGAGAATGAACATACGAGAAACTGTAAAGGAAAAAGAACAGGACGGTCTGCAAGAGCTTTACTAATTGTAATAATGTTGTTAGAATTAATGACAATATGTTAGGTAAAAGGACACAAGTGCAACTAATGCGACATTTTACTGTGGAAACGTTTCGATCTCCAGGAGTTTTGTCAAGCCGTAACGACTTGCTCCTGGAGAGCGAAACGTTGTCACAATAAAGATAGCCAGGTGTTGCACAAGTGTCTAATTTATATATTATATGTACTGGTAGGAGGTATTAAAATCTAAGACCACTCTAAACCAGCATAGATGTGAGAACAAGAAATATAAGAATAAGTAATATAAAAATAGGAGGTGTGAGAACAATATTAAAGTAGGTGTGAGAACAAGTAATGTAAGAACAGGTGTGAGAACAAGTAATGTAAGAATAGGAGGTATGAGAACAAGTAATGTAAGAATAGGTGTGAGAACAAGTAATGTAAGAATAGGAGGTGTGAGAACAAGTAATGTAAGAATAGGAGGTATGAGAACAAGTAATGTAAGAACAGGTGGTGGGAGAAGTGTAAAAAAGCAGGAAGCTGAGGGCACGGAGATAGGCGAATAAGGAATGCACAGAAGAGGAAGAAACAGAGTTTATTGGTCTTTGTCGAGGCTACTAAGTAGACGAAGACGAGGACGGACGAGGATGAGGAGGAGGAAGAGGAGGATGAAGAGGAGGAGGAGGAGGAAGAGAGAACACAGTGGATAAAAGCCTGGGACATGCTGCACCACCTTTCATACAACAAGAGATTTTCTCAACACATTTCCCTATCAAAGTCTTCCTGTATATCTGAATAGGACTGAATGCATACTTATTATTCTGACATTTATTTAGCAGAGAGAGAGAATGAATGTTCCCTAATTTCTCCTCTACGAATGAAAAAAAGGTTATTTTATGCTCTGCATTATATACTTTTGACCACAGTAATAAGAATAAACAGTTAAGAGAGCCAAGATTAGTCAGGCCAGGAAGAAATATTGGCGGCGGCGGCGGCGGCATGATGTACTGAATAGATTTAAATAATGCATGGCAAGTATAAGTCTATGTGAACCCTAGTGTGTTGTACTGCTACAGCTCCCCCCCCCTCTCTCTCTCTCTCTCACTCTCAGCAGCCAGTCAGTTAATTATCAAGCGGTAGAATAAGAGGGAATAAAAGCCAAGCCACAGTTTGAGAAAGGGACAAAAATATCCACATAAAAGACTGGAGTCGGTTTATGAGACGCTGTTGTAGTGAGGGGAAGGTGAGGGAGTGAGGGGGAAGGTGAGGGAGTGAGGGGGAAGGTGAGGGAGTGAGGGGGAAGGTAAGGGAGTGAGGGAGAAGGTGAGGGGAAGGAGATGAGATAGTGAGGAGAAAAAATGGAGAGTAAGCGAGAGAGTTGAAAATAAGGGACAGGCGATAAAGAAAAAAAGGAAATGCAGATGAAGAGGTGAGGGGAAAATAAATTACAATGGTTATATATTTTTTAGTGCCTGGTACTGAGCGCCTACCCTGGTACTGAGCGCCTACCCTGGTACTGAGCGCCTACCCTGGTACTGAGCATCTACCCTGGTACTGAGCACCTACCCTGGTACTAAGCACCTACCCTGGTACTAAGCACCTACCCTGGTACTAAGCACCTACCCTGGTACTGAGCGCCTACCCTGGTACTGAGCACCTACCCTGGTACTGAGCACCTACCCTGGTACTAAGCACCTACCCTGGTACTGAGGGCCTACCCTGACACTGAGCACCTACACTGACAGCACCCACACTGACACTGAGCACCTTCCCTGACACTGAGCACCTTCCCTGACACTGAGGACCTTCCCTGACACTGAGCACCTTTCCTGACACTGAGCATCTACACTGACACTGAACACCTACAATCACACTGAGCACCTACCCTGGCACTGAGCACCTACAATGACACTGAACACCTACCCTGGCACTGAGCACCTACACTGGCACTGACCACCTGCCCTGGCACTGAGCACCTATCCTGACACTGAGCACCTACCCTGACACTGAGCACCTACCCTGACACTGAGCACCTACCCTGACACTGAGCACCTACCCTGGCACTGAGCACCTACACTGACAATGAGCACCTACATTGACACTGAGCAACTACATTGACACTGAGCACCTACACTGACACTGAGCACCTACACTGACACTGAGCACCTACCCTGACACTGAGCAACTACACTGACACTGAGCAACCACATTGACACTGAGCACCTACCCTGACACTGAGCACCTACCCTAGCACTGAGCAACTACACTGACACTGAGCACCTACCCTAGCACTGAGCAACTACACTGACACTGAGCAACTACACTGACACTGAGCAACTACATTGACACTGAGCACCTACCCTGGCACTGAGCACCTACCCTGGCAATGAGCACCTACCCTGGCAATGAGCACCTACCCTGGCACTGAGCATCTACCCTGGCAATGAGCACCTACCCTGGCAATGAGCACCTACCCTGGCACTGAGCACCTACCCTGGCAATGACCACCTACCCTGGCAATGACCACCTACCCTGGCACTGAGCACCTACCCTGGCACTGAGCACCTACCCTGGCACTGAGCACCTACACTGGCACTGAGCACCTACCCTGGCACTGAGCACCTACCCTGGCAGAGCACCTACCCTGGCAATGAGCACCTACCCTGGCAATGAGCACCTACACTGACACTGAGCACTTACCCTGGCACTGAGCACCTACCCTGACACTGAGCACCTACCCTGGCAATGAGCACCTACCCTGGCAATAAGCACCTACACTGACACTGATCACCTACCCTGGCACGGAGCACCTACCCTGGCAATGAGCACCTACCCTGGCACTGAGCACCTACCCTGGCAATGAGCAACTACCCTGGCACTGAGCACCTACCCTGGCACTGAGCACCTACCCTGGCAATGAGCACCTACCCTGGCACTGAGCACCTACCCTGGCAATGAACAACTACCCTGGCACTGAGCACCTACCCTGGCACTGAGCACCTACCTGCACTGAGCACTACCCTGGCATGAGCACCTACCCTGGCACTGAGCACCTACCCTGGCACTGAGCACCTACCCTGGCAATGAGCACCTACCCTGGCACTGAGCACCTACCCTGGCACTGAGCACCTACCCTGGCACTGAGCACCTACCCTGGCACTGAGCACCTACCCTGGCACTGAGCACCTACCCTGGCAATGAGCACCTACCCTGGCACTGAGCACCTACCCTGGCACTGAGCACCTACCCTGGCAATGAGCACGTACCCTGGCAATGAGCACCTACCCTGGCACTGAGCACCTACCCTGGCAATGAGCACGTACCCTGGCAATGAGCACCTACCCTGGCAATGAGCACCTACAGACACTGAGCACCTACCCTGACACTGAGCACCTACATACACTGAGCACCTACCCTGGCACTGAGCACCTACCCTGGCACTGAGCACCTACCCTGGCACTGAGCACCAGCTCTACCAGTGTCTGTCTTCAGTACTGGAAGCTGTGAATGATAAAATCTATACATTTTTCAATCTCTGGTGAATGTTGTATTCTGAATGACAGAAAGAAACTCCTGTGTAAATCTGTGCTAAGTGAATGGCATGCATGAAGCTCCACCTGGACAGTTTCTTTTACCTTCAACAACAGCAAACTGAGAGTTGAAAATACGAAATTGTTCGTCTTTAAGATAAAAAAATATATAATTAATCAAAACCAGGTGTGCAACATCAGTGTACTCGCCGAGTTGTGTTTCAGGAGGTCGAGTCTACTCTCCTGGCCCCGCCTCCTAGACCACCTTGATCGGCATCATTGACTTCTGGCCTCTTTTGTCTTATAATATCTACTCTTGAACCTGTGTATTGAGTTCGCCTCCACCACATCATCCACGTCATTTCACTTTTCAACCATCCCAAGACTAAAGAAATGCTTCCTTACATCCGTATGGTTCATCTGAGTTTCCAACTTACTTATATACACTATTTTACAAAAAAAAATAGTCACGGACGTACATCACCTTCTTGATAACCCCTTTTATAAATTCACAAATAACAAACACACATTTTAGAGTAAAATCTACACTACGTTTCGATCTGAAACGTTGTTTAAATTTTTATATATGAAAAAGCTTGTGTCATTTGTTAATTGTTGCAGCCACGTATTGTGACTTATTCCCAGCTTATAGAGTTTTCCTCTAGATTCACAACAATAACGCTGCTCCTCGCTCTACATCCTCACAATCAATATGTATTTCGTGTTAACTTGTCGCACCGTGGTCTAAAAATACTATCGATTCAAAACTTTCAAACTATGAGAAACTCTACAGCGCGGCCTGGTTGAGACCTGGCTGCCATGGTTATGACTCTGGTTGGGACCTGGCTGCCATGGTTATGACTCTGGTTGGGACCTGGCTGCCATGGTTATGACTCTATTTGGGACCTGGCTGCCATGGTTATGACTGTTTGAGACCTGGCTGCCATGGTTATGACTCTGGTTGAGACCTGGCTGCCATGGTTATGACTCTGGTTGAGACCTGGCTGCCATGGTTATGACTCTGGTTGAGACCTGGCTGCCATGGTTATGACTCTGGTTGAGACCTGGCTGCCATGGTTATGACTGTTTGGGACCTGGCTGCCATGGTTATGACTGTTTGAGACCTGGCTGCCATGGTTATGACTCTGGTTGAGACCTGGCTGCCATGGTTATGACTCTGGTTGGGACCTGGCTGCCATGGTTATGACTGTTTGAGACCTGGCTGCCATGGTTATGACTCTGGTTGAGACCTGGCTGCCATGGTTATGACTGTTTGGGACCTGGCTGCCATGGTTATGACTGTTTGAGACCTGGCTGCCATGGTTATGACTCTGGTTGGGACCTGGCTGCCATTGTTATGACTCTGGTTGGGACCTGGCTGCCATGGTTATGACTGTTTGGGACCTGGCTGCCATGGTTATGACTGTTTGGGACCTGGCTGCATTGGTTATGACTGTTTGGGACCTGGTTGCCATGGTTATGACTGTTTGGGACCTGGCTGCCATGGTTATGACTGTTTGGGACCTGGCTGCCATGGTTATGACTCCTAGACTATCTATGTCAATCTCCGACACCCGTGCCTGGGTCTGGAATTAGCAGCCCTCCTATGTCTCCCAAACGGGGAAGTTGGGCTAGTAGTCTCAATATCTCACATCGACAGACAACTTATAGTCACTACGGGACGGTCTTCGTCTGTGATCGGGCTGCGTTGGTGGTGAACCTGAACCATCAACACCGGCGTGCCTGGTCTGGGACCCAGCCACTGGGGCGATGACCCCCAGAACCACTACCAAGCAGGTGGAGGAGCTTGATGAGAAGCGTGTTTAAGGATCTAATGCAAATCCTGCAGTCTTCAGCCTACCTCCTCAACCCATGACGATCATTAATCCATTTTTTTCTGTGGCGTGTTTCTATGTCGGTGATTGGCTCTTTGGCAACAGTGATGGGATTAAGCCGAGCGCCTCTCGTGCGGATATTCCGCCCTGATTGACATTACTCGAGCAGTTTGCCAGCAAAACGAGGCGCTTCTTGTGGCAGGGAACGACACAAAGTTTCTGCCTTGAGAAAACTTTCTTGAATCCCATTTGCTTTACGGACAATATATGTTTTCTTTTCCTTTTTTTTTTAGTGGGGAGAATAATACCGAGTTAGGCACACTAATACAAACCTGCAAATATATGAAGTTATATTTTAATTCGCAATAAACGAATGTAACAATACAAGTGAAATAACGGGAACTGATCCCATGATGAGGCGGTCCTAAGATATATATATATATATATATATATATATATATATATATATATATATATATATATATATATAATAGTAAAGTTAAAGTTACAAGATTAGCACAGATACTTTAATAAGTACGATATCATAAACAATAAAATATTCAGTTTCAATTACTGTTAAAATTATCAAACATAGTCTTCACAAATGATCTAAATCTGTTTTAATGAAACAATCTATTTACACTTGAAATGAGAACCTGGTATGAGGGAGGTAGAGGGAGGAAGGGAGAGAGGGAGGGAGAGAGGGAGGGAGGGAGGAAGGAAGGGAGAGAGGGAGGGAGAGAGGGAGGGAGGGAGGAAGGAAGGAAGGAAGGGAGAGAGGTAGGAAGGGATGAAAGGAAGAAAGTAAAGAGGGAAGGAAGGTTTAGAAAGGAAAGCAGACTGACAAACAAAATATGATAAAAAGGCAAGCAAGGCAGCCACACAAAACTTGCATTAAATAGTATATTGTAGTTGTTGAGAGGAGCAGATGTATGCACCTCTCCCCATGTCATTACCTACTGCACCAGGCACACGACTCTCATAACCCGACTTCTACCTTCCTACCAAATACAATATTTACAGATAATTTGCCGTCATAATGCAAATACTGTTAGACCAAGACTTTGAAATGAGTTGATGTAAGATAACTTTAGCTTCTTATATGAGCCAAGATAGGGTAACAGTTCTTAGCTTGTACAATAAACTAAGGTAGAATAACAGCTCTCAGCTTGTATAATGAGCTGAGGTAGAATAACAGCTCTCAGCTTGTATAGTGAGCCGAGGTAGAATAACAGCTTTCAGCTTGTATAATGAGCTGAAATAGAATAACAGGTTTCAGCTTGTATAATGAACTGAGGTAGAATAACAGCTTTCAGCTTGTATAATGAGCTGAAGTAGAATAACAGGTTTCAGCTTGTATAATGAACTGAGGTAGAATAACAGCTCTCAGCTTGTATAATGAGCTGAAGTAGAATAACAGGTTTCAGCTTGTATAATGAGCTGAGGTAGAATAACAGCTCTCAGCTTGTATAATGAACTGGGGTAGAATAATATTCTTGTATAATGATCTAAAGAAGAATGAGAGCTCTTACCTTGAGGTATGAACCGAGACAGGATAATCAAAGGACGGGGAAGGTCACTCAGATTCTTGGATGAAGAGCCCTTCACCGTTTCAAAATAAAGAGAGAATGAAGGAAGCGGTGTTATCAACGCCCAGCGCTGTTGGAAATTGATGAGAGTATTGAAGCCTTTATTGAATTCCTTAAGAGGGCAGACCCACCTCATGGCCACCCCTCCCTTAGTTTATGATGCAGGATGACGAAGAAGGTATACCCACACATACCCTCCCTTAGTTTATGATGCAGGATGACGAAGAAGGTATACCCACACATACCCTCCCTTAGTTTATGATGCAGGATGACGAAGAAGGTATACCCACACATACCCTCCCTTAGTTTATGATGCAGGATGACGAAGAAGGTATACCCACACATACCCTCCCTTAGTTTATGATGCAGGATGACGAAGAAGGTATACCCACACATACCCTCCCTTAGTTTATGATGCAAGATGACGAAGAAGGTATACCCACACATACCCTCCTTCAGTTCACGCTGCAAGATGACGAAGAAGGTATACCCACACATACCCTCCTTCAGTTCACGCTGCAACATGACGAAGGAAGGCATCCTGGATCCTCCTTGATTTTTAAATCACCTTATAAATGGTTCACAATTCAGACAAATTGAAAAGTAAGAGGCGCAACACTTGGATATCTTCGTCGAAACGTAAAGCCTGCGCAGCCTGCTCAGTAGGCTTCTTCACTCGAATACAGGTGATTATAACACTGGAGAAGTACAAGTGGATAAGAAATTTTAAGGTGGCCAGTTTCTTCAGCTCTGATAGGTGGTGGCCAGTTCCTTGGCTCTGATAGGTGGTGGCCAGTTCCTTGGCTCTGATAGGTGGTGGCCAGTTCCCTGGCTCTGATAGGTGGTGGTCAGTTCCCTGGCTCTGATAGGTGGTGGTCAGTTCCCTGGCTCTGATAGGTGGTGGTCAGTTCCTTGGCTCTGATAGGTGGTGGTCAGTTCCCTGGCTCTGATAGGTGGTGGTCAGTTCCCTGGCTCTGATAGGTGGTGGTCAGTTCCCTGGCTCTGATAGGTGGTGGTCAGTTCCCTGGCTCTGATAGGTGGTGGTCAGTTCCCTGGCTCTGATAGGTGGTGGCCAGTTCCTTGGCTCTGATAGGTGGTGGTCAGTTCCCTGGCTCTGATAGGTGGTGGTCAGTTCCCTGGCTCTGATAGGTGGTGGTCAGTTCCCTGGCTCTGATAGGTGGTGGTCAGTTCCCTGGCTCTGATAGGTGGTGGTCAGTTCCCTGGCTCTGATAGGTGGTGGTCAGTTCCCTGGCTCTGATAGGTGGTGGTCAGTTCCCTGGCTCTGATAGGTGGTGGTCAGTTCCCTGGCTCTGATAGGTGGTGGTCAGTTCCCTGGCTCTGATAGGTGGTGGTCAGTTCCCTGGCTCTGATAGGTGGTGGTCAGTTCCCTGGCTCTGATAGGTGGTGGTCAGTTCCCTGGCTCTGATAGGTGGTGGTCAGTTCCCTGGCTCTGATAGGTGGTGGTCAGTTCCCTGGCTCTGATAGGTGGTGGTCAGTTCCCTGGCTCTGATAGGTGGTGGTCAGTTCCCTGGCTCTGATAGGTGGTGGTCAGTTCCCTGGCTATGATAGGTGGTAGTCAGTTCCCTGGCTATGATAGGTGGTGGTCAGTTCCCTGGGTATGATAGGTGGTGGTCAGTTCCCTGGCTCTGATAGGTGGTGGTCAGTTCCCTGGCTCTGATAGGTGGTGGTCAGTTCCCTGGCTATGATAGGTGGTGGTCAGTTCCCTGGGTATGATAGGTGGTGGTCAGTTCCCTGGGTATGATAGGTGGTGGTCAGTTCCCTGGGTATGATAAATGGTGGTCAGTTCCCTGGGTATGATAGGTGGTGGTCAGTTCCCTGGGTATGATAGGTGGTGGTCAGTTCCCTGGGTATGATAGGTGGTGGCCAGTTCCCTGGGTATGATAGGTGGTGGTCAGTTCCCTGGGTATGATAGGTGGTGGTCAGTTCCTCAGCTATGATAGGTGGTGGTCAGTTCCCTGGGTATGATAGGTGGTGGTCAGTTCCCTGGGTATGATAGGTGGTGGTCAGTTCCCTGGGTATGATAGGTGGTGGTCAGTTCCCTGGGTATGATAGGTGGTGGCCAGTTCCCTGGGTATGATAGGTGGTGGTCAGTTCCTGGGTATGATAGGTGGTGGTCAGTTCCCTGGGTATGATAGGTGGTGGCCAGTTCCCTGGGTATGATAGGTGGTGGTCAGTTCCTCAGCTATGATAGGTGGTGGCCAGTTCCCTGGGTATGATAGGTGGTGGTCAGTTCCCTGGGTATGATAGGTGGTGGCCAGTTCCCTGGGTATGATAGGTGGTGGTCAGTTCCCTGGGTATGATAGGTGGTGGTCAGTTCCTCAGCTATGATAGGTGGTGGCCAGTTCCCTGGGTATGATAGGTGGTGGTCAGTTCCCTGGGTATGACAGGTGGTGGCCAGTTCCCTGGGTATGATAGGTGGTGGTCAGTTCCCTGGGTATGATAGGTGGTGGTCAGTTCCCTGGATATGATAGGTGGTGGTCAGTTCCCTGGGTATGACAAGTGGTGGTCAGTTCCCTGGGTATGACAGGTGGTGGCCAGCTCCCCGGCTATGAGAAGTGGACAGTACCTTAGTCTTGATAGAAGGCATAGTCATTCCTTCACCCTTAATAGGTGGTAGGTGGCCTGAAGCGCTAAACCCATAGAGGTCACTCCACGCAACAAATGGTACGAGAGACAAGACTTTCGCTCCAAAGCTGTTCAAAGCGAAACGTAGTCTAGAAATAAAGGTTTTTGCTCTTCACATAGGGTCTCTCTCCCATACAAGATGTGATGGAGGCTCGATCCTCCGTCCACTAAGAGCGAGACACGTTACGTATACACACCTAACTAATCAAAATGAGGCTGCAGAAAAAGCTTCAACCAAGGAGATTATGCAAATCCGAAGACTTTACCCGCTTGCGAAAGTCAATATACTTTAAATTTGAACACGAGTGAGCACACTATCCGAGACAATATATAGTACTAACATGTATCCCATGCTCAGAGATGACTTGATAAAGCTCAACAACTGAGCTAGACGTCGCCAGAATAAAGACTATGCACACTTACTGCTGACTAGCAGATGTGGGTAGTACGTTGAACTGCTTGTGTCCAGCAGTAACAGCCTGGTTGATCAGGTCTTGATCCACCAGGAGGGCTGGTCTGGGACAGGTAAACTTGTCACACTTAAGTCCATAATGAAGCAAATAACATACAATATAGTATACCTGGAGAGGGTTCTGGGGGTCAACGCCCCCGCGGCCCGGCCTTTGACAAGGCCTCCCAGTAATGAATATATATCACATATAATTGAGAAGCCACCTTTATCGGCAGTGTGTCTCTGTTGATCAGCAGATGATCGAGCCTGAATGACCCACACGGGTTCACAGTTTCATAAAAACGCAGCGCAGCTTGCTGATACACCGTGCTTCTGACCTCGTGGACGGCAGCATGTGTGTGGTGATGCAGGTGGTCAAGTCGACCAGTGTTAAACACGGGATTTACGAATGGGAAGGGGAAAGTGTTGATAACGAATAAGAAGGCTTTACTGAGATTACTAACCCCAGAGTGTTAATAACCAAAGAAAGCCTGTATGGCTTATTTACACTAGGGTCACCCCTCTTTTTTTTTTTAGCTCCTTTCCCCAGGATGCGACCTAAATCAGTCTATTAGCTTCTAGGTATCTATCAACTTTAAGATCTCTAATAACTTCTATTCATCTATTAACCTCTAGGTATCTATTATACCCATACGAACGCGTACACAAAACACACACACACACACACACACACACACAGAGCGCATATACGTGTATTCACACACACAGGCACGCAAGCACAAACGTACTCACACACAAACACAGACACATACACTTATTAAAAAAATCCAGTTTGGGAACAACAGGGGGTGAATTAAAAGAGGCAATAAATACTACAAACATTGTTTATTTTTAATTATAAGCAAACAACGAGCACTGCTCTCTTCATGTAGCTACAAACAGGTAACTACACATACATTACCGCCTTAAATGACCAGGATACATGTATATATGACCAGGATACACGTATATATGAAGCCTGCTTTATTAAGAGAGCTGTGTGCCGTATACCTGTACAAGGATCCACTCCGTCATACATCTACAAATTATGCAATAATCGCCAGCAAGCGCTACAAGATGCAAAACAACGACGGGGGGGGGGGGATGGGAGGGAATTGAAATGATAGCTCTAGGCCTTTCGTGTTGCAATCAACACATCTTCAGGAGCTTGCAATTCTGCAGAAAAGCTAGAGTCGTTCCCTTGAATGAATTTACCTAGACTTCCTACTCATTTTTGCAACATTGCAAGCTTCTGAAGATGTGCTGATTGTAACACGAAAGGCCTAGAGCTATCATTCAACATCCCCCCCCATCCCCGTGGTTGTTTTGCAACATCCACAAATGGAAAAGGAAACCTGGATGATGTTTCTCTTTATCCTGAGTCCCTATCCATCCACACCACGGTAGCATACCATGAAACACTTTTTATTATACCACGTTTCGATCAGATGATCATAAAGCTGAGGCTCTGCGTGAGCGAAACCTTGTGAGAGCGAAGATTTGTTGCTGTTTGTCGTGCCTCTTCCTCACACACTTGTCGACTCGCGCAGTCACAAAATAAATCTACTTACTGTATTCATGGATAAGAGGTAAGCTCATGGGAGTCATGCAACACTCGGGGAATGGGTGGGGGGGGGTAATCAGATTTGATCCTAGGCAGGGGAAAGGGGAGCACCTGCAAGAAAAGGTTTCGGATTGGGTCTTGAGTGAGGGAGGAGGAGAATTACATAAGTAGACACGTGAGTGAATGTACATCTACGTGTATAAGCGATTTACATTCATGGGGTAATATTACCCATACATGTATAGGTAATCTCACCTGCGTGGGGAAAGGGAAGAAAGGGTAGAAAGGAAAAATGGGTGTTGGGTTTTTGGTTTGGGTGAAGAGTCTAGAGAAGGTGTGATTTTGAAGGATCCAGACACTTGGAGCTGTGAGTTGACCCCTGCGACCGCATGTAGGTGAGTACATAGGTGAGTACATGTGCAACACCTGGGCATCTTTATTTTCAAGACGTTTCGCTAACCAGGGAACTTTTTTCAATTCAAAACAGAGCCTACAAACTGAGGTAATCAGTCCTTCAAATATGAATCTACTATCACCAGTTTCAACATTAAGGTTGAGGGACTGATTACCTTATCTTCTAACCTCTGTTTTGAACTGATAATGCCACTGGCTGGCGAAACATCACAATAAAAATACGAAAGTGTTCCACATGTGTCTAATTCCTCAACTCGTCGGTATTGTATACAATTACTGTTGTGATACTCAGTAATGGGTCAGGTGAAGAGACGGGGCCCAGGTTCGTGAAGGGAAGGGACCTTGACAACGAGTGATGGGGTTGGTGAAGGGAAGGGACCTTGACAACGAGTGATAGGGTTGGTGAAGGGAAGGGACCTTGACAACGAGTGATGGGGTTGGTGAAGGGAAGGGACCTTGACAACGAGTGATGGGGTTGGTGAAGGGAAGGGACCTTGACAACGAGTGATGGGGTTGGTGAAGGGAAGGGACCTTGACAACGAGTGATGGGGTTGGTAAAGGGAAGGGACCTTGACAACGAGTGATGGGGTTGGTGAAGGGAAGGGACCTGGACAACGAGTGATGGGGTTGGTGAAAGGTAGGGGATAGTATTACAGGTTAGCAACGGTCACCAGGAGGAAGTCATAAAGCTAGCTTTACACCGGTATTAAAGCCACATTATTGCTGTGACTAGGCCAGGGCTTCCGGTAGTGACTAGGATGGTCACACTATCCCCACACCACACCTGGACTAGCCCTGCTGACTAGCCATACCCAGGCTGAGGCGAGACGAATGGCCAACTATCCTTACACCTTCTGCTCATGTTCACCTTGCAGTAAATAAGGTACAAGAAAGTGAGAAAAGATTGGAAAGGTACAGGAAAGTGTGAGTAAAGAAGGGAAAGGTAGAAGAAAGAACAGAGGAAAGTGTGAGTAAAGAAGGGAAGTGCAAGACGGCCCCAAGCAGGAGACACAATAAGGGTTCAAAAAGTGTACTTCCCACAGTACTGAAGAAAAAGACGAATGTTGGAGAATAAACTTTTATGGGTCAACGTTTCGCTCTCTGTTATATATATGGCTTGATAAAAGCTATAAAAGAGGGAAACATCGTCCTAAATAGAAAGCAGCGTACCACTCTGTGTCTTATGGGACAGAGAGAGACAGACAGACAGAGAGATGAGGAGAACGTCTCAGCCAGATGGTACATACTTCCTTAGTTACACAGCACTGGAGCTTGACACAACAAGTGCACTGGACCCTTGTAGAGTGTAGTCATGGATACCTAGAGAAGTGAAACCATAGCTAGGATGTTTAACAGGTCAATGGGGAGGCTGAAGGAGAATTCCACAAACAGCTGCAAGAACAGGTACAATGGAGGCAGTGTGAGCAGATCTCGGTGACTGTCGGGCAGGGGAAAAAGAGACGGAAGGTCGTGAATAGAGTACCGAGCTGCCTAGACATAACCGGGCTTGATCCACCGCCAGGCTTGGTCAGGGACTGGGCCGCGGGGGCGTTGACCCCGGAACACCCTCAAGGTATTCCAGGTAAGTGTGTAAATAAACAAACTCACATACACACGCAAATAAGCGCACACAAACACACACACGGGAGGGAGACAACTTCATGGTAATGACCAAGACAAGTTAGTTTCAGGAACTCTGGACAAAGTTGGCAGGCAAGAGGAAGGGCAGGGTCCCTCCAGAGAGCAGCCATGATTTGGTAACGCAGCACTACAGTCTGACCTCCTGTGGTTTCCCGCTGCTTTACATATCTCCAGTTTCCAGAGTTATTCCATTCCCGCTGCCAGGCCTCAGGTCAAATCTTCCTGCAGTCTATCCGACTCTTCTCGCAGTTTACTTGTAAAAGGTTGGAACAAAGGAATTCCACAATGAAGAAGACCAAAAAGGCACAATACCGTGACTGGAACAATACACAAATAACCCGTACATAGGAGAAAGAAGAGTATGACGACGGCTCCCTCACCTTCGCGTGTTATTGATACGAGTGCAAAACGGAAACTTGTTAAATCTTTTGCACCCCGGAAGGATGTTATTCTTTTGTGTCTCTCATGAACATGTAAGACTGGAAGACATTTTTTAAATATTGTATCTGTAGTAAAAAATGTGAACACCATTCTACAGTAGATCTCGAGAGGTTTTAACATTTCATTATCTATTCCTGGGATGGTGTAATCCCCTGGTCTGGGACCCTTGTTCCCGGACCAAGACTTACAGCCACACGCAGTTCGACATATGAACCACAGTCCAATTGATTAGGAATTGACTTGAGAAACTCATCAAGATCACGGGTCTCCCTTCTTATGTACGAAGGGGGGGGATGTTGAAGAATCTTGGTCCCTTTACACTTACTGTGTTATCTTCGTTATAATCATTGCCCCCCTGGTTTTCATTGGGGGCAGTTTGCACCGTCTGCTTAGCATCTCGTTTTCAAAGAAAGTGGTTTCGGTGTGAAGATTTGGGAGCAACCCCTCCAGAATTTTCCAAGTATAAATTATGATGTATCTTTCTCGCCTACGTTCCAAGGAGTACAGTTCGAGGAACTTCAGGCGTTCCCAGTAATTCAGGTGCTTGTCCGAATTTATATAGGCAGTGAAGGCTCTTTGTATATTCTCCATGTCTAATATATGATACGTACCGACATTAATCTAAAAAAACAAAATCCATCTACTGTTACACAGTATCTGCACAATTTATACAAATCTTCAAGCAGTCATTTTTAAATTCTACACATCATTGTTTTGCATCATGTACAAATATCATTATAATGGTTGAGAGAAATATAACTGAATCAAGCTTCATTAAAAATAGTTTTGATTTTAATATGAATATTGGTTTAGGATTAAACCATTAGATTCATTTATAATTAATAAAATTACTGAAGAATTTAAGCTGTGCTTGACAAGTCCTTGACCATCTCACTCGCATCATCATAAAGGAACGGTGAGGTGTCGGATGGTGACTATGAGGTGTTATCTCCACCTTATAAGTCTTTCGTTGTTTTATTATTATTTTTCCAGTTCCTAGATAATGTGAGAAATCACAAAAGCCCTCGGAAGTTCACTATTTTTTCGCAGTAGTTTTTTTTTGCATGGATAATTATAATTAAGTGCATAATTTATATTACAAAGATTATACAACAAAAAGGAAATTCAGTAAATTTATACATGGAAATACAAAACAAATGTTCAGGTGACATGAGGAAGTCGACACTCCCTACCCATCCCCCCATCCCTCCCTTCCTTCACCTTAAATACAGACCCATCCCCCATCCCTCCCTTCACCTTAAATACAGACCCATCTCCATCCCTCCCTTCCTTCCTTCACCTCTAACACAGACGTTCCCCTCCACCCCACTACCGCTTCCCTTCCTCTCTCTCCCCTCCCCACCACTCCCCCTTCCAAAATCCCCAACATAATTTCACTCATTTCTCACCGATTTTGGGATTAATTCCGTTCGCGGAGATTACACTGAAATCTCTGTTTCAACAGATTACAAACAGAGGATCTGGGGTTTAAGGTATTGGTTTAATATGCGCGAACCTTTACACACTAATGTGGTAATGTGATCACTGGAATTGTAAATGGTACTATTTATTGTGTACTTACCTAGTTGTGGCTGCGGGGGGGTCGTGTCTCGGACCCTGCTCCCCCCCATGCCTCGCGAAAGGTTTACAACAAATGCCTGCCGTCACGGGTCTTATAATACCTGGTCATAAAATTCCTTGTGAATTCTGCTTCATTCTTTATCCAGAGCGTTCCACCTCCGGCTAAAAAAGTAGTTCCTGACATACCTTCCATCTATGATCATTCCCGTGGCCCTTTCAAACAGTACGTGTACGCTACACAGTGTTCCGAGTATCTTGTATGGATTGATCATGTTCCCTTGGTTTTCATCTTGAGAGAGAGAGAGAGCATGTGTGTGTGTGTGTGTGTGTGTGTGTGTGTGTACACATTTACCAAAAATACACCATAAACCATGACGAAGCCTGGAATTTTCAGGGGGAAAATCTGAATTTGCAACAATTTTATGTCTGTGTCGACACACTTTGTCCACACAACGTGTCAACACGCCTGTAACACTGTTAACGCCTATCATTTGTTAATGCTTATATGCCTATTGCAATTCCCGGCTGAATAACTGCATATGGGCCCTAACAGCAGCTGTTGTGATGGGTGAGTGTCCACCCCACCTATGCTCACCTAGTTGTGTGTGCTGGGTTCGAGGCACAGCTCCTGGATCTACTTCTTAACTGTTTCTCACAGGCTCTACTGAATTCTGGCCTGCAAGGCCTTGCGCTGAATGACCCATACCGCTTTAGCGCTTCAGTGATAACAATGCCCTTAAGGGCTAGAGCATACCTACACTTGAAACTGTGTGACAGTTGTTAATGCTGCTGCTGCTGGCGAATCGCTACCTGCCTGAAGGGTATTCCGTGGATCAACATCCCCGCGGCCCGGTCCATGACCAGGCCTCCCGATGGATCAGGGCCTGATCAACTAGGCTGTTACTGATGGCCGCACGTAGTCCAACGTACGAACCACAGCCCGGCTGATCTGGCACTGACTTCAGGAATCTGTCCAGCTCCCTCTTGAAGGCAGCCAGGGGTCGCTGACAGTCACATTTTGAACCCTTGTCTATCAAATCTACGAATGTAAATCATAACGACATAAAGGTGTGTGTGTGTGTGTGTGTGTGTTAGTTACCCTTTTGTCCTAGGCACACGTCGATTAGACACTAGGCTTGTTGTGTATATATATATATATATATATATATATATGTGTGTGTGTGTGTGTGTGTGTGTGTGTGTGTGTGTGTGTGTGTGTGTGTGTGTGTAACCCATCCTTCAAGAGAGAGGTGCCTGGCGTGTACCAACAATTTAAACAGGGACTGTGTGCTCTGTAATTTCGCTATTTAGTGCCCGGATTGTGGGTGGCTGGCACCAGCAGCTTGATCGATCAAGTCAGCAAAGAGAAGGTCGGCTCCAGGACTGGGTCGTAGAGGCGGTGACCTCCGGAAATGAAAACAGGTAAAATACAGGTTTAGTCACCCTAACCTAATCTAGAGTAAAGAATAAAAACAATCACAGTACAGTGATTGTAACAATTCACAAAAAACTGCACGTAGGAGAGGAACCTTATGACGACGTTTCGATCCCTCCTGGACCACTGTCACTTGACAGTAATCCAGAAGGGATCGAAACGTCGTCACAAGGTTCCTTTCCTAAGTTCGAGGATTTTGTAAACCTAGAAAAATTAATATATAATTTTCTCGCCGTTTAGATCATACATAAATCATCGTATCTTAACTCATGAGAAAGCGAAAGTCATAACTGGAGGACACAGGCTGAACTGCGAGCACAATTTGTGCCAGGGACGAGGTGCAGGTAAAAACGTGAAGGTAAGGAGTGATAAGATGTCAGTCTTGTATACGACCTGTCGCAGTAGTGTCGGAGAGGCTGTCCACGTCGCTCACCCGAACACTGAAAAGTGTACTTTAGTGTACTTTAGTCCTTTTAGGGACTGAAGTATTTTCGACTAGTATACCTGTGGCCGGTTTAGAGAGTCTTCCTACTCCCGCAGCCCGGCCTAAGTCCAGGCTTTTCTGGCTCAAAAGACCCGTGTTGAATCTAACGTTCAAATTACTTTTGTATGTATACATTGCAGATGCTGCTGCTGCTATTTATGGTGCTGATGGTAATGGTGCTGCTTCTGTTGTTACTGATTGTGATGGTACTGCTGCTGCTGCTGCTATTCTTGTATTACCAGTTCTTCATCAGCAATATAAAGTTCAATAAAGAGAGAAGAGCAGTCCTCCCACATGGTGTATTCCCCACTTCCCCATTGCTGTGTTATCTATCCCCTCTTCTCTCTCCCCAGCGATGAGCTTCTATGAATAATGGAGAAACACGCTGTGACTAACCACCTGCTCGACTTAGCTTCGAGTGATGGTCAGAAAAAACCTCGAGAGTTAGTAGGAAACCCTAAACTTGAGGCAAAATACACCAGTCATGTAGTGGACAGGAGGTAGGGAGGTTGGTGGTTGTGGTTGTGATAGTGGTGGTGGTTGTCATGGTGGTGATGGTTGTGATAGTGGTGGTGGTTGTGATGGTGGTGATGGTTGTGATAGTGGTGGTGGTTGTCATGGTGGTGATGGTTGTGATAGTGGTGGTGGTTGTCATGGTGGTGATGGTTGTGATAGTGGTGGTGGTTGTCATGGTGGTGATGGTTGTGATAGTGGTGGTGGTTGTCATGGTGGTGATGGTTGTGATAGTGGTGGTGGTTGTCATGGTGGTGATGGTTGTGATAGTGGTGGTGGTTGTCATGGTGGTGATGGTTGTGATAATGCTGGTTGTGATAGTGGTGATGGTTGTGACAATGGTGGTGGTTGTGATAGTGCTGTGGTGGTGACAGTGGTGGTGGTTGTCATGGTGGTGATGGTTGTTGTGATGGTGGTGGTTGTGATAGTGATGGTGGTGGTGATGTTTTTTATATTTGTCTGGTGATGGTTGTGTTGTGTGGTACTGTAGTGATTTGTTGTGTGGTGATGCGTACTGTAGTGTGATATTGTTTGTCTTGTTGTTGCTGCTGTTGCTGTAGGTAGTGCTGTTGTTGCTTGCCTCTGTAGCTTGTTGTTGTTGCTACTGTGCTGTTGTTGTCTGGCTGCGGTTGTGCCGTGCTGGTTCGTACGCATACTCGTTGTTGCTACTGAGAACAGGAGTGAAGCTGCGGGTTCCCCACGATAACCAGCAACTAACCTTGGAACACAAAGCTATAAAAGCGCCTCTATTTTCCACGCTATCAAAGTGCAAGAAAACGGCTGAAAACAGAATAAAACGGCAGGACAGGAAAGGACTGAAAACGATGTAAACATAATGAAACGCGAGAGGTAGAGTCCAGCTAGCAAGAATAATGAAAAAAACAAAAACAAAACCACACAGCTCTTGACTTGCAGTTGCAACCCACCGGGACTGCAACACTAACAACACACTTTTTATTCAATGTTCTGTGCGAGAAGTTAAAGAGAGATGTAAATTTCAACGACGTTGCAAGTCCGTCTTTCTCAGACCCCAACAACCTACAACTGCAGCCAGATCTAACTAATTTTGCCATATATTTATTTTAAATTAATAGCAATAATTATTTTTTTTATTAACACATGGGCCGTTTCCCACCAAGGCTAGGTGCCCCGAAAAAGAAAAGCTTTCACCATCATTCACTCCATCGCTGTCTCGCCAGAGGCGTGCTTACACTACAGTTATAAAACTGCAACATTAACCCTTCCTTCAGAGTGCAGACACTGTACTTCCCATCTCCAGGACTCAAGTCCGGCCCGCCGGTTTCCCTGAATCCCTTCATAAATGTTACCATGCTCACACTCCAACAGCACGTCAAGTCACAATAATAATAATAATAATAATAATAATAATAATAATAATAATAATAATAATAATAATAATAATAATAAACACCAAGAGAACTGGTCTGGAACCGGGCGATACTATTATTAAAACAACGTTACCACACGCATGGTGATGTTATCAACGAGCTTAATGTAAACACTAGCCTAGACACTGTCATTGAACCCAAATGTCTCCACTCACTCAAACTCAGGAGTAGCCATTTCAAAGCACATTTAACGTAACCAGTCTAGTTCTATTTCAAAGCTTATTTAACGTAAGCAATCTAGTTCTATTTCAAAGCTTATTTAACGTAAGCAATCTAGTTCTATTTCAAAGCTTATTTAACGTAAGCAATCTAGTTCTGTTTCAAAGCTGAAATCGATATTACCTTTGCTAACTGCAGTTAATTCAGCTTCAAACACGAGCAAGTCAAGTCGCTTTAACCTCAGATCATTGTATCCAGTTGCAGACTAATGATGAATAACAACCTCACTGTTTTTACACTTCAATCACAGAATGACCAGTCTATTACACAACCACAGAATAATAAAGTCTTACACAACCACAGAATGATAAGTCTGTTACACAACCACAGAATGATAAGTCTGTTACACAACCACAGAATGATAAGTGTTACACAACCACAGAATGATAAGTCTGTTACACAACCACAGAATGATAAGTCTGTTACACAACCACAGAATGATAAGTCTGTTACACAACCACAGAATGACCAGTCTGTTACACAACCACAGAATGATAAGTCTGTTACACAACCACAGAATAATAAAGTCTTACACAACCACAGAATGATAAGTCTGTTACACAACCACAGAATGACCAGTCTGTTACACAACCACAGAATGATAAGTCTGTTACACAACCACAGAATAATAAAGTCTTACACAACCACAGAATGACAAGTCTTACACAACCACAGAATGACCAGTCTGTTACACAACCACAGAATGATATGTCTGTTACACAACCACAGAATGATAAGTCTGTTACACAACCACAGAATGATAAGTCTGTTACACAACCACAGAATGACCAGTCTATTACACAACCACAGAATAATAAAGTCTTACACAACCACAGAATGATAAGTCTGTTACACAACCACAGAATGATAAGTCTGTTACACAACCACAGAATGATAAGTCTGTTACACAACCACAGAATGATAAGTCTGTTACACAACCACAGAATGATAAGTCTGTTACACAACCACAGAATGATAAGTCTGTTACACAACCACAGAATGATAAGTCTGTTACACAACCACAGAATGATAAGTCTGTTACACAACCACAGAATGATAAGTCTGTTACACAACCACAGAATGATAAATCTATTCACACAACCACAGAATGATAAGTCTGTTACACATCCACAGAATGATAAGTCTGTTACACATCCACAGAATGATAAGTCTGTTACACATCCACAGAATGATAAATCTATTACACAAGGAAGCGACAATTGCTTTAGTACTTGCTAAATTACCTAATATTTACCTAATGTAGCTTCCGGGGATCACCGCCCCCGCGGCCCCGTCCCAGACCAGGCCTCCTGATTGCTGGTCTGATCAACTAGGCTGATGCTGCTGGCCGCATGTAGTCCAACTTATGAATCACATTTTACGACACGAAAACCAAAAATAACTCGATTATTATTATTATGATTACTATTATAATTATTATTATGTGGAAGCAGTAAGCCAGTAGGGAAAAAGGGATGTAAATAAGTTTGATAAGAAAAAAAAAAGGAAAGGAATCTCCAATTCACTGGATCAAGAGCCCTTCACCAGCATCAATGCATCTCGGTGACTCTCTTGATTTAATCCTCGGAAGGAGGATCGAGCCTTCATAGTTTCACCAAAAACAAAGTCTAGCTTCATTTCACTTGGCCACACAAAATATTATTAAATAATTGTATTTTGCAGAACATGTACGTGGCAGCGGCCCAGATGACTGTCTTCAAGTTTACACCGCTAGCAAGGCGCCTCTATGACCCAAGGTGCGACACCTCCCGAGAAGCAACGAATCTAGGAAACAGCTCGAGGCAGGGCCAGGAGCTGAGCATTATCCCCCTTTACTACAACGAGGTGAGAGTGCATATACACGCAGGGAGGGCCCATTCCCTTAACCGCACATACACGCACACACGCGCACACACGCACACACACACACACTCACAAAGTAGTTAATTTTTTCTGTCTTTGTGTCATGTGAAATACACCATTCCAATACTTTGGTGGCACATTATTCATGTTTTTTGCTAGTTGTCTGGTCACATCACTGCTGCTATTTTTGCTATTTTTTTTTTTGTGTTAAGTCTTAAAGCTTCTATTTGACAACACAAACTCTTTTTAACACTATTTTGTACTTAGTGATAGTTTAGCCATAGCTTCGATGTAATCCTATTACCACAGGCCTCTATAAGATGGAATCCACAAGGATTTGACATTAATCCTATTATCAATATTTGGTGCACATGTGTGTCAGGAATTCAGTCACTTATATCTGCTTCATTTCACATATTTATTCCCAATCTTCTCACCCTTAATCAAACGGCCACTACTATACACAATACTATATGATTCTAATGCAATGTCAATAATGTTAAATCCCTATTCTGAAGAATAAAAGCCAAAAGATCGTAGCAATGACAATTCACAATTAGCCTAAAATTCGGATTGGAAACTTTAGAAAACGTATCGGTCCGTCCTGAACCATGACCGAGTCGCGAGTGACTTGATAATGATTCACGACGGACCGAAATGCCCTCCAAAGTTTCCTCTGTGAACTGCGGATTAGTTTTGAAGTCCCTATATCCACGGCATCTTGCAAATGGCTGTCACTCCCTCTATTCTAACCTCCTCCATTCAATTTCCTGTATTACCTCACTATCTCCTTCAACTTATCGTATACGTCCAGCACCTTCATTCCACCCCTTTCTCTTGCCTCGAGGCCCATTCCATCGCACACAAATGTGACCACCACCGCCTGTGATAGCAATCTGAAGCAATCTAGATCCCCGAGCGTCCTCCCTCGCCTCAACTGCAGTAGATTCTTTACTGGCCTTAAACGAGAACTCTTGGATAATTTGGGTCCAGCCAGAGATTAGCCCCGGGATTGTGGAAGGAGAATTCTCATTCTCTCTCTGTTTATTCATTCATTCTCTCTCTGTTTGTTTATTCATTCATTCATTCATTCTCTCTCTCGCTCTCTCTCCGTAAGCCTACTGGGCATAGCCTCCCCGACTCTTTAATGTGCATAAGGGGAATTACCAACAAACCTCTGGCTGTCTTCAAGAGGAAAATGTGCAAGTTCCTCAAATCAGTTCCTGACCACCCGGGCAGCATGCGGCCATAAGCAAGAAAGAGCCTTGGTCTACTGGGAGGCCTTCTCTGGGATCGGGCCGCGGGGTGGTAACCCCAGGATGCATTCTTCAGGCATTATTCAGGTCTTCCCATTTTCTAGTACAGCGAATATAACAGTCTTCTCTACTGACTCCATTCTTTAAACTTGAATAAAGCCTTTTGGAACAGTGGTGAGGACAAGATTCTAATCTGTGGGACGCGAATGAGTGAGTGGGTTGTAGGTGTAAGTGGGATGTTATAGGTGGGTTGTGAGTGTAGGTTGGGTTTACTGTATGGTGGATTATCAGGTGTAAGTGGTTGCTGTTGGTGACTTGTCTTAAGAAAGTACTAGTTCAGTTATGAAGTTGCATAATAATTTGAGTATATTAACAAAGGATATACACACCAAGAGGTATAGTCTCTCTGAAAGTTTATTTAATCCCTATATTAAAAAATAAAGTATTCTTGTCTAGTGGCGAAAAGGTTTAGTGCAATCTTAATGACTATAGTGTAGATAGGCTTTAAACCTCATTAACAAACCGACCAGCATGTTACCAAACACCCTCACTGAGCAACTATTCTGGGAAGCGTGAATAATAGAATATATACGTGAGTGGGAATTGATAGATGTGCGTAGTAGGCCTATGGAAGAGCTTGTGTGTGAGTAAGACCTGCCATGCATGGGCTTCTACGTCTACCGCAGCGCTCTCTGTTATCTTATGTACAGCCGGGTGACAGACGTAGACAGACGTAAGTGGTAGACAGAAGTGCAGGGATGGTGGTGGTAGTGGTGACTGTAACGGTGGTAAAAGTAAATACCTGAAGGATCCTTGAACTCAAACATAGGTGGTGGTGGTGGTGATGGTGATAGTGGTAGTTGCGGCACTAGTGGTGAGTGCTGGTGGGGAGCAAGACACAACCCCCCCCCCCGTCACTGCCCAAGGTCCCAAGGGCCTCCTGTGGGCAGGGCTCTTCCATTATCAAATAATCACGGCGAAGGGGACAGTGACAAGGAAATTGGGAGCTGATGATAAAAATGGGATCCCCAAATGAATAAGAAAAGGACGAGGGGGATGGGAATGGACATTGATATCAAGAACACTGACAATGGGCAGGGAATTTCCAGAAAACAAGCTTCTGGTGAGACACAGAGACATGTAGTGTGTACACAAGATCTTAAGAATAGAGGACCACTGCACGGAGTGGATTTTTTTTTTTTTTTGGTGCGTATGAGTGTAGTCTTGTGCCTTTGAGTATACTTTCGTGCATTTGTGTGTAATGTCGTGCATTTGTGTGTACTTTCGTGCGTTTGTGTGTAGCTTTGGTGAGTGTTTGTGTTTTAATGAACACATCTAAAGCCATTATCCAAAATCAAGTACGTTTTCAAAAGGCAGAACCATTTTGCACATCTATGCAACAGACTAGCATCTCTACATAAGAACATGGAAAAAAAACAAAAAATTGGATGTAATTACATAGGTGACTTTACATATATAACTCCCGAAGTCTTGTACCTTCATGAACCTGAGTATGGGGGTTCTGAGGTCCAACTTCTTGGTCCACCTTTCAACCTTCAACTGAAAGATTTATTAATTAAAACTAGTGTCATTTTATTAAACTGCAGAGAGTTTTGTTTGTGTGTCGCCCATTAGTCTGTTCCATTTATATAGAAATGGAAGAAATCACAGTAAAACGCGTGATTGCAAATATGCTAAAAAAAAACCACAGTGAAAATAGGAAATAAAACCTGAGCGCTTTCATGTGCTTACACACATCTTCTGAGGTTTTATGTCCTATTTTTCACTATGGTATTTTTTTACTTATATAACAATGTAACGTTACAGACGTGTGTGTGTGTGTGTGTTTGGTCTCACTTTGTTTACCGTCCTTCAGATTTTTATGTTCTGCGATTAGACATTAGCACACTGCTGATGTATCTAATCTTTCTAAATAAGTAAAACTTACCACCACCACACCCCCACACTATCACCACCACCACACCCCCACACTATCACCACCACCACACACCCACACTATCACCACCACCACACACCCACACTATCACCACCACCACACCCCACACTATCACCACCACCACACACCCACACTATCACCACCACCACACCCCCACACTATCACCACCACCACACACCACACTATCCCACCACCACCCAACACTATCCACCACACACCCACACTATCACCACCACCACACCCCACACTATCACTTACCACCACACCACCACACACTATCCCACCACATCACCACACCCCCCACACTATCACCCCCCCACCACCATCACCACCCACCACCTATCACCACTACCACCGAGGTCGACAACATGACACTCTAAGCTGGGATAATATAAGCAGTTCCAGGATAATACGGACTTAGCTTAAATCTTTCTAAAACTGTTTGGCTTGATACAGGAGTACAGTATGATAGTTAATATACTTAAGAGTATACGATGTTGCTACAGCTCCTGGCCGCCTCTTTGCCTTCAGCTAATTTGCGTAATTGGCTCAAATCCTCTTGGTTGCTATTCTAGCTACTTTTGAGCCAGTGTGAGGATATTCCCTCCGGTACCTAAGTCTATGAGGATATTACCTCCGGTACCTAAGTCTTTGAGGATATTCTCCAGTACCTAGGTCTTTTGGCTCGCTGCACCGTAGAACTGCATCCTGTGGGTCACATCAGTGTTCAGCATCACTAAAGAAGTGCTTCCTAACATCCTGTTGGGTGTAAAGGGCCACTCTTCCTAACATCTTACTGGGAATGCCTAAATTCATATGTGAACTCTCTGGAGTGGAAGAGAGACAGAGATACACAATATATGGAAAGTACTTAAGGGCCTGGTCCCCATTCTACACACTACCATGGTGTACTAAAGTGAGAGATATGGGAGGAAGTGGAAGTGTAAACTAAAGTCAGTGACAGGTAGGGGTGCCATGGGCACAATAAGATAACATTGTGTCAACATCCGTGGCCCAGATTATTCAACATACTACAAGTAGAAATCAGAAATACTGCTAGAACAAACGTAGAAGCTTTCAGGGGAAAACAGACCAGTATCTCCGTCAAGTGCCAGATCAACCAGCAATGGATCTGTGGATAAGCGGGCCGCGAACAGCAACAGCCTTGCTGACCAAGGGAACACCACACAAACTTTGCCTTTAGCTAGGCTACGCGAGTAGGAAAACTCTCGAAACCCGTCACAGGTATTCTCAATGTCCGTGTCAGTTACCAGTGTGCGGGGGAGAGTGAAAAGAGAAATAAAGAGAGAGAGAGACTCCAGTCCCAGGAGCGAGCTGACTAACAGTGCCAGTCCTTGCAATGTGTGGAAGAAAACCTATTTCTTGCTAGGGATCCAGTCCATAACAAATGGGAAATGGAGGAGAGGAAGAGGAAAAGCAGACGAACAGGAATGATATATATTCATCATTTATTATTATTGTTACTATTATATTTATTATTATCGGGAGCATCAGGTGAACCAGCAATACACATTGTATTACACAAAACGGCAAACCTTTGTTATTGTATTGAAGTAGTGGTTAAGACTTCATGATCAGTCTACAAAGACTTTTAGATTTTGCCGCCCAAGTGGCTAGATCATTATGCATCCCATATTCAATCCCGTGGAGGGTAGCGCAAGAACACACGGATGCACAAAAGGCCTTAGGAACTAGGCCCCCAAAAGGGTTAACAGGAGTCCATCCGGATATAGAACTAGACCGAAGCACCAAGTAAGCGTAGAGGAGTGTGTAGAGTAGAAGAGGAGGGGAGAAGAGCAGGAGGGAAAACAGAGCCGGATGAACCCATCCCAGTTGGGCCGGACTCATCTAAATGAATGAGCGGTGGCAGTAGTAGGGAGGGAATGGGGAGGAAGAGAATGGGGGATGGGAATGGGGATTCAATACGGATAAAAGCCTGATTGATTCCCATTGGGGAAGCTTTTCATAGGCGTGGTGGTGGCGAGCTGATAGTCAATCTCTGACGCAACTGTATTGGCTAGTAATGTAGTTAGGCATGGCTAGCAGGTGAGACACACCACAAGGAAAGCAGGCTGGAAGGCAGACAAATAGGTGAGCAGGCTGGCAGACAGCAGAAAGACAAGTAAGCAGACAGAGGTACACAGACAGGCAAGCAGGTAAACGGACAGAAAAGCACTCAGGTAAGTAGGTAGGGAGAGAGAGAGAGAGAATTAATAGAAAAAATAGCCTTACTAACGTTAGTGTTGCCTCTCCTACTTCGGAGTTTCATAACTAGTGTCGTCAAGTCGCCTTGCACTTCGAATATCCTAGCTGTGTAACTATTTTTTTTTGAGTAACTTCAATCAACACAACTTTTGAGGTTAATAATGAAAAAAAAAAGCTTAGTGCTTTGAGTCTCGTAATAAATTTGACAGCCACAAATCACGTCAGCATACGGAAAGTGAAAACGCAGGGCCAAGAGCTGCAGATTAACACTCAAATTCGTCTGTGTAAACACACTTATACGAGATTATTTTCTATCAGCAAAGAGCCACAGAAAAACACGAATATAAATCCTGTCTCCATAAGAAGACAAAAAAAACTTCCAGGCAACGAGAAAAAACGAGGAATGGGGAAGATAAAATGATGATAAACCAAGAAAGACGCCCTATTATTATATATTTACGCCATCTGTTGAAGGAGTGGGAGATAGATAGAGAGAGAGAGAGAGAGAGAGAGAGAGAGAGAGAGAGAGAGAGAGAGAGAGAGAGAGAGAGAGAGAACAGACATACAAAGAAAGAGGGAGAAAATAGACAAGAGATGAGGGTGTTAACAGTACAAAATCATTCATGCACGCAAACCAGCGAAAACTGTGAACACACAAAGACACAGACAGATACACAGACACAGACACAGCCTCTACCTTGTAAGTGACTGTATCTTACAATGTTACAATTCATTACCATACAAACTTGGTTAGAGATATGGAAACAAGCAAATAAGCGCATAAGATGATAAAAATGCAAAGAGAAGAGGCACAGGCAAGAAAGGAGATGCAGAAGGAAAGGAGAGGTAGAATAAGAAAGTGAAGAAAAATAAAAATAAAACGGGGAGGGGAAAAAGAGGAACAATAAAGTTAAAAGTAGAAACACAAAGATGAGATAGATTAGGCAAAATGTGAGAATAAAAGAAAAGAAACGAGAGGCACAGAGGATAAGAGAAGAGAGGAGAGGCACAAGAAGAGGAGAGGGTGGGCATAAAGAGGAATACATGCTGCCACGGCCGCCAGAAAGAGACATTTGATTATCATATTTTGCCACTCTGGGCGAATTCTTTGTATAGCGGCCAGCATACAGACTTACTGTAGAGGCCAGCAGACAGACTTACTGTAGAGTCCAGCAGACAGACTTACTGTAGAGTCCAGCAGGCAGACTTACTGTAGAGTCCAGCAGGCAGACTTACTGTAGAGTCCAGCAGACAGACTTACTGTAGAGTCCAGCAGACAGACTTACTGTAGAGTCCAGCAGACAGACTTATTGTAGAGTCCAGCAGACAGACTTACTGTAGAGTCCAGCATGCAGACTTACTGTGGAGTCCAGCAGACAGACTTACTGTAGAGGCCAGCAGGCAGACTTACTGTAGAGTCCAGCAGGCAGACTTACTGTAGAGGTCAGCAGGCAGACTTACTGTAGAGGCCAGCAGGCAGACTTACTGTAGAGGCCAGCAGGCAGACTTACTGTAGAGGCAAGCAGGCAAACTTACTGTAGAGGCCAGCAGGCAAACTTACTGTAGTGGCCAGCAGGCAGACTTGCTGTAGAGGCCAGCAGACAAACTTACTGTAGTGGCCAGCAGGCCGACTTGCTGTAGAGGCCAGCAGGCAGACTTACTGTACAGGCCAGCAGACTTACTGTAGAGTCCAGCAGGCAGACTTACTGTAAAGGCCAGCAGGCATACTTACTGCAGAGGCAAGCAGGCAAGACTTACTGTAGCGGCCAGCAGGTAAGACTCACTGTAGCGGCCACCACACTACAGACACCATCATACAAGTACCAACAGCAGAATGACAAAAACTCTCAACACTTGCACAAGCGAAAGAAATTTCGAAAAAAAAAATTCTCCCCAAACCCTAAAAAAAAAAAAAATCATCCCGCGAGCTGTAAATAAAATTTCGACAAGAGGAGAAAAAAAAATAAAACATTCCCACAAGCGCCAAAAAAAAAATCCCTCAGTTTATACAATATACCAATTTTGTAATATTTCCCCATTTTGACCCCTGCGACGTCCAGAATCGATCTTGGCGCTATTTATGTGACTGATATCAACACTAGGAATGTTTGAGGTAATAGGTGGGAGATAAAAAGGAAAAAGTTAGAACATGGAAAGCTAAAAGACAACAGAGAGTAGAGAATGTTGAGGGATTATGTCACCTCGTAACAGGCTTTGTGCGCGTGTGAAAACAATGTGTGAGAGAGAGAGAGAGAGAGAGAGAGAGAGAGAGGAGAGAGAGAGAGAGAGAGAGAGAGAGAGAGAGAGAGAGAGAGAGAGGAGAGAGAGGAGAGAAGAGAGAGAGAGAGAGAGAGAGAGAGAGAGAGAGAGAGAGAGGAGAGAGAGAGAGAGAGAGAGAGAGAGAGAGAGAGAGAGAGAGAGAGAGAGAGAGGAGGAGAGAGAGAGAGAGAGGACGTATGGATGGTAGTGTGTGGAGATGATTCAAGCACATGGCTCACTACTCTGCCGCTTGTGTTGTGTGTGTGTGTTAGTTACCATTTGTCCAAGGCACATGTCGATTAGACACTAGGCCTGTTGTATATGTGTGTGTATTAGTTACCATTTGTGTGTGTGTGTGTGTGTATTAGTTACCATGTACTCACCTAGTTGTACTCACCTAGTTGTACTCACCTAGTTGTGGTTCCAGGGGTCGAGACATAGCTCCTGGCCCCGCCTCTTCACTGGCCGCTACTGGGTCACTCTCCCTGCGCCATGAGCTTTATCATACCTCTTCTTAAAGCTGTGTATGGAACCTGCCTCCACTACATCGCTTCCCAAGCTATTCCACTTCCCGACCACTCTGTGACTGAAGAAATACTTCCTAACATCCCTGTGATTCATCTGAGTCTTCAACTTCCAACTGTGTCCCCTTGTTGCTGTGTCCCATCTCTGGAACATTCTGTCTCTGTCAACCTTGTCAATTCCTCTCAGTATTTTATATGTCGTTATCATGTCCCCCCTATCTCTCCTGTCCTCCAGTGTCGTCAGGTCGTCCCTTAACCTCTCCTCGTAGGACATACCCCCTAGCTCTGGGACTAGTCTTGTTGCAAACCTTTGCACTTTCTCTAGCTTATTTACGTGCTTGGCTAAATGTGGGTTCCAAACTGGTGCTGCATACTCCAGTATGGGCCTAACGTACACAGTGTACAGGGTCCTGAACGATTCTTTATTAAGATGTCGGAATGCTGTTCTTAGGTTTGCTAGGCGCCCATATGCTGCAGCAGTTATTTGGTTGATGTGCGCCTCAGGAGATGTGCCTGGTGTTATACTCACCCCAAGATCTTTTTCCTTGATTGAGGTTTGTAGTCTTTGGCCCCCCCCTAGACTGTACTCCGTCTGCGGTCTTCTTTGCCCTTCCCCAATCTTCATGACTTTGCACTTGGTGGGGTTGAACTCCAGGAGCCAATTGTTGGACCAGGCTTACAGCCTGTCCAGATCCCTTTGTAGTTCTGCCTGGTCCTCGTCCGATTGAATTCTTCTCATCAACTTCACATCATATGCAAACATGGACACTTCGGAGTCTATTCCTTCCGTCATGTCGTTCACAAATATGTGTGTGTGTGTGTGTGTGTGTGTGTGTGTGTGTCATGTGCTCACCTAATTGTGGTTGCATAGGTCGATTCATAGCTCTTGGCCCCGCCTCTTCACTGGTCGCTACTAGGTCCACTCTCTCCCTGCTCCATGAGCTTTATCATACCTCTTCTTAAAGCTATGTATGGATCCTGCCTCCACTACATCACTCTCCAGACTGATCCACTTCCTGACAACTCTATGGCTGAAGAAATACTTCCTAACATTATCATGTCCCTCCCCCTATCCCTCTTGTCTTCCAGTGTTGTCAGGATGAGTTCCCATAACCTCTCCTCGTAGGATAAAACCTCTCAGTTCCGGGACTAGTCTTGTTGCAAACCTTTGCACTTTCTCTAATTTCTTGACGTGTTTGACCAGATGTGGGTTCCATACTGGTGCTGCATACTCCAATATGAGCCTGACGTACACGGTGTACAGTGTGTGTGTGTGTCTGTGTGTGTGTGTGTACACTCACCGAGAGTGAGTCACACACACGGAACAATAACATTCACTAGGAGTAACAATAACAAACTCCTGTGTGACCAAAACAACCCTTTAACAGCTCAACATAGAGCTGTTGCTGCTACTGGTTCAGTCTTTTAATGACACTACATCCACAGGGGTAACAAACTTACAAGTCAAACCTGTTGACTTGACCAGCAGCCGGTCAGACTTTCCCGATAACTATCTGATCAGCCAGGCTATTGTCACCAGTATTCAGTCCGAGTACTCACGTAGTCATCACAACTGGTTTGAAACTTCCTACAGGACCTTAGTCTCGTTTCCTCCTCAGTATTTCTACTTCTGTACTGATAAAGAATTAGATTCTTACATCAGCTATAAGAAGACGGAAGAAGCTGTTGAGGATGGATGTTGACACAGTGTTCTATGTGTGTGGTTGACACGGTGTTCTGTGTGTGGTTGACACGGTGTTCTGTGTGGGGTTGACACGGTGTTCTGTGTGGGGTTGACACGGTGTTCAGTGTGTGGTTGACACGGTGTTCTGTGTGGGGTTGACACGGTGTTCTGTGTGGGGTTGACACGGTGTTCTCTGTGTATACAGCAACAACGCTTTTCACTCTTGGTTTATTCTGCACCTCACCTTGTATCTCACCCTAGTAAGTTGATTAGATGACAAGTAGTCAAACAAGTACATAGTTAATATAACGGCTAGTAACAAAACACTCCACACAACAAACAACAAAATAACTGATAAAACCTATGTGACCTAGAAAAAGGATATTTGTCATGTTCTATCTCTCTCTCTCTCTCTCTCATATATATATATATATATATATATATATATATATATATATATATATATATATATATATTTGAGGTACTGGAGCCACAAGTTCCAGTACTAATTGCCCCCAAAAGTGGCGATTTAAATGAATACACAGGCTTCAAGAACTTTCATTAATTTCCCAATACCTTTCGGTCCATCCAAGACCATAAATGTATGCCCAGTTGGGTTTATATTTTGCTGCACTATGGTGCTGACACCTAGTGCCATCTATAGGCCTACCAAGCTCAGCTCGACCTGGTAGGCCTATAGATGGCACTAGGTGTCAGCACCACAGTGCCGCGAAATATGAACTCAACTGGGCATACATAAATTAGTAGTAGTAAGTCTATCAGGCCAGGAACCATAACTTGACTTATGCCAGTAAAACGAAGTAAATACATACCTGCAAGATCAGCATCTTGCACGTATATGCAAGATCAACAAGTCTAGTATCTTGAGCCACATACCTGCAAAAGACGGCACTTCATTAACACTTGCCACAAGTTTGCTGTCATTAAGATATGCTAATGTCCTGTTGGCAAGTTGAGAGAACAAGCGTCAATAACGTTAAACCACCACCACAGAGAGAGAGAGAGAGAGAGAGAGAGAGAGAGAGAGAGAGAGAGAGAGAGAGAGAGAGAGAGAGAGAGAGAGAGAGACTTTTATCTCTAACTTTCACTCAAATCTATTTCACGAGGTGGCGAGAAAGTTTGCAACCGGAGACAGGTCTTCTTATCTGGGCTATTTATCATGGGACACTAACCTGCTTGCTTCTTGCAAATCTTCTTAGACAAAAATTCGTATCTTGGTATTGTCCTCTGGGTATTATACTTTTGGTATTGTTCTCTGGGTAGTATTGTCTTGGTATTGTTCTCCAGGTATTATCTCCTGGTATAATTCTCACTTATAACTGATATCTAACATATCCACGTAAAGTTTCACCCTTTCTCTACCTCTCTTACTGCATCACTCTCCACCTCTCTTCCTGCTACACTCTACCCTTCTTCCCGTTTCACTCTCCCTACCTCTCTTCCCCGTTTCAACTCTTTCACTTTCTCTCTTCCCTTTAATCAAAGTAAGCTAAAACTCTCGCTCACTTTTGTTGACTTACCCTGCAATGATTTCAGTCATATTTCATTTTGATTAATATTCTGAATGTTTCATCAACATTCGTGATTAAACTATAGATAAATCCTGCTCTCCAATCATGCCTGCGTATGTGTAGCCTTTGTACTCTTGTGACTGGTGCTATTTAAACCCCGCCGCCGGAGTGTATTAAGATAAATGGGTGTTCATGTTGTTCCTGGTGAGGGAACAACAATCAGTTCTTGCATGGTGTTCCTGGTGAGGGAGCAATAATCAGTTCTTGCATGGTGTTCCTGGTGAGGGAGCAATAATCAGTTCTTGCATGATGTTCCTGGTGAGGGAGCAACAATCAGTTCTTGCATGGTGTTCCTGGTGAGGGAGCAACAATCAGTTCTTGCATGGTGTTCCTGGTGAGGGAGCAACAATCAGTTCTTGCATGGTGTTCCTGGTGAAGGAGCAACAATCAGTTCTTGCATGGTGTTCCTGGTGAAGGAGCAACACTCAGTTCTTGCATGGTGTTCCTGGTTAGGGAGCAACACTCAGTTCTTGCATGGTGTTCCTGGTGAGGGAGCAACAATCAGTTCTTGCATGGTGTTCCTGGTGAAGGAGCAACACTCAGTTCTTGCATGGTGTTCCTGGTGAAGGAGCAACACTCAGTTCTTGCATGGTGTTCCTGGTGAGGGAGCAACACTCAGTTCTTGCATGGTGTTCCTGGTGAGGGAGAAACAATCAGTTCTTGCATGGTGTTCCTGGTGAAGGAGCAACAATCAGTTCTTGCATGGTGTTCCTGGTGAAGGAGCAACAATCAGTTCTTGCATGGTGTTCCTGGTGAAGGAGCAACACTCAGTTCTTGCATGGTGTTCCTGGTGAAGGAGCAACACTCAGTTCTTGCATGGTGTTTCTGGTGAAGGAGCAACAATCAGTCCAGGTGTGCCTGCTATCTTTATCTTATTTTTGCTATTTTTCTTATTTCCGTAGCTCGGTCCTGGGCCAGCCTTGTCTGGTCAATCAGGCTGTTGCTGCTGGCAGCCCGCTGACCCACATATCCATCACACCTATGGTAATAAGTTTGCGGAAAAACTCTTTATTCTGAGTACGTTTCGCCCAGTGCTGAGCTTCATCAAGTGGCAAAGTGGAATACGAGTTAAAAGAGAATGTAGTAACTGCAACGGCCATTAGATATTAAAACAAAATATATGGTGAACAAATTAATGATGATTGTCACCAAGGACACAGTTATTCTAATGTAACTACAAACAGTTACAAAATAAAAAATACCAGCAAAAGATACATGTCTACTACTAGCCTGCTGTAGGCCCGGTGCAAGGTATGGCCCTGCACGACACCTGGTTTATTCCGAGGAAGAAAGGGATAGATCCAATTCCTTAGATCAAGAGCTCTGCTTTAGCGTCACTGAAATCCCTTTGAAGGATCGTCCATCTGTAAATTTGCTACAGGCCCCACTTAAGTAAAAGGTTGACCTCTTTCCTGCTGTAGACCTCACTTAAGTGGAAAGCTGGCATCTTCCCTGTTGTAGACCTCACTCAAGTGG
This sequence comes from Cherax destructor, assembly GCA_009830355.1. Lineage (NCBI taxonomy): Eukaryota > Metazoa > Arthropoda > Malacostraca > Decapoda > Parastacidae > Cherax > Cherax destructor. The sequence goes on from WNWK01000909.1 coordinate 282,988, forward strand.
AAGACAACACCCGCTTCTCGTGTGTCCTAACGCGGTCATCCTTCTAATTGTGTCTAGTGTTTAACCTAGCTTCTGTTTCAGGCTTGCAATGTCCCACTCTTTTCTCGTTTGTGGAGTGAAGAACCAAGCATGTGCTCTTGTGTGTGTGTTTGTTAGTGTTAGTGTGTGTGTTAGTGTTAGTGTGTGTTAGTGTTAGTGTTGTGTGTGTGTGTGTGTGTGTGTGTGTGTGTGTGTGTGTGTGTGTGTGTACGATCTAACCAGGCCTGCTGTGTACCATCTAGTAAGGCTTGACTGCACCATCTGACCACCTCTGCTCTCTGCCATCAGCCTAGACTTCCTCTATACCACCTGGCCAGGCGTGCTCTGTACCATCTGGCCAGACCAGCTGTGCAGGTATGTCTATTTCATTCTCTTCTATGAGTTTATCTCTGCCCCAGAACACTTTCGACAAATTTCCTTGTTGCTTTTCCCTCTTTCTTTCTCAACTCTAGTGGTTAATTTACTCTTCTCTGAGAGGGTAATCTCTTGTATTATGCTCTTCTTGTCTCTCTCTTGGGTACCCAACTGTATTTTATTTGACATCCTGTCTACCTGGAGTCTACCTGGAGGGTACTCCGGGGGTCAACGCCCCCGCGGCCCGGTCCTTGACCAGGCCTGTGATATGAAAACTTATTTTTTTTAACTCTGTAATATCAAAGTTGCAACGTGTTTTGCTCATGACGTATTTGAGTCAACACGTTTCCCGAGAGGAAAACGTCGCCACGGATCGAAAAATGGCTGAGTGTAAAAATACGTGAACGAAAGTTTTTGCAAAATGATGTTCTGATGTAATAAAGTTTTCCCTGTCTGAGAGGCATCAACAACACGACAGATGTGGCTGGGTGAGCAGTCGGATAGCTAGGTAGGTAGTCTTGGTTAGCTGGTATGCAAACAGGTTAGTAAGAAGGTAGGTAGGCTGTTAGTTGGGTGTTTGGTAGATAGGTAAGTAGACTGGTAATTAGGTAGGTCGGCAGATTGGTAATTAGGTAGGTTGGTGAAGAGGCAAGCGGGTAGGAACAGAGGGTGGAGGCTCGATTCTCCGTCCGCTAATCGTTGAGATGCACACTCTTCTCACCCAACCAGCCAGGTCCAGGCCTAGTCTGGGACCGGGTCGCGGAGGCGGTGACCCTCAGAAGCGTCTTCAGGTAACCTTCAGTAATCACGTTCCCCTCATCCCATCCCTCTTCGTCTGTTCCTCTCATCCCGTCTCTCCTTGTCACTCTCATCCAGTCGTTCTCATCTCGTCTCTCTCATTCCGTCCCTCTCATCCCGTTCCTTCACGTTCCTCTGGCCGTGCATGGAGTGTGACAGGCAACACGGACCAGTGAAGCTACAAGGCATTGTGTCCCTCGTCATCCTTGTACCCTGGCGGCTCGGGAATATTCTCATTCCCAGCCGCCTCCAGGCACCTCCGCACTGCCGGCACTTGTCCAACTTGTTGATGACCCAATTTAAGTTTATGCACCTATTCCAGCCAGACAGTCAACTGCCCAGCTAGGGGACCTTGCAACCAGCCACCTAGGTAGTCAGTCAGCCAGACTAACTGTATTCCTCAGAGCCAGTCTCTCGTTTACCCAGTTAAACAATCTGTTAGGCAGGGAGTAATTAAGCCTGCCGTCCAACCATCAAACGAGCCAGCCAGGCACCAGGCAGTTTACCTTGACGTTTAAACTGGCAATTGAAACAACTACACAACAATCCAGTCAAACATTCCTTGAATTGACTAAACAGATTGTTAAAACATCTCTCACTAAAGTTGTTAGTCATTATTCACCCACGCTATAAAAAAATCTTTGGGCCATACACTGACCGTGTATAGCTGGCCAGTGCAAAGTCAACGTTGCTTTACCAGTCGGACCCAGTGGATGGAGTCTCTCCAGTTTGTTTACTCCAATTATGAGGTGGAGGTTCTATGCTGGCGCAGCATACTCCATGACGGGTTTAATACATGACTAGGTACAGCTTTCCTTCCTCTGATCTAAATCTCTTTATATTACCCATAGCGCTAACATATGTCGTACATAATGTTCTAAATTATGTTTTGTTTCTGGCTGTATGAACGATGGGACGCTCTCCAAGATCTTTCTCCCTGCACCGTGCCTGAAGTGCTTAAAACTCAAGAGGTTGTATTCCTTCTCTAGTCCTCTCTCTATTTCTTATATTATGATTAGTTTGCATTTATCAGAATTGAATTCTGGCAACCAATTACGGGTTGTTCAAATAATCTCAGCGCCTCTTCCTACCATTTAAAATATTCATCGACAGCTCACTGGAAATAGACCAAGTAACAAAAATCTTGAATATTCCTATAATGAAACACTGATCTTTAGAACGTCATCACTAATACGTATGATATCCGAATTCCAGGAGAAATTTTAAAGATTTGTCAAAGAAAACCAGCAAGGATTCAGGGAAAGACAATCCTGCCTCATGAACCTTCTAGTTTTATGACAGAGATGCAACATTAAAAGCAAGGCTGAATGGACTATAGTTTCTAGGATTGTAAGAAAGCTCTCTACTCCACCACAGTAACGTGAACCAAGGTTGATAAGGGAATATCTGAAAGACGGGAAACAAAGTGTGAAATACCTCTGATATACCTTTGATAAGTTTCGAGAGTCTTTCTACTCCCGGAGCCCGGCCATGGGCTCTGTCAAGAGATTATTTATTATGCATAAAACTGATATCTTTATATCTGTTAATAGTTCTGGGGATCATTGCCTCTGCAGCCTGATCTCGGACAAGTCTTCCAAAGATGGAAAGAAAAATTGCAAGACTAGAAGCTATCAACACAGAGAGAAGTAAAGTTAACCAGAACGTTGGGTGTGACTTGAACTTGCCTAGCAAGGGCCAGTAGGCCTGTTGCAGTGCTCCTTCTTTCTTATGTTCTTGTAAGATTTACCTGTCATCTTACATGTTTATGATACAGAGAAAAGACCAGTAATCCTGCCAGAGTGCGAGCAACCACTGAACAGGATCCCGTGTCAAATTCATGGCAGGAACTCCATGGCTCCCGGCAGACCTGGACCTGAAGCAGTGGTCAAACAAGTGCCTACTGCTGTCTCTCACAATTACCTCCACTATAACAAAAACCACTATAATAAACATCACCACCATAGTCACCTTCCCACCACAACATTCGCCACTAACCACAACCTCATGAGCTACTACTACCATTAGCCAAATCATAATATATTTCTGACCATTCGCGAGCGAATGGTTTTGTGTGTATGTGTGTTAGTTACCATTTATTAAAGGCACTTGTCGATAGACACTTGACCTGTTTTGTGTGTATGTGTGTGTACTCACTTAGTTGTGGTTGCAGGGGTCGATTCACAGCTCCTGGCCCCGCCGCTTCACTGGCCGTTACTGTGTGTGTTAGTTACCATTTTGTCCTAGGCACATGTGTGTGTGTGTGTGTGTGTGTGTACTCACCAATTTGCACCTACTATATTTACCGGGGTTGAATCTTAGCTCCTGGTCCCAACTATCACACTACAATCGCCCGTATTACTGACATTACTGATGCGTGCGTGGGTGTGCATTTGCACGAGTGTGCGTGTGTACATACACTTTCACGCGTACGATCACAATCCCCTCGGGAGGGACGATGAAGACATAAACAAATGGGGAAGACGAGCATGGGGGGATATGGAAGGTGGGGTTGCCACTACTCCCCTCATCACCCCCACACACACCCCAGTCAAGCACATAAATCTGCAGGAAAATGTTCCCCGGGCCGCCACCAGTCTGGTACTGGTCGCCACCAGTCTGGTTCCGGTCGCCACCAGTCTGGTACCAGTCTGACACCCAAGAGTTGCACATGTGACTTATTCATCTAGGTGTCTGCATTACATGCCTTCAATAATATGATTTATGTACCTTCAATAATATGAGTTATGTAACTATTGTTTTATGCTGATGTAAATACGAGTCGGTCTTGAGTTGAAAAACTTGTCAATGTTAACATGTTTTAGATTTCACGTGAACACCATATATTATTATTTTGCAGAAGTCAAATAAGTAGACTGAGGATATTATTATTTTGCATAACAGTCAAATAAGTGGACTGAGGATGACTCGAAATCGTAATAAAATGAGTGTAAACAACTCACAATACTGATGAAGGTCAAACGAAAGGCGAGACAGTCTCCTAAAGCTAGCAAGTTTGCTAGTTTTAGGACTGATTCCCCAATGGTTTTATACTATTTCTTGGTACCTGAACTATTATACTCTTCCTTCTCCCCCATATATATATATATATATATATATATATATATATATATATATATATATATATATATATATATATAATATATATAATATATAAAATATATATAATATTATATATATATATTATATATATTATATATATATATATACATGTATATATATTATATATATATATATATATATATATATATATATATATATATATATATATATATATATATATATATATAGACACACACACACAAGTATATATAAGTACTCATTTATACGGGCAGGTGAGGGCGGAGGGAAAGAGTATGCCTTTCCTACCTTTAATATGGAAATATATACAAATTTAAATGGGGGAAATTCGTCTCTCAAGCATCTACAAAACAGCCACATACGAGTCTTAATAAGAACGAAGCCCCGAGCTATGAAATCGGAGAATATTCTTTTATAATGATGTGCACACCGGTTCTGTAGGGCCTATCTCACAACCCTCTCTCTCTCTCTCTCTCTCTCTCTTCTTCACCTCTCTCTCTCTCTCACCTTCACCCCCACACTCCCCCTTCCTCTCCTCTCTTTCTCTCCCCTCTCACTCTCCTGTCACATCCGCTTTTGTTTCTTTGCTAACGCTCTGAATCTTGGGAGCGTCAGGTTCCCCATATTAGCAATATTTTGAAGCCACACACCACAAAAGGTTGACACTCTGGGTTATTTTCGTATAAAATTAATATACTGTGAGACGTGATAGTGAAGAATATCAAGTATATTATTACTAATATTATTATTATTATAAATACACTACTCTCAGAATACTGAGAAAAGAGAAATATAAACATGCCACAGTCTAGGAGGAAAAAAAATAATCAAATTTGCTAACAAAAGAAACATTGTCTTCTGATCGTTTGCTGGCGTTGTTGTGGAGCCACTACACACTCACGCATCCTATGATTTATCTGTGTTTTAAACTTCCAGGTGTGCCCTCGTGTACCTCTTTCCCTCCTTTCACACTGTGCGCGTGTGTGTTGGGGTGGTGGGGGGAGGGAGGGAGGGAAGCCACCTACACAAGTTGCAGCCCTGGCCACTACCCTCATCCTCCTTGCCTTTGTTATGTTAATATTATTTTCTGCAGTATTTCTTGTGCAGCCTTTGCTGGCTATTGTTGTGGTGGTGGGCGAGGCTTCGCTACCACCTTGAGAAGCTTCACCACAACAAACAAACAAGGAAGAGTGGTGTAATTAGCAGTTCACTGTGCGGGGAATAACACTAACACCTGGTGGTTTTGTCGTAGTGGACAACGACACAATACTCCTCAGATCCATTCAATCGAATAATTATAGTCATGTAATTTTGAAAAGTAGAGAGAAGACCGGACATGGAATAGAGACTGGGAGTAGTAGTGGTGGGGTTTTGTTTATGATGAATGGGAAAGTTTCTCCTCCCCAGCTCAGTGAAGTCTTTGATCATTTGACCGAGACCTGCCGCTGACTTACCAGTGCTTCCTGTAACATACCTGTAACATACCAGGCATCAGGTCAGACTTTCTTGTTGACCTCCGAATCAGCCCACTAAAAAAAAATATCACGTCATAATATGTAACATTTAAGACTCGCTACTCTTTTGTGTCCAACGATCTAGAAGGAGAAAAACTACAAACAATCTAAGATGTTCTGGGAGTTAGCAGCACATGGAATATATCACTGGAGGAGCATCTCAACCCTATGACTTCAGGAACCTATGCAAGACTAGCGAATATTAGAACAACCTTCAAGAACCTCAATAAAAAATCCTTTTGAACTCTGTACACAATATATGTTAGGCCAATTTTGGAATACACAACAGCAGCGTGGATCCCGCACCTGATCAAGCACGTTCTTAAGCTTGAAAGGATTCAAAGATTTACAACCAGACCAGTGTGTATGAAAAGAGACTAAAGGAAATCAACATGACTACTCTGGAAGAAAGAAGGACTAAGGGAGATATCTTTACGGTACACACTCGAGAAGAATTGAGAGGAAGGATAGAGGCAGCGCGTTTGAAATTCGAGGACTAGAATCAAGGAAACACAGATGAAAGCAAAACACACACACACACACACACACACACACACACACACACGAGTCATAAGAATGTTAGGAAATACTTTTTCAGCGTCAGAGAAGTAAGATAGAGAAATGAACTGGATGTGAAAGAGCTGGAAGCAGACTCCATATACAGTTGTAACAACAGAAATGTCCAGCAGTGCTGATCGACGAAGCTTAGGATACAGGATCAGAAGCCAAGATTCAACCCCCGTAAACACCAAGCAGTATTTGTAATAATATTGGTAGAATTACCGACAATATGTTAAGTAAAAGGACACAAATGCAACTAATGTGACATTTTATTGTGGCAACGTTTCGCTCTCCAGGAGCTTGAGAAAGCTCCTGGAGAGCGAAACGTTGCCACAATAAAATGTCACATTAGTTGCATTTGTGTCCTTTTACTTAACAAGCAGTATTTGCATAAAATCAAAGGAGATATGACCATGGCATATAAGATATTTAAAATAATGGGCAGAGTGGAGAAGAGCTTGTGGGATAAAAGAAGAAAATGATGAAGAAGGAACAATCAGATAAACCACTAACAAGGTAGGAATTCAATAAACAGATAGTGAAAACCATCTTTATAAAGAATTTCAAAAGTTTATATATGAATTCATTAAGTAAGAACTAAGAAAGTCGGTCTATTGTGGCTTAAGTAAGGGGGTTCAGGAGCTGAGACTCGACTTCCCTTTTCCCTCAAGCACAAACAGATGATGTTGAAAATGGTATAAAATACCAACAAGTTGATGATTAAGACACATGTGCAACAGTTGGGTATCATTATTCTTGAAACGTTTCGCCCACAAAGTAGGCTTCTTCAGTCAAATACGGAGTTGGCAGGTGTAATGAAATGAAGATGATGTAATCAGTCCATCAACTCTTATTCCAGGCTGAGGGACTGACCACCTCAAATACTATTTCTTCAAGGTTGATGGATTGATTACACATCTTCATTTCACCACTACACCTGCTGTCTCTGTATTTGACTGAAGAAGCCTACTGTGTGGGCGAAACGTTTCAACAACAAAGATACCCAACTGTTGCACATGTGTCTTGAGCACAGATGAGTACACAAACATACATCAGCATCCTAAGCTAAACTAGCAAAAGTAATAATAGGTTAAAGCAATCTGAACATAGAATCCAAAGCGCTATTCACCATGACGAGGGAGCATAAATGAAAGATAAACCCTTAGATGTATCATATAGATGCTAAAAAATAAAAATAGCTCGTGGGATGAACTAGTGAAGGGCAGTACAACTAGTGAAGGGCAGTACAACTAGTGAAGGGCAGTACAACTAGTGAAGGACAGTACAACTAGTGAAGGGCAGTACAACTAGTGAAGGGCAGTACTAGTGAAGGTCAGTACAACTAGTGAAGGACAGTACAACTAGTGAAGGGCAGTACAACTAGTGAAGGGCAGTACAACTAGTGAAGGGCAGTACAACTAGTGAAGGGCAGTACAACTAGTGAAGGGCAGTACAACTAGTGAAGGACAGTACAACTAGTGAAGGGCAGTACAACTAGTGAAGGACAGTACAATTAGTGAAGGACAGTACAACTAGTGAAGGGCAGTACAACTAGTGAAGGGCAGTACAACTAGTGAAGGACAGTACAACTAGTGAAGGAGAGTACAACTAGTGAAGGGCAGTACAACTAGTGAAGGGCAGTACAACTAGTGAAGGGCAGTACAACTAGTGAAGGGCAGTACAACTAGTGAAGGACAGTACAACTAGTGAAGGACAGTACAACTAGTGAAGGACAGTACAACTAGTGAAGGGCAGTACAACTAGTGAAGGGCAGTACAACTAGTGAAGGACAGTACAACTAGTGAAGGGCAGTACAACTAGTGAAGGACAGTACAACTAGTGAAGGGCAGTACAACTAGTGAAGGACAGTACAACTAGTGAAGGACAGTACAACTAGTGAAGAGCAGTACAACTAGTGAAGGGCAGTACAACTAGTGAAGGGCAGTACAACTAGTGAAGGACAGTACAACTAGTGAAGGACAGTACAACTAGTGAAGGACAGTGGCATTCCATTTTTTTTTTTTTTGTATTTAAATGTAAACACGACAGAGATGAACCACGCCAACTAACCGAATGTTAAGAGTTTGACCCTGGAGCTAGCGCACAACACCAGCTATACCCAAGAGCTGAACTCAGCACTAACACACTCAGCTAGGTAAACACTGAAGCCAAGAAATCGCCTTTGCTCGTCTTGTTTATATAGGAATCACGTAAACAGGATATTTATCTTTCTCTCTGTTATCCACCTTACATTTTTAGCGGCGTTACTCGCATTCATCTCTCAAGTTTTCCCCGTCTATCCTCCACAATTCTATTCCTCCCACAATCCTTTTCATTTCACTTTCCCTTTCTCAATCCCTTCATCCACTCCCCTTCCACAATTCCTTTCATTCTATTCCGTGGGACAGGTCATCCTGAAAGATGGTAATTCCCAAGTAATAGTAATTCCAGCCTTGCTGGAACTAAACCTTTGAAGCTTCAGTATCTGCTGAATCTTTAACTGGAACACTTGGCGATATCCTCATCACTTTACTGAAATCCGCCAGCTCTGGCTAACCGATTTCATCACTTGATACCTGAAACACATCCTGTGTGGTGGTAAATGACAAGGAAACATTGCTGGCTTTTGCTCCCACTATCTATGTAATAGCACAATCCTGTTGCATCCAATTTTGTTAAATAAAAGAAAAAAATAATTCTACTCCCCCTCCCCTATAGCCTCCATTCCACATTTCTCTTCCACTATTCATTTCTTTCCACTCTCCCTTCCCCAATCACCTTCATTCCATTTCACTTTTCTTCCACTCCTCCCTTTCCCCTCGCCTCCACAAATAAGGGACCCTGGGCCAGGATAAACTATGTAACCCAAGTCTCCTTTTCGGTGCTGCTTTTCCCCTCTTCATCACCCTGTGGCATCTAGTTCCACCCATCTCCTCTCTTAATTTGCTCTATTTAAATTATTTTCCTAGTGTCTGTCAAACTCTCTTATCCTGTCTTGCGCTTATTACGACCATTTCTGGTATCACATCATTTATACTTTGGTTTTTGTGACATCTATTGTTTTGCTGTTGATATGACATATAAGCAAAGATGGTCACTAGCTCTGGAATCTCTCCTTTTGTGACAACATGATAAGCCTTGTATTAATATTGGTAGAATTACCGACAATATGGTAAGTAAAAGGACACAAATGCAACTAATGTGACATTTTATTGTGGCAACGTTTCGCTCTCCAGGAGTTTTGTCAAGCCGTTACAAACAATACATGGACACAGAGGGTATATATATGCTCAGAGTGAGGTGTAATACTAGTGGTAGTGGTAGTAGTAGAGACATAAGTTGTAGTAGTAGTAGTAGTAGTAGTAATACAATAAGGTAGAACAATCAACTTGCACATGAAGAAAAGGTGAAAGCAATTACTTGGGTAGCACAAAAATATAGGTTAGACAAATATTTCTGTTGGATGTTGGATTAGAGAAGATCTGTATCAGTGTTCCACCTCTGCGAAGTTCTTTGTGTAGTCTTGCTAAGACTGAAGTCTTAGCAAGAATCCTCCTGAAAACAGTAAACCCTGCCATTACATAGTCTCTCCTGCTAATACTACACAAAGAACTTCGCAGAGGTGGAACACTGATACAGGCCTTCTCTAATACAACCTCCAACAGAAATATTACTACCACCACCACTAGTATTACACCTCACTCTGAGCATATATATATACCCTCTGTGTCCATGTATTGTTTGTAACGGCTTGACAAAGCTCCTGGAGAGCGAAACGTTGCCACAATAAAATGTCACATTAGTTGCATTTGTGTCCTTTTACTTAACATAAGCCTTGCCTACCCTGGCTGACAACACCTCCACTCCTTCCCTTCCTCCCCCCATCCTTCATCCACGACGCCCTGCCTCAACTCACTCCCTACCTCCACAATTGTCCACCACATCCTCCCTCCTCTACCCTAACCTATTCCCTCCTTCCCACCCGCTCCCCTCGTAGATATTCCCTCCTTCCCACCCGCTCCCCTCGTAGATAAGTGCATAGACAGACTTTTATGCAGGTTAAAATCATCAGTATAAAAGCTTACACAGTTGTTGCTATTATTATAAAAAAAAAACCTTCCTATAACAGACACATAATGGTGACGTGCTGAAGATTCAACTTTGGATAACCCAACAGTCAGCTTGATCAATCCATGGCTTCAACCTTACCAGGAGGCTAAAAGGATCAGAGCACAACACCAGTTATCAGAGAAAGCCAGAAAGGTACATCTTGCTTTCTGGTCCCTGGTCACAGTAAGGTCAATCTTTGGTAAGACGAACTCCTTCATATTAGTCTCATCTAATTCCTTTATTGACCTTGCGGACGCTTCTTCAATAAAGAAATTAGATATCCGTTAAAGATGGCTTTCATACTGAAGATTCGTTTCCCACGTGGAATCTCAACAACCTCAACTGTTTATATATATATATATATATATATATATATATATATATATATATATATATATATATATATATATATATATACATGTATATATATATGTACCGATTAGGTAAAACTGGTCAATTAGCAAGAATTCATTTAAAATTAAGTCCTTTCTAAAATTTTCTTTTATACTTTTAAAGATATATATTTTTTCAATTATGTTGATGTAAAAATTTTTAATTTTGAACCAAAAGAAACTTAGAAAACTTACCTAACCTTGTTATAACAAGCGTAATTTAATTCAGCCTAACCCAACTAAATATATTTTAGATACTTTTACAATAATTAAATAATAAACAAACACAATGAAATATATTTTTTTCGTTAGGTTCAGAATGATTTTTGCGAAATTATTGCATACACAAATTTTCGCTTGTTCTATATGGCAAGATGAGCGTTGCTTTTTAAGCCAAAATCGCCAGTTTTACCTAATCGGCACGATATATATATATATATATATATATATATATATATATATATATATATATATATATATATATATATGCGCAATAATCGCAAACGAGTAATAATAGATGCTGCAAAACAACCACTGGAGGAAGTAGTTGAATGACAGCTCTAGGCCTTTCATGTTGCGCCAACACTTTTTCAAGAACTTGCAATAGTGGACACGAATGGAATGAATTCACTTAGGACACACCTTTACTGAAGACGTTTCGATCCTTGGTCCTTGGTTACTCGATGGACCGAAACGTCACAAACAGAAGTGACCTAAGTAAATAAATTCGTGAGTAATTCTTATCAGGGGTCGCGGTCTCACAGTAATCACGGGTCGACATCTCAGTGTGGCAATTGAATCAGTTATACAATTCAACTCTATTTTTTGTGTGTTATGAGCAATACACAATCTGAGCTATAAAGCATTTTTCGCTACTGGCAGGGGAAAAAAAAGTTTGATGTGCACATTTCACGTTTTATTTCTGGTTGAGAGAGCGAGGTTACTGTCAGTCTTGTTGCCTACAGCATCCTCATCCCCATGCTGAGTGTATCCCATGCTCACCCTTCCCACCGGCGGTATAAGCGCTCATAAACACCCACGCATATGGAACCACGCACGCGCAATACCAACTCGACCCCTGCAACCACAACTAGGCGAGTACACACACTACACCTACGTTATTACACTGGATAATGAACCAAATTTAAAGTATAATGACACGATTAAAATTTTTTAGTGTTGCCACTACCTAGAGGCCATGATTTTCACTCCCTCAGCTCATGTTCACACTCTTAACACCCCTCCTCCCCTACTCTCCAAGTCTCTTCCCCAATCCCACAACCAAAGACCCTACAATCACCACCACCTCCCCTCCCCCAGCCAATGGAAGACTTCCCTTTTCAAATTTGTTCGTGTCTTCTACCTGTAGGTTACCGGTAGTCGTTTCTTGGGGTCACCGGGCCCCCCCTCCCCCCACAGCCCGTTACTGGACCAGACTTCTTGGTTTACGAGGTGACTTTCATACATATTTTTACCGTAAGCAAATAATACCAAGCTGTGGCTGGTGGTTTTATCTATACCTGCTATGAAGATGAGAATTATCATTATTATTATTAATTTATGGGGGAGAGCTAAACCCGTAGAGGTAACAGAGCCTGGGGGAACAGAAGGCATTCAGTAATGATGCCAAGACATGCCTTGGGGGTTACTGGCATGGGCCGTGCCCGGCCGCGATGGTTGAAGAATTCTCGAAACTGCTCACAGGTAACCCATAGGAAAAAACACAGCTCTTCTGTCATTAACACACACCGCCCCCATACCCACACCTTAACTACAGACCAGTTTCACTGATATGTATACCATGCAAGATAATGGAGAAGATTATCAGTTGAGTGGTAGAGCACTTGCAGAGAATTAGTTTCATAAACAATAACGAGCAAGGGTTCAGAGATGGCCACTCTTGTCTATGACAAAATAAGAGAAGTGAGACACGGAAGAGAGGGTGGATTGCATTTTCTTAGACTGCAGCAACTAGGAATGTGATCCTGTACCCTACACAAGAGACCTGGGCAAAAATTTGAGGTACAAGAGCCAGGAATAACAGGGAACGTATTCTGGTGGATCAGAGTGCCTTACTGTGAGGCAGCAACGAGTGACTGTCCGGGAGGAGATGCCAGAACGAGGAAGAGCTTTAAGCAGGGTTCCAGAACAAGAATCAGTATAGGGACTAGTACTCACTCTGGTTAATGTGAATGATATACTAGATGAGACTGAGTCAGATATATCCCTGTGTGGTGATGATATAAAAATAATGAGAATAAAAAGATGAGGACACAGAAAGGCTGACAACACCTGTAAGAATAATCAGATAAATGGCTGCTGGAATTCATCCCCGACAACCGAAAGGTCATAAAGATTGAGGAAGAAGCAAGAAGACCGAGCACGGAATACAGCCTTGGGGGACAAAGGCTGTACACCTCAAAGAAAAAAAAAAAAGAATATCGCCAGAGACTCACATTAACTCAATAAATCTCTGCAGCCAATGCTCCTCTGGCAAATCCAAGAGCAGCCTTCAGGACTCTCAACAAAGAGGCATTCCAGTCCCTTTATACAACTTTATGTAAGGCTTATCTTAGAGTATGCAGCGCCAGCATGGAACCCACACCATGAAAAACCATATTAAGAAACTTGAGAAGTGCAGAGGTATACAATACAAATTTATTTTAACCTAATACATTGTTTATATATAAATGGGTGACATTTCAGAGCATGTTGAAAGTCCATTGTTATGCAGAGTATTTCAGGCAACGAGTCTAGTTCCGGTGCCGAGGGATGTGAGCTCTGAGAAGAGCCTAATGGAACTAAATTTAATGACATTAGAGGACAGAAGACCCAGGAAATATATGATAACATACAAAATACTCAAGAGGAAGTGATAAGGTACACAGGGATAAGCTGTTTGAGAGGCGGGAAACAGGTACTCGGGGGCAACAGCTGGAAATAAAGACACAGATGAGCCACGGGAATGTCAGAAAATGGAACGATCTTTACGAAAAAGTGGGGGTGGCAAGTTCCATACATAGTTTTAAGAATAGGTACGACAAGACCCACCTGGGTAAAAGGAAGTGAATCTGGCAAGTGCCAAATTGAGAGGGGGGGAGGGCAGGAGCTAAAACTCAACCAGCAACCACATATAGGCGAGTACCTCCCCCCACATCTCCCAACCTCCTTCATACCGTTCCCCTAAAGAGCCCTTCACTGATACTTGTGGGATGGCTTTATTTACACACTTGTGCCATTTCGAGCCTATGCCGTTCCGTTGGGTGACCTTTCCACAAGCTCCATGGTTGTCCCTTTCCCCCCCCTCTTTCTCTCCGTCACTTAACAATCCCCGACACTCCCCTCTGTCTCTGCTAACGACCCTCTACCACCCCTCAGAGAGCTGTGTAATCCGACCCAGCACAGTGAACCTGTTCCCTCCCACACACCATCACATATCTTCTCATCTCACATACCACTACAGCTTCCCTAGCATCACAGCTCCCCTCCCACAATTTTAAACCCCCTCCCTCACTAAAATCTCCTTAGCTGCTATACGTACAGTGGAATGTTTGATGATATCCTCATCAAAGTATTGAAGTCTCGCACCTTAAGATAACACAATTCACTGCTTCATAAATGCATTCCATCAATGTGTATTGGAATATGACAGGGAAAAAAAACATTGTGGGTGTTTCCACAATGTAACTATCACAACAGAACAGTGTAGCCACACACTGGGGATGTTCCCACAAAGTAACTATCATACAGAATAGTGTAGCCACACACTGGGGATGTTCCCACAAAGTAACTATCATACAGAATAGTGTAGCCACACACGTGTTTTCACAACGTAACTATCATACACTGCGAGTATTTCCTTTATTAAGTCTTTAATTATCACCACTAAACATCTTTCTTTCCCTATTTTCCTATTTCCTCTCCCCCCACATGATACACTTTTTGCCAGTTTCTTCCTTTATTCACTTCCTTTACTTCCCCTTTTCTACCTTCCATTCACTTCTCTTACATTTCCTCGTGTATAATATTATACCAGAGGTTTTTTTTTTTTCCCTGTCCTCCTCACCGCCTTCTTTGCCTCTACTAAAATCTGTCCTATTCTCTCAATAACACACTCTTTTATCTTCTCCCCCTCCCAACACCCCATTTATTGATTGCCCTCTCCTTTCCCTTTCATTCCATTATCTCTCACCCTCCCTCCCCTCTCTCTCTCTCTCTCTCTCTCTCACACACACACACTTTCCACTCGTTGTGTCGCCCTTTCATTAACACGCTATGCCGTCTCCCCTCCGTTATCACCTGTTCCATTTCCCCTATCCTCTTCGCCCCTTTTCCACTTTCTTCTCTTCCTCACGCCCTTTCACTCTCTCATTTCCACATCACACGTTCTCCCCTTTACATTTTCCCCCAATTCCACACGTTCTCCATTTCTTCTCAATTCCACGGCTTGCTATCTCCCCTCTGTTATCACTCATCCTTTCCTTCCCTCCCTATCTATCTCCCTTTTTCCTTACCCCTCCCTTCCACCTTCTCTCTCCCTCTCTAGCTCTTTTTTTTACACAAGGTTTACAAGGTGAGGTTAAGGTTACTAACTTTATTTACAAGCTAAGAGCTCTTCTATACTTGACTCGTATATAATTACTCCTAAAGCAGATAGAATTACTTTTCAAGATATAGATTCGGTTGAACTTCCAAATCTTCTAGTACCTTACCTATGTACTCTCTCTCTCTCTCTCTCTCTCTCTCTCTCTCTCTCTCTCACGTGTCTCCGAGTTTTATCCTGGTGGGAAGACTCTCCTGCTTAAGACATTTATTGAGATGCTGGACAACATTTGTCCCGAGGCTTGCTTAATGGTGCATCACGACGGTGTCTTGCACCATCACTCGTGGTGTAAATACATAAGACTTTTGTCCCCGCGTTGGTTGTGTGTGTGTGTGTGTGTGTGTGTGTGTGTGAGAGAGAGAGAGAGAGAGAGAGAGAGAGAGAGAGAGAGAGAGAGAGAGAGAGAGAGAGAGGAGAGAGCGACGGTAGAGTTGGAGAAGAAGCGCGGCCAGACACACAGCAGAGCGTGGACGCTAAAGACAAGGATGAGCAAGCAAGATAGAACAAAACACGGACAAGCAAGGAAGATCAAACAAAACACAGACAAACAAGACAGACAAGCAAGGAAAATAAAACACAGACAAGCAAGGAAGACGAAACAAGATGCAGACAAACAAGATAAAACAGAGACAAACAAGGAAGATCAAACAAGACAAGGACAAGCATGACTAGTTCCACTTAAAATGAGAAAACACGAGAAGAATCAGAGGAGATATGATCACAGCACACAAGATACTCAGAAACTATTACTAAGTAAACGGCAACACAATTTATGAACGCAAACACGTAAAAGGCAGAACGGACACTTTATTAAGGCAATGTTTCGCTTGGAAACCTGGCTAGGAGACCAGGCTAGGAGACCAGGCTTGGAAACCAGGCTAGGAGATCTTTTTTTTTTTTTTTTGGCCAAGAGAAACGTTTTCTTTACACACTGTCCTTGTTTCTTTGTTTTCATACTTCAAGACCTCTTCCCCTTCCCGCATCATGATTTACCATGAGGAGAACAGTGTAGGGTTCGTAAACAATGGAGCGAAGGTGAAAGAAACTCGCTGTAGACTGTTATACAGGGCGATGTATTGGGAAAATAACTGACGAAGCCCAGCCTGTCCGAGTCTCCCTAACCTCAGGGTTAACAGACTCTCTTAGCCTTGACTCACGGGAGTCCGTGACGTCATGGCTAGCAAGAGATGCTGAGTATAAATGGTATTTGAATTACCACTACAAGTATCAGCGTTAATGATTATAATCATAACCGTATTTAAAGAGGTGGACTGGTAAACCAGCAAGTCCGTCTGTAATACAACCTATCCAACATTCTCCACCTGACTCTCCACACCCAGGTACATCTGTTTGTGACTTGGGCGAAACGCTGTCAATAAAGGAAAAAAATATTCTGCATTTGTGTTTATTTTTCCATCGTGTCAGTATTTTATACTATATATCTCCAAGGAAGGAGGTGCAAGACATCTTTATGCATACACTCCAATGTACATATATGACTAAGCAAGAAGGTTGGTAGGCACTACACCAGAATATAGGCAGTTAAAATGAGGGAGGCCAGCAGCTATAACTCAACCCCCCCCATACAGGGAAATCAAGTTCAACCATCGCTAACACAGTAGACAAGTTCAACTCATCCAAACACAATATAAATTCAACCCTAATGAACGCTTAGAAATGGGGAGGATTATTTGACTGAGATGTATAAATGGAAGACAGAGTTAAATAAAATAGGGAATATAAATGAATAAATCTAGGGAAAATAGGACTCGCAGAGCAGTGTGTGTAAGTTGGAAAAAAATGGTTTAAGGATACAGGAAAACTGGTTTGGTAACAGAGTTGTGGATGAGTGGAACAAACTCCCGAGTAGCGTCGTTCAAGAGATAACCATGGGTACCTTTAAAAATTGGTGTGTGTTGGTGTGGGCTAGACTTGCCTAGCATGGGCCAGCAGGCCTGCAGCAGTGCTCCTTCTTTTAATTTTTCTTATGAACACACAATGTAAGTTGAACTCCAACGAACACATAAGTTGAACTCCAACCACACATGGCAGGTTCAATTCCTCCAAATAAATAAATGTACAACTAAGCGAGTATAAACTTTTTTCAACTGTACTGTACAAGGTACTCGCTTTAGCTAAAACAAAGAGACACTTACACGTGATCATGATAAATTAACCTGAAAATCCACTTTGTTATAACCTATAACCAAGTAATATACTCCAGGTGAGCTAGATGTAATAATGTACTTAAAAAATGTCAAAAAGCACTCGGAAATCCCTTCCCCACACCAATACTCAGAAATCCCTTCCCCACACCAATACTCAGAAATCCCTTCTCCACACCAATACTCAGAAATCCCTTCCCCACACCAATACTCAGAAATCCCTTCCCAACACCAATACTCAGAAATCCCTTCCCAACACCAATACTCAGAAATCCCTTCCCAACACCAATACTCAGAAATCCGTTCCCCACACCAATACTCAGAAATCCCTTCCCCACACCAATACTCAGAAATCCCTTCCCCACACCAATACTCAGAAATCCCTTCCCCACACCAATACTCGGAAATTCCTTCCCTACACCAATACTCAGAAATCCCTTCCCCACACCAATACTCAGAAATTCATTCTAACACTCAGGAATTTCTTTCAACACTCAGAAATTCCTTCCAGCACTCAGAAATTCCTTCCAACACTCAGAAATTCCTTCCAACACTCAGAAATACCTTCCAACACTCAGAAATCCCTTCCCCACACCAATACTCAGAAATTCCTTCCCCACACCAATACTCAGAAATCCCTCCCCTACCCTAACACATAAATCCCTCCTCTTCCCCAACATAAATCCCTCCCCTTCCCCAACAAAGAAATTCCTCCCCCACCCTAACAAAGAAATCCCTTCCCTACCCAACACAGAAATCCCTTCCCCACCCCAACAGAAATCCCTCCCCTACCCCAACACAGAAATCCCTTCCCAACAAAGAAATCTCTCCCCTACCCAACACATAAATCCCTCCCCACCCCAACACAGAAATCCCCTCCCCACCCCAACAAAGAAATCCCATCCCTCACCCTGAGCACAAAAAAAAAAACAGAGTTGAGCTCAGCTTAGTATTGAGATATGCAGTGTTATCTGCACGCTAAATGTAGATCTCTCTCTTTAATTTGACGTTCTGCTGGTGAGAATAATGATATACAAGAGTGGTGACTGATTACCCTGCTATAAAACACACCCTACCCTGAGAACTGATGACTTCATCAACCCAGCTATATAATTATGTGAATAAAATACCCAGAAAAACATAATGCTTCGTCCATTTTGTGAAAACTGAAGCCATATTTTTTCCTTGAAAATAGCAGGTTAACTCGTAAAGAAAATAACAATAATTTCTAGCAGTGGAATTTACAAAGGAAAATATGAAAATGTTTTTTTTTTTTTTAGAAAACGGGCGATATTTCTGTTTTGTTTACATTAACGAGAAGGAAAGTTTTGCAGCAATTCTCAATATTAAAGATGAATGTTGTAGACGGTGGTGGGTCTGGCAGCCGACAAGTCTGTCTTAAGAAGTAGGTCAAGCCTCATCATGTGTCGTTAGTGTACGAAACCATCACGAACGAGGCCATCATAAACAAGGTCATCACGAACGAGGCTATCCTAAACGAGGTCATCACGAACGAGGCCAACACAATCAATATGAATGACATCAACACGAGCAATATATGAACGAAAGCAACTTGAAGTAAGCAACACGAATTAAGCTAAATAAGTTTTCAGCTCACGAACTGAAGCCTTGCAGCTCATTCTTTCATTACTTGCGCATGAATGTGCTCACACACAGACACACATGTCGTGCCGAATAAGTAAAACTTGCGATTTTGGCTTAAATAGCAACGCACTTCTTGCCGAATAGGGCAAGCGAAAATTTGTGTATGCAATAATTTCGCAAAAATCATTATGAATCTAACGAAAAAATATATTTCATTGTGTTTGTTTATTAAATTATTGTAAACTTATATAAAATATATTTAGCTGGATTAGGCTAAATTAAATTGAGCGTGTTATAATAAGGCAGGTAAGTTTCTTAAGGATCTTTTGGTACAAAATCATTAATTTTATGTTAACATAAAATAAAAAAAATATCTTTAAATGTATAAAAGAAAATTTTAGAAACAGAAAAATTAGAAAATGGTCAGAAAAGACTTTCACAATCGCTAGTGATGATTCGCCAGGGCAAAACATCAGAAAAACTTAAAAAAAAAAATGAAGGTCTGAGCTGTAAGTAGAGATCCAGGAATTATGAGAGAGGAACAAAAAATAAAGGAAAACTGTGATTTTTGGAATAATGTGGCAGCACAGAGTAAAAGTCCAGCGATGAATACCAGGTATTCCAGGAATATATTCATCTGACACTCGTCTACCTACACAAAGTTCATAATAATAATGACGGAGAAGAATTTATCATTAATACTTATAGTTTACCCAATAATAAAAAAATAACTGGAAACTCATTAATATTGTTTTTGGTTAAGTTCAGAATTATTTTTTGTGAGGTTACTGCATACACAAATTTTCGCTTGCCTTTTAAGGCAAGAAGAGCGTTGCTATTTAAGCCAAAATCGCAAGTTTTACCAATTCGGCACGACATGTGTGTGTGTGTACTCACCTAGTTGTGGTTAAATAACAAAAAGGCACAATACCGTGACTGGAACAATACACACACAACCCGCACGGGTCGAGACATAGCTCCTGGCCCCGCCTCTTCACTGGCCGCTACTGGTTCACTCTCCCTGCGCCATGAGCTTTATCATACCTCTTCTTAAAGCTAGGTATAGAACCTGCCTCGACTACATCGCTTCCCAAGCTATTCCACTTCCCGACCACTCTGTGACTGAAGAAATACTTCCTAACATCCCTGTGATTCATCTGAGTCTTCAACTTCCAACTGTGTCCCCTTGTTGCTGTGTCCCATCTCTGGAACATTCTGTCTCTGTCAACCTTGTCAATTCCTCTCAGTATTTTATATGTCGTTATCATGTCCCCCCTATCTCTCCTGTCCTCCAGTGTCGTCAGGTCGAATTCCCTTAACCTCTCCTCCGGGACTAGTCTTGTTGCAAACCTTTGCACTTTCTCTAGCTTCTTTACGTGCTTGGCTAGATGTGGGTTCCAAACTGGTGCTGCATACTCCAGTATGGGCCTAACGTACACAGTGTACTCACCCCAAGATCTTTTTCCTTGATTGAGGTTAGTAGTCTCTGGCCCCCTAGACTGTACTCCGTCTGCGGTCTTCTTTGCCCTTCCGCAATCTTCAAGACTTTGCACTTGGCGGGGTTGAACTCCAGGAGCCAATTGCTGTGTGTGTGTGTATACTCACCTAGTTACTCACCTAGTTGTTGTTGCAGGGGTCGATTCACAGCTCCTGGCCCCGCCTCTTCACTGACCGCTACTGGGTCACTCTCCCTGCGCCATGAGCTTTATCATACCTCTTCCTAAAGCTATGTATGGAACCTGCCTCCACTACATCGCTTCCCAAATTATTCCACTTCCCGACCACTCTGTGTGTGTGTATGTGTGTGTGTATGTCTGTGTGTATGTATGTGTGTATGTGTGTGTATGTGTGTATGTGTGTATGTGTGTGTGTACTCACCTAGTTGTGGTTGCAAGGGTCGAGTCAAAGCTCCTGGCCCCGCCTCTTCACTGGCCGCTACTGGGTCACTCTCCCTGCGCCATGAGCTTTGCAGTCTCTGGCCCCCTAGGCTGTACTCCGTCTGCGGTCTTCTTTGCCCTTCCCCAATCTTCATGACTTTGCACTTGGTGGGGTTGAACTCCAGGAGCCAGTTACTGGACCAGGCTTGCAGCCTGTCCAGATCCCTTTGTAGTTCTGCCTGGTCCTCGTCCGATTGAATTCTTCTCATCAACTTCACATCATCTGCAAACATGGACACTTCGGAGTCTATTCCTTCCGTCATGTCGTTCACAAATACCAGAAACAGCACTGGTCCCAGGACTGACCCCTGTGGAACCTCGCTCGTCACCGGCGCCCACTCTGACACCTCGCCACGTACCATGACTCGCTGCTGTCTTCCTGACAGGTATTCCCTGATCCAATGTAGTGCTGTAGCGCTGTGTGTGTGTGTGTGTGTGTGTGTATATATGTGTGTGTATATATATATATATATATATATATATATATATATATATATATATATATATATATATATATGTGTGTGTGTGTGTGTGTGTGTGTGTGTGTGTGTGTGTGTAAAAGTGTGCGGAAAGGCGACAAGAAAACATTTCTTCAGAGAGAGTAGTAGAGTGTTGGAATGGGATTCAAGAGGAGGCAAATTCTCTTTGTTGTTTCAAATATTCTTTAATCTCTGAGACGGAAGACAAAATCATTTCGGTGCATACACGAGATGCGTTTCTCATTTTATTGTTATTTCACTGACGTTACGTTTCGTAATGCACGTATATTTTTCAGCGTTTGTAATCATTTTCTCTCTCTGAACTCTCTGAACTGCACTTATCTTCTGATCCGTCAGGCTGTTGGCGCTAGCAGCACTCTCCAGCATGGCTTTGCTGCATTAAATTTACGCGGTAATAAAGGGATAAACAGGAGAATGGGAGGCAATCAGATTGGCATCATCAAGTGGAGGGCAGGTCTAATTCCCTGGATCAAGAACTCTTCAGCAGCGTCAAGGGACAAGCAGCGTACACAGGCAGGGTGGGGTGGTGGTCAGGACTGCAGCCTACACACCATCCACTATTCTCGACACCGTCTAGTCTCTTGCTATATTTGCCAGCCCCACCTCGCAGGAGAAGAGGTCAACACTGTTTATCTCTCAGGTACACTAACCTGGTCGTCACAGGCCAGGTCAACACTGTTTATTTCTCAGATACACCAACCTGGTCGTCATAGAACTGCTAAATACTGTATCCTTCTGATACACTGATCTGATCCTCACACACACACACTCAGCAACTACCCACACTCTAGTATTCTCCCACCTCTAGACATGGCAATAAAATTCACGAGCCCACAGTAAATAATGAGGAAGGCTCGGTCTGAGACCGGGCCACGAAGACCATCATCTCCGCAACCCCGTCGGAGAGTGTGTCCTCATCCTAATATTGTAGCATTAAGTCTCGATAAGACGACTGAAGCAATTTTCCTGGAGAGAGAACCCATCCACCTCTTGTACGCTAGTCGCTGGCTGAGTCCTCACTTACCAGCCCTGCCATCTTACACTCACGGGACGCTCTTCCTTATACTCCCTGGTGGGATACTATTCCTTATACTCCCTGATGGGATACTATTCCTTACACTGCTACACTCAAGAACAACTCTCCTGAGCAAGAACGCAAGAGCCTTGCCATTAATGTTATAACTGTTATCAAAGGAAAATAAATTTAAGCGTATACTGAATGCAAGTAGAATTTTTTTTTTTAAGATTTACCTGTTATCTTAAGTGCTCATGAACCAAAGAAAAAGAGCAGCAATCCTGCCAAAGTAGCAAAAAATAAGTTTCCATTTCACAGGACGTTAGTAGTTAGTACCTTCCTGGACGGTTGGTGTTTACAACGTTCTCACCCAATACTCTTTCCCACCCTCGATGTCAACGCTAGAAGCTGTAAAAGAGTAGCACTCGAGGAGGTCACAGCCCACCCTCGATGTCAACGCTAGAAGCTGTACGAGAGCAGCACTTGAGGAGGTCACAGCCCACCCTCGATGTCAACGCTAAAGCTGTACGAGAGTAGCACTTGAGGAGGTCACAGCCCACCCTCGATGTCAACGCTAGAAGCTGTACGAGAGTAGCACTTGAGGAGGTCACATCCCACCCTCGATGTCAACGCTAGAAGCTGTGCGAGAATAGCACTCGAGGAGGTCACAGCCCACCCTCGATGTCAACGCTAGAAGCTGTACGAGAGTAGCACTTGAGAAGGTCACAGCCCACCCTCGATGTCAACGCTAGAAGCTGTACGAGAGTAGCACTTGAGGAGGTCACAGCCCACCCTCGATGTCAACGCTAGAAGCTGTACGAGTAGCACTTGAGGAGGTCACAGCCCACCCTCGATGTCAACGCTAGAAGCTGTACGAGAGTAGCACTTGAGGAGGTCACAGCCCACCCTCGATGTCAACGCTAGAAGCTGTGCGAGAATAGCACTCGAGGAGGTCACAGCCCACCCTCGATGTCAACGCTAGAAGCTGTACGAGAGTAGCACTTGAGGAGGTCACAGCCCACCCTCGATGTCAACGCTAGAAGCTGTGCGAGAATAGCACTCGAGGAGGTCACAGCCCACATTCGATGTCAACGCTAGAAGCTGTACGAGAGTAGCACTTGAGGAGGTCACAGCCCACCCTCGATGTCAACGCTAGAAGCTGTACGAGAGTAGCACTTGAGGAGGTCACAGCCCACCCTCGATGTCAACGCTAGAAGCTGTACGAGAGTAGCACTTGAGGAGGTCACAGCCCACCCTCGATGTCAACGCTAGAAGCTGTGCGAGAATAGCACTCGAGGAGGTCACAGCCCACCCTCGATGTCAACGCTAGAAGCTGTACGAGAGTAGCACTTGAGGAGGTCACAGCCCACCCTCGATGTCAACGCTAGAAGCTGTGCGAGAGTAGCACTTGAGAAGGTCACAGTAAAAAGAATATCGTCCAGTGGGGGTCAAATACAACATGAGGCTCAAGAAAAAAACAATTTAATCTCCACAGTGGAATAAAAAAAAAAGACATTCAAAATTGGAATGGAGTGTAAAATGTTATCCAACCCTCTACTTAAGTGGAAGAGAAAAGTGAAGGAACAGGGTCACTATGTAAGAGAGACAAAGGGGAAATATATATAGGTTGAATGATGCCACCTTAACATACAAGGGATGCCAGAGATCTGGGCACGGCTTGTGTAATTCCTGCAACAATTTCATAACAATAATAATAATAATAACTTTGTAACGTTTTATTTTTATTATTAATTTTTATTATTATTGACTCATAAATCCGTGACTACAGCCAGCTGTGAAAATAACAGTGAAGCCGACTAGATCTGTTCAACCGATAAAGGTCAATATAATAGATGACATGATTACATGAGCGAGCAATAATGTGGGTTACAATATTACTGAGATAACAATAGCAAATACGGGTGAAAATGGCGTAATGAGTGCAATTTACGATCGTAGCGGCAAAATCACTGTACACACACACACTCCCACCACCTGATGTGTGGGTAATTTTGAGGTCAAAATACACTATATCAGGGGGAAATTTATTATAATAAAATAAAGTTCTGATATTAGAGGTCTTGTACACACACACACAAACACAGCATTATGTTTACATCTGGTTTGTGGGAACTAATTCGTAAATTATCAGACTAACACACACACAACAAAGAGGCGGAGCCAGGAACTATGACTCGACCCTGGCAACCACAAAGGTCAGTACACACACATGCACATAACCTGAACATTATACTGACAGTATGGATAATATAAAAATAACAAGCAATCAACGCAAATATTTTTGCCTGAAGAGGAGGTCTCTAGTTAGACCGAAAATATTTACGCTGTTTCTCTAGGGCTAATAGCTGAATATCGGAGAGAGAGAGAGAGAGAGAGAGAGAGAGAGAGAGAGAGAGAGAGAGAGAGAGAGAGAGAATGTAAATAAATTTAAGAATCCTTAACTTAACCTTGTAAAATCTTGTGTTTGTGTGTGTGAGAGATAGATAGATAGATAGATAGATAGATAGATAGAGAGAGAGAGAGAGAGAGAGAGAGAGAGAGAGAGAGAGAGAGAGAGAGAGATGGGAGTAATATGAAGGCAGGGGAGCGCAGCAGAAGTCAATATTTGTGGAGCGGGGTTATCTGGAAGCAGCGTGGAGGCTGACACACACCTAGGTGGCGCTCATCCTCCTCTCATCTGGAATATTGCTCTTCTCCGGAGATAAGCCGGATCTCCCTGGATGCTGCAGGCGGACTCCCAGTTAAAGAATTTCCGCCGAGTGCTCTCTCCGATCTTGTCTGATATCGCCCTTCCTTCACTCCCTTCCTCCCTCCCACCTACAATCCCATCCCCCCTCCCTTTCTCAATCCCTTCCCTCAATCCCTGCGTCCCACCCTCACCCTTCTCCCGGTACAGTTGTGTCGGGCTCAACCCTGGGATACTCTTTGAAGATGATATTGGATAGTGTAGTATGAGTGTGGCTGGAAGCAGTAGGTATAATCTGAGTAGCAAGAAATGAGTGTCAGGAGTATGGCTGCAAGATGTGGCTATATTGTTGGTAATGTTGGCAGGTCTATCTATACCAAAATGTTGATCGCCACCACAACCAGGTCTCGAACCTGACCTCTTGGTTGATGACCTTATCTGTCAGAAGGCTGGTGCTCGTAATGAGCAGCTCGACGTAGGCTCCCACAGTCTGGCTGACCAGGAAAAATTTACAGGACCTTATCAACCTGTCTTGTAGATATATGTCTGTGTCGGTAATTTTCTTTATGCCTAAAGCACTGTTGTGATCCTTCAAGGATTACAACAGTGCCATTATCACATCTGCGAGAAAAATGATGGGATGGATAATGAGAACATTCAAAACAAGAGATACCAAGCCAATGATGATACTTTTTAAATTACTTATCCTCTCTAGGCTGGAATATTGCTGTACATAAACATCTCCGCTCAAGGCAGGTGAAATTGCAGATCTAGAGAATGTACAGAGAACCTTTACTGCACATATAAATTCCGTCTAACATCCTAACTACTAGGAACGCTTGGAAGCATTTGGCTTGTACTCAATGGAGCGCAGGCGAGAGATACATCATAATCTACACATGGAAAATCCTAAATTCCCACACTGAGTGTCTCCTTATCCCTTGCGTTACATTAAAGGGCTCTCTTACCCCTTACCTTACATTAAAGGGCCCTCTTACCCCTTAACATTAAAGTGCTCTCTTACCCCTTAATTTACATTAAAGAGCTCTCTTACCTCTTACTTTGCATTCAAATGCTCTCTTACCTTTACTTTGCATTAAAAGGCTCTCTTACCGCTTTGCATTAAAAGGCTCTCTTACCCCTTACTTCCCAAACTAAGTGCCTCATTACCCCTTTACCTTAACTCACGTACCAAGTGTCCCTTACCAATTAATTCCCACCCCCAGTTAGTTTCTGTTTTCTTGATGCAAACACTGCCACTGTCCCCTCCCCACCTAACCATGTTAAGCACAGTAAAAACAAGGAAGCCTAATTTAAATAAGACTGCCTTCCTGTTCCACATTTGCTTTACAAATGGTGTGACTTGACGCCGGTGTCTCCCTTCCCCCTCCCCCCGTCCACCCCCCTTTCGTCACTCGACGTGGTGTCCCCATCATTCCCCCTCCCCCTCCAGGGCTTCTCTCACTCTTGGTGTTCCCTCCCCCCCAAACAATTAGTAAGTTTATTTAGGCACAGATACACGTAAGTACAATTATCATACATAGTGTAAATTACTTAGCATAACCCAAAAAAAGGGTCAGTCAAAGTGACTCCTCACCCCACACTTCTCGTCCCCCACACACACCCTGCCTTTCCCAACAAGCTGGTATCATAGAGGTGTGGCTAACGTTATGGACTAAGTTTGCTGCCACACTGACTGTGGCTTACAATTATCAACTCAACTCCTGGTGACAAATCGCTTTATACTCCCAGACTTTATAGCAACTTTACAAACGTATTATACCAAGGAGAACTTTCCACGTCTGCAATACTCTTGCAGTATCCTCACCTCTGGATATTTTGAGAGAGAAAAAAAAAGAAGTTTGTAAAACAACTTTGGAATGGAGATTGAGAGCGAGGAAGTTTGGGTGGAGTGTGAACTTCGCTGAGGTAAGATGGTAAGGTATTCAATACAAGAGAAACAACAGGCAATTGTTGCTGGCAGTGATGTTCAGGCAGGCTCTCCCTGGCTTTCTTGCGGGCAGGTGGGTGGATGGGCAGAGTGCAAGACATACTGCACTCCCAACTATTACTGCTATAATTACTACTGCTCCTACAATCATTACTACTACTGCCAGTTCTACTACAACCATTACAAGTACCACCACCACTACTATTACAACTATTATTACTACTACCACTACAACCATTACTACTACCACTACAACCATTACTACTACCACTACAACCAATACTACTACTACTACAACCATTACTACTACCACTACTATTACAATCATTACTATTATTACTACAATTACCACTACAACCACTATCACTCTCACACCACAATCACGACTGTTTACTTGTCACTTGTACATTTAAATCAGTGTTGACACATCCTGATCTCTCTCTAACTTCCTCAACTTCCACTTCTTCACCTTAAGTCTTATGTCATCCTCTCTCTCTCCCTCCTCCGTTACAACATTTTTGTCTTCTTCAACTATTTCCTTGCTCTTATACTTTCTCCCTCTATTACCCTCCATCTCTTGTTATTTTTATTCCATCTTTCCTCTGGTTTATGTTCTTCCACGCTCGCCTTTTCTAGTCTTCTTTATTATTCAACTCTTTATTCACAGAGTTTCTATTCAGTCACGGCCTTCTTTTCCTTACTTAACATATTCTGTCTTCTCATTCTTTCCTTTCATTCCCTCTCTTTTTAATTCCCCTACCATTTTTTTCACTTTTTTATTCTCTTCTCTCTCTCTCTTTATATAGTGGTTTAATAAGCTACGTGAGCAAACAGTAGGGAATGTTTATTAGAAAACATTTCACTACTGGGCTCGAAACGTTTTCTAGTATGTCCTGGTGTTTGCTCAAGTCTCTTTTTTTAAACCCCCTTTTCGGTCATTAATTACCAAAATTTTCATCATTGTGAAGATGTTCCTGGTTCATTTTACTTTTCCATTATCATCATTTTCTTGTGATAACGCTAAAGCTGTTTATGAGTGCCCAGGGTTTAAAGTATGAGTGCTCAAGGCTTGTAAGTGTGAGTGCCCAGGGTTTATAAGTATGAGTGTTCAGGGTTTATGAGTGCGCATGGTTTGTAAGTATAAGTGCCCAGGGCCTATGAGTGCCCAGGGCTTATGAGTGCCCAGGGTTTATAAGCATGAGTGCTCAGGATTTATAAACATGAGTGTCCAGGGCTTATAAGCATGAGTGTCCAGGGCTTATAAGTATGAGAGTGCCCAGAGCTTATAAGTATGAGTGCCCAAGGCTTACAAAAACTTTAATCTTGGCCTGCCTTCACTACCTTCAAAGCACCGCTCTCGGAAGAACTTTTGCATTAAACTTTCGCTGTAAAAGTTCTTTCTAACGTCCCTTTGGTTCCTGGGAGTTTTGAGCTATCCTCCCTACACTTGTTCTAGTTCCTGCCGTGTCAGTGACCGTGTTGGCGCCTGAGGTGAAGGGATACATCACACTCACGTGTTTTACGCTTACCGTATTCATGGCTACACGGCACTCACAGTGCCGCTGCTGTTGCCCTCCAGCATATCACTGGTGACAAGGCACTCAGTGGCCCTCTACTCTGCTGACAGTTGCACCACCTCAAATCAACCTCAACAACCAAACCATGGCACGGGTGGGGCTCGAAATCATGGCAAGTGAGTCGTAAAACTCCAGGCCAGTGCGTAAGTCACTGAGCCAGCTGAGTCACTCAACCAATACTGCCACGATCCACGCACAAGTACATACCACAAACCACGTACACATTACCACTACACACTGATGGGGGATAGACTACGAGGAGAGACTTAAGGAAGTCTTAACATTACACGAGAGGAGAATATCCAAAGGATCAGACAGAATGGATAGGGAGAGGCCGTTTGAGTTGCGAGGATAGGGAGCCAAGGAACATAATTGACTGATGAAGAACATTAGTAACATTGACAATAGTAAGTACTTTTTCAGTCTTAGGGAAGCAAATAAGCGAAACACACTAGATGAAGCAAGTAGTGGGGATAAACACTACATACAATTTCAAGAGTAGATATGTTCAGGCCCAGGAGATGAAAAATCAACAAAACCGGTCGATGAGATATGACTCGACTTCATAAGGGTACAATTAGGTTAGTACAGACCTCTCCACATCACCACCAACCCTCCGCACACCATCACCAACACAACTACCACGCACACCACTACCACCACCACACTTCTAACCCTACCTAACCCTCTGCTCCGTATTATCATTAATGCAAGTTACGTCAGGGCCAATTACTGGCCAACCATGTACGCTGGATGGCTGTCAATATTCCAGTATTTTGGAGAGCTACACCTCGTTACACATGCATGCACTGACTGCCTCTCTTTGTACTGGCTGAATCAAGGCAAAATGTAACTCAGGTCACTGAAGACAAGCATTTAGAGGCACGCTTAGGAAACCTGACAATCTTGGGGAAACTAGCCTAAGACAAGCATTTATAAGTACGCTTAGGTAACCTGACAATCTTGGGGGAACTGTAGCCGAAGACAAGCATTGTCAAGTACGCTCAGCATGACTGGATGTGCAGTTAGACAGCGTGTCTATCTTCCTCCACCACTCCTTGAACTGAATGACCCTCGCGGATTTAACGCTTCACCTGAATAATACCAACAATGCAGAATTGAGCAGAGGCACATTGATACTGAGCTAGGGCAGGCAAGCGTGTTGGGGGCAATAACGTTTAGTATTGTAATTGATGTTTAGAGAGGCCAGACATCATCCATAATGCTTGATTCTCCGTAACTCTCTGTTACTGCAGCACCTGGGAACGTGTGGGAGGGATGAGGAGCGGAGTGATATCTGTGAAGGAATGTCTGGAGATGATAATCTCTAATAAGGATCATCTGGAAAAGAATGATTGAAGAACGATTATAGAAGAACATCTGTGAAAGAACGTCTATAAACAAAATTCTTGAAAACATCTATAAAATAACGTCTGGAAAAGAACGATCAGAGAATAACGAACACCTGGGAATAACGCTTAGACGAAAAAAAAAAACTTGTAAAATAGGTATTGTGAAAGCCTCACTCACTCACTACCTCTGCTCAACACAATCACCAACTCTTGTGTTTCTAAAAATGAGGATGAAATACACGTGGTGACACACGCTCGTGAGTCTTGCATCTGTGCATGACTAACGAAATGTAAGCCAGGTCATTCAGTCCCAGCACGTGCATGCACACGATGGTGAGGAGGGATGGGGGTTGTGACCCCCAGGGAAAGGGGGGAGGGGATAGAAAGGAGGGGATGGCAAAGGAGTGATTTGCAGCGCCCAGCTCCGACCCTGTCTGGCCTAATGCATCGCTGGCTTTTGTAATAACTATCACCATAAATTGGCTCCATTGTCCCTGATTACATCTGAAATGGACCCCAACATGGTAATGCATTGGCGACGACCCCCCAAACCATGACTCTAGTGCCTGACAGCTCAATGTATGCCCCACTCCCCAGGTCCTTCTCTCTCCCCCTAACATTCTCATGCCTTTCCTCCTTCTCCTCCTCATCCTCTTCCCCTTTTTTCTCTTCTCCCTATTCCTACTCTCGTCTATTTCTTCCTCCTCTTCCTCTTCCTTCGGGCAAGCTTAAAGTGTTGAAGGACAGTCAGTTGGCACACATTACACACTGCATGATTCACTTGAGTCCCTTGCTTCTGCAAAGGTGAGAGGGAGAAGGCGAGTGGGACAAGGAGAGGGGTGAGAGGGAGAGGGAGTAGGATGAGAATGAGAGGGACAGGTTGAGAGGAAATGGGGAGAGGTAGTGTGTATACGTGAGAGGGAGAGAGGAGAGAGAGGAGAGAGAGAGAGAGAGAGAGAGAGAGAGAGAGAGAGAGAGAGAGAGAGAGAGAGAGAGAGAGAGAGAGAGAGAGAGAGAGAGAGAGAGAGATAGAGAGGGGAACAGCAGCAGTGGTGTAGCAGGCAGCCTCAACAACAACCAACAATAACATAAGTGACCACTGAGGAATGCAGTTCCTTTGATCGCTTCCAAAACAAATACAAATGTTGTAGCAAGGGAGAAATGTTACGAACCAAAAGGGGGAGGAGGAGGGGGGGTTGGAGAAAGAGGAACAAGAGGAAGGAGAAGGAAAAAGAGGAAAGGGAAGGGAAGCAGCAAGAAGAAAATAAAGAGGACGTTCAATACGAGAACGAAGGATGTAGAGGAGGAAGAAAGAGGTGAAGAAAGAGGTGCAGTCACAACAACGAGATACGGGTGTTTCTAACGTGTTTAAAACCAAAAGCGGAGCACAATAAAAGTTAGAACAATTAGGAAAATGCCAATGAAACACACACGGCACATTAGAAGACACAAACAACAATTGGACTACCATTATTATTCAGCAACAGCACAAAGATTATCCGTAACAGCAACGCAATTATCCGTAATTGAAGAAATTAACAGCAATTGGATCACCATTACCCAGCAACAGCACAAAGATTATCCGTGACAGCAATGCAATTATCCATAACATCAACGCAATTATCCGTAACAGAAACGCAATTATCAGTGACAGCAACACAATTATCCGTGACCGAAATGCAATTATCCGTGACAGCAACGCAATTATCCATAACAGCAACGCCATTGTCCGTGACAGAAAATGCAATTATCCGTAACAGCAAACTCAATTATCCGTAACAGTAACGTAATTATCATTAACAGCAACGCAATTATCATTGACAGAAACGTAACTGTCATCATCAACACCAGTACCAGAATTAAGAACTACGGTATCGTTAGTGCCATCAGCGAATATTGTCACTTACATGATGAGTGGCACTGCCCAATACTGGCTTCATGTCGGTATTGTCACTCACAGGAAGAGTGGCACTGCACAGTAAATTCGTCTTTTGAGACAAAATCTACAACAATAGTACCGTGAGTATCAGCAGAACCACCACCAACATCACCAGCAACCAGATGCAAATGTCTCAGAAACAGCAGGAACAGAGCATTAGCAATAACAGGAGACTCAACAACATCAAGAGCAGCAACAGGAGTATTAGCAAGAGTAGGAACAGCAATGGGAGTATCAGCAGGAGAATCAGCAACAGCAGAAGGTGCAGCAGAAGCAGAAGTGCAAGAAGAGGTAAGTGTTATAAGTGGTAAACAAAGTGTGTGTGCGGGGAGGGGGGCTTTGAGAAGAGTGCAGGGATAACCTTTATCATGGAACACAAGCTGCGTCGCTTCCTTCACCCGTGTTCAAATTGTGGCCACATATTGTGCTTGTCATGCGATATGCCCTTGCTATCAGTCCATTCCCCTCGCCTCCTCCCGCCCGCATCCCCTCTCCATGCTCCTCCTCCTCCCCATTCACTCCTCACATTCTTCCCCCTCACCTCACCTCCATCCCCCTCATGTCTCTCCCTCTGGATGGAAGAAACCATCCTGAAAGATGGTAATTCCTAAGTAATAGTAACTCCAGCTCTGCTGAAACGAAATCTTTAAGTTTCAGGACTCGCCTGCCATGGTTCAAGCCCAGCCGTTTTGTGATTTGATACCTTTGAGGTTCTCGTAACAGATGAACCTTTAATGGAATACCTGACGCCATTCTTATTGCCCTACTGAGGTTTCAGAGTTCACTATGATACATTTTATACATATCAGTTATATTATATACTTCGAAAAATAAATATTATTATTATTATATGTGACTGCAAGGCCCAGGGATCAACTCCCTCTCACGGAGAAACATGTGGGCCAGTTTCCATACACCTGCCCATCTAGCAGTAAAAATAGGGACCTGTACGTTTGCCGTTGTTACTGTTGTAGGTATCATACAGAGAGCAAAATGCATTAGAAAACTCCAGTACCTACTGGAATGCCACATCCCGTGTAAGAAAACACTCCAGTACCTACTGGAATGCCACATCCCGTGTAAGAAAACACTCCAGTACCTACTGGAATGCCACATCCCGTGTAAGAAAACACTCCAGTACCTGGTAAATTAGACACATATGCAACACTTGTTGCATATGTGTCTAATTTACCAACTCGTCGGTTCTCTGAACCATTCATTCACTCCAGTAACTACTGAAATGCTACATCCCGTGTAAGAAAACACTCCAGTACCTACTGGAAGTATTCAGAAGTTGGGTAAAGTGTATTACTTGTGCCTAATAAAGTTAATTATAAAATAAAGATTTGCATTAGGTAAAAGCATATCAATATTAAGCAACCACAGGGCGTCTGTTGTTTACTAAACAGGCCTGGGTACATCAGCAGTGTGCTGCTATCCTACTCCATACAGGTTAGGATAATCAGTTCTTCGGCTGAGGGACTGATTACCTCATCTTTTATATATAGTTCTACAGTCTTCCCAACATGTCCTTGAATTTGTATTGATAGAGCCACTGGATGGCGAAACGTCTACAATAAAGATACCCAGATGTTGCACATGTGTCTAATTCTTCATTTTGTCGGTACTGTATACCATACATATACAGCAGATAGGTACACTGCGCATAACAAACACACCACTATGCACCAGGCCATCACAATAACCACAGTTTAAAATGAGTTAAGTTTAATATAACACAATAACTCAATTTGCAAAGTGGGATTAACACTGCATCACTCAAACACTGCAACACAATCTTTAAGAAGGTTGGGTGTCAACATAACATCAAACACTGCAACACAATCAGCAAGAAGGAGAGAGTATTGTCAAGATGGTATGAACGTTGTAAGTCCACAAATCACGTGTAGAGTAGCCAGGCATCAACACACTCGTTCCTGCTGTCAAACATCTCTGAGTATTTGACAGCTGATCTGATGCAAACGCTGCCTCAAGCACCTGAGAACACAGCCAGGGCAATTATCACCCCACACAGCCAGCCACTGTTATACTCCACATGGTATGCTCTTACACACACACACACACACACACACACACACACATGCATACTCACCACCACCCACGCAAACACCCGCCTTCCCCTTCACCCCCCCACACCAATCCCCCACACATATATACACGTATGCACACTTACAACCACCCACGCTACCGCCCTGATATACCTTTTTCTCCATCAATGCAGGAATACGTTTGTCTTAAAGCTGGCGTCCAAGGCGTGGCTGCCAGGCGTATCGACCGCCGCACCATTAAGGTTCAATGTTTATGAGTCGCGGTGCTGAAAATCTACCTTACACACACACAAAAAAAAAAAAAACTCTCCCCACCCCGTCCCTCCCCTCGGCATAAAAATGGCCGATATCGTCAAAATTAAAGGCTACTTAGCTAAGGGGCGGGATAAATTTCTAGTAATACGATATATTAGAGGCGTAATATGGATAATGAGGCCTGGCTTTGTGTGTGGGGGAAGAGGGGAAGAGGGAGAGAGGAGGAGCAGGAAAAGGGACAGGGGAGTGGAAGAGGTGAGGTATCAGACAAGGTCATCTTAGCCTGATTCTTCACAGGAATAACAACCATGACACACCAGTTGTGTAGCCGTGGGTCTGACAACCAGTGGTGCAGCCGTGGGTCTGACAACCAGTGGTGCAGCCGTGGGTCTGACAACTAGTTGTGTAGCCGTGGGTCTGACAGCCAGTTGTGCAGCCGTGGGTCTGACAACCAGTTGTGCAGCCGTGGGTCTGACAACCAGTGGTGCAGCCGTGGGTCTGACAACCAGTGGTGCAGCCGTGGGTCTGACAACCAGTGGTGCAGCCGTGGGTCTGACAACCAGTGGTGTAGCGTGGGTCTGACAACCAGTTGTGCAGCCGTGGGTCTGACAACCAGTTGTGCAGACGTGGGTCTGACAACAAGTTGTGCAGCCGTGGGTCTGACAACCAGTGGTGCAGCCGTGGGTCTGACAACCAGTGGTGCAGCCGTGGGTCTGACAACCAGTGGTGCAGCCGTGGTTCTGACAATCAGTGGTGCAGCCGTAGGTCTGACAACCAGTGGTGCAGCCGTGGGTCTGACAACCAGTGGTGCAGCCGTGGTTCTGACAATCAGTGGTGCAGCCGTAGGTCTGACAACCAGTGGTGCAGCCGTGGGTCTGACAACCAGTGGTGCAGCCGTGGGCCAGACAACCAGGTGTGCAGCCGTGGGTCTGACAACCAGTGGTGCAAGCCGTGAGTCTGACAACCAGTGGTGCAGCCGTGGGCCAGACAACCAGTGGTGCAGCCGTGGGTCTGACAACCAGTGGTGCAGCCGTGGGTCTGACAACCAGTGGTGCAGCCGTGGTTCTGACAATCAGTGGTGCAGCCGTAGGTCTGACAACCAGTGGTGCAGCCGTGGGTCTGACAACCAGTGGTGCAGCCGTGGGTCTGACAACCAGTTGTGCAGCCGTGGGTCTGACAACCAGTTGTGTAGCCGTGGGTCTGACAACCAGTTGTGCAGCCGTGGGTCTGACAGCCAGTTGTGCAGCCGTGGGTCTGACAGCCAGTTGTGCAGCCGTGGGTCTGACAACCAGTTGTGCAGCCGTGGGTCTGACAACTAGTTGTGCAGCCGTGGGTCTGACAACCAGTGGTGTAGCCGTGGGTCTGACAGCCAGTTGTGCAGACGTGGGTCTGACAGCCAGTGGTGTAGCCGTGGGTCTGACAGCCAGTTGTGCAGCCGTGGGTCTGACAGCCAGTTGTGTAGCCGTGGGTCTGACAGCCAGTTGTGCAGCAGTGGGTCTGACAGCCAGTTGTGCAGCCGTGGGTCTGACAGCCAGTTGTGCAGCCGTGGGTCTGACAACTAGTTGTGCAGCCGTGGGTCTGACAACCAGTGGTGTAGCCGTGGGTCTGACAGCCAGTTGTGTAGCCGTGGGTCTGACAGCCAGTTGTGTAGCCGTGGGTCTGACAGCCAGTTGTGTAGCCGTGGGTCTGACAGCCAGTTGTGCAGCCGTGGGTCTGACAACCAGTTGTGCAGCCGTGGGTCTGACAACCAGTGGTGCAGCCGTGGGTCTGACAACCAGTGGTGCAGCCGTGGGTCTGACAACCAGTGGTGTAGCGTGGGTCTGACAACCAGTTGTGCAGCCGTGGGTCTGACAACAAGTTGTGCAGCCGTGGGCCAGACAACCAGTGGTGCAGCCGTGGGTCAGACAACCAGTGGTGCAGCCGTGGGCCAACCAGGTGTGCAGCCGTGGGCCAACCAGGTGTGCAGCCGTGGGTCAGACAACCAGTGGTGCAGCAGTGGGTCAGACAACCAGGTGTGCAGCCGTGGGTCTGACAACCAGTTGTGCAGCCGTGGGTCTGACAACAAGTTGTGCAGCCGTGGGTCTGACAACCAGTGGTGCAGCCGTGGGTCTGACAACCAGTGGTGCAGCCGTGGGTCTGACAACCAGTGGTGCAGCCGTGGTTCTGACAATCAGTGGTGCAGCCGTAGGTCTGACAACCAGTGGTGCAGCCGTGGGTCTGACAACCAGTGGTGCAGCCGTGGGCCAGACAACCAGGTGTGCAGCCGTGGGTCTGACAACCAGTGGTGCAAGCCGTGGGTCTGACAACCAGTGGTGCAGCCGTGGGCCAGACAACCAGTGGTGCAGCCGTGGGTCAGACAACCAGTGGTGCAGCAGTGGGTCAGACAACTAGTGGTGCAGCCGTGGGCCAACCAGGTGTGCAGCCGTGGGCCAACCAGGTGTGCAGCCGTGGGTCAGACAACCAGTGGTGCAGCAGTGGGTCAGACAACCAGGTGTGCAGCCGTGGGTCAGACAACCAGTGGTGCAGCAGTGGGTCAGACAACCAGGTGTGCAGCCGTGAGTCAGACAACCAGTGGTGCAGCAGTGGGTCAGACAACCAGTGGTGCAGCAGTGGGTCAGACAACCAGTGGTGCAGCAGTGGGTCAGACAACCAGGTGTGTAGCCGTGGGTCTGACAACCAGTGGTGCAGCCGTGGGCCAGACAACCAGTTCTTCAGCCGGGGGCCACACAAGGGGTTGGGACGCATTACTAGGGACCTTGAGAACCTGCTGATAGCTTATCTAAACCCCACATAAAGCCGGTTGGATCTTACTACCATCCGGCCAACATTCCCTGTTAGCTAGCCAGGGCTTGGTCCTCGCCACACGAGACCCGGATCCACTTCTAGTTACACTACAAACCAGGTATTATATTACCCTCTCATGGTAGCGGTCTGTTCCTGTAACCATAAACTCTGCTATACACCGTTCACTTTCCACTACAGTTACCTGAAAAGTACCAAAAAATCAGCATTATTGACTTCGAATGAGTTAAGTGTAGTAAGTCAGAACAAGTGCATGTTGACATTCATAATTAGGCCTTACCGAAGGGATAAGTGGCTGCCTGAATTTTTTTCCTGTCTGTCTAGCGTTCAGCAAACGAAGGATCAAACCTTTATTACGTCTTGAGCTGAATGACCTACATGGGTTTAGCGCTTTAACCCAAATTATTATTATTATTAATATAACTTGACAACGCCTCATTCGATTGGCGTATGCAAGTGCCCTTCAGGTCAATTTTATCTGGACTATTTCTGGTTGTGAATTCCATGTCGTAACTCGAGAACGCCTCTTCTCATCGGCTTTAAACTTTGAACACTTGTGTATCCCACATAGAAGAAGACTGGGATTGTTACTGGAGTGTGTAGTGTGGTTCGTACGTTGGTTTGCTTGAGGCCAGCAGTAACAGACTGGTTGATAAGGCCCTGATCCACCGGGAGGCCTGGTCATTGACCGGGCCGCGGGGGCGTTGACCCCGAGACACCCTCCAAGTATACCTGTAGGGTGTTCTGGGGGTCAACGCCCCCGTGGCCCGGTCCATGACCAGAGTGGTACTGTCCGAGAATTAATGGCTACTGCTGCTCATCAGAGGGATCATAACATGTAAGTTTAGGCTGGGTAGGTGCAAATTTGCCAATATACCAATATAATTAAAACACACACACACTAGAAAATACAATTGGATCTTGGTAAACGTAATTTCATCAAGCCAAGGAGCAACAGTATTGGTCTGCGTTGTTCATTAATTCTGCTTAAAGCAGCTCTTTCCTTACCTTATACTCTCTCTTGTTAACAGAAAACTATACTTTTCCATGATTCTGCAGTCACAAAAAATATCACACAAATTTAGATTGTACATATCGGTGCAGCAAGATAGCCAATCTTGCTGTTGACTGTTACGCTTGTGATAAAAGTTACAGTATTTAAAGAGCATCTGCAACGTTCCTCGATACTAGAAATACTTCTCTTCTGATTTATAATCTTTCCTAAGTGTTAGATATAAAACTTACTTTAAGAAAAAAAAACACGAATTTCTTACTTCCATTAACACTCCTTTAATGTCAGAAGAGTATATTAGAAGAAGAAATATTCCCCAAATATTACAACTATTCCTCAGTAGTAGAAACTTTCTTCAAAGACAGAAATATTCTTTAAAGAAAGAAACATTCCTTAAATACAGAAATATTTCTTAAAGACAGAAGTATTCCTTAAAGGTAGAAAAATTCCTTAAAGGCAGAAACGTTCCTCAGAGGAATAAATATTTTCCGGGCAGGAACATTCCCCAGGGCATCATGTTCTTGCTGCTCGTCTCTAATATTCTTCCCTTGAGTAACGTATCAAGAACCACCACCGAATGGAATTACTTCAGCTGTCAATCCCAAGACATGAAACAGCTAATTCTTTATTGAAGACATATGAAGATGTTGCGTCTTCCTTGAAGACATATGAAGATGTTGCGTCTTCCTTGAAGACATGTGAAGAGGTTGCGTCTTCCTTGAAGACATGAAGAGGATGGGTCTTCCTTGAAGACATATGAAGATGTTGCGTCTTTCTTGAAGACATATGAAGATGTTGCGTCTTCCTTGAAGACATGTGAAGAGGTTGCGTCTTCCTTGAAGACATGAAGAGGATGGGTCTTCCTTGAAGACATATGAAGATGTTGCGTCTTTCTTGAAGACATATGAAGATGTTGCGTCTTCCTTGAAGACATATGAAGATGTTGCGTCTTCCTTGAAGACATATGAAGATGTTGCGTCTTCCTTGAAGACATATGAAGATGTTGCGTCTTCCTTGAAGACATATGAAGATGTTGCGTCTTCCTTGAAGACATATGAAGATGTTGCGTCTTCCTTGAAGACATATGAAGATGTTGCGTCTTCCTTGAAGACATATGAAGAGGATGAGTCTTCCTTGAAGACATAGGAAGATGTTGCGTCTTCCTTGAAGACATATGAAGATGTTGCGTCTTCCTTGAAGACATATGAAGATGTTGCGTCTTTCTTGAAGACATATGAAGATGTTGCGTCTTCCTTGAAGACATGAAGAGGATGGGTCTTCCTTGAAGACATGAAGAGGATGGGTCTTCCTTGAAGACATATGAAGAGGATGAGTCTTCCTTGAAGACATATGAAGAGGCTGTCTTGAAGAAAGCAAAAGTGATGTGCAACGTTTCATCTCACTGAGTCTCTCTCATCTACAACGTTTCACCTCACTGAGTCTCTCTCATCTACAACGTTTCACCTCACTGAGTCTCTCTCATCTACAACGTTTCACCTCACTGAGTCTCTCTCATCTACAACGTTTCACCTCACTGAGTCTCATCTACAACGTTTCATCTCACTGAGTCTCTCTCATCTCCAACGTTTCATCTCACTGAGTCTCTCTCATCTACAACGTTTCACCTCACTGAGTCTCTAATCTACAACGTTTCACCTCACTGAGTCTCTCTCATCTACAACGTTTCACCTCACTGAGTCTCTCTCATCTACAACGTTTCACCTCACTGAGTCTCTCATCTACAACGTTTCACCTCACTGAGTCTCTCATCTACAACGTTTCATCTCACTGAGTCTCTCATCTACAACGTTTCACCTCACTGAGTCTCTCTCATCTACAACGTTTCACCTCACTGAGTCTCTCTCATCTACAACGTTTCACCTCACTGAGTCTCTCATCTACAACGTTTCACCTCACCGAGTCTCTCATCTACAACGTTTCACCTCACTGAGTCTCTCATCTACAACGTTTCACCTCACCGAGTCTCTCATCTACTAAGGATCCTGCCACCATTTTCTTCCTCTTATACTCTTTATTTATATATGGTTTCAATATTTCACAGTTTTTTCTTTTACGGTTCTATTCTGTTATCTATTTTGATGAAGTCCAATTTGAAAAAAAATTATCAAATTGGAAAATTGACATATACACACCCCAGAATAAAAAAAATCCTTCTAATTAAGATACACCAGCGTTTAGGGTTTGAAGCCAATCAGAAGAGGCATTCTCTAGTTATTACATGGACACCAAGTTACTTAAAACTGGGAAATTAAAATTTACACAGCTCGAAGTTAATAAGTTTTCTTTTAGTACAGCGCGCTAATACTGAAAGTTTGAAGCTCATCTGATAAGGCATTCTCCAGTAATTGTTTTGAATCCAATGACTCTAAAGTTTTTTCCTTTTAACAAAGGCAGTTAAATGTTAAATCTGCCCCTATGCAGTCTAAACTTAAAGGTTATCATCCTTCCTATAGAATGCATCAGCGTTATTAGTTTGAAGCTGATAAGAAGAGACATTCTCCAGATATCGCATGGATTCCAACTATTCAAAGTATTTTTTTAACTAATTTAGTATACTGACAAATCTGCAAGCATACAAACTAAATTTAATGGCTACCATCCTGTCTATAACATGCATCAGATATTAAATATTAGAAGCTGTTCAGAAGTATACTCAAATATATTTAACGGAATTTCAAGCGAATAAAAATCTCCCACTATTTTATAGAAAACTGGAAAAAAAAATGTGTATCTGCACACTCTCCACCGTCATTGAATGTCTGAAGCCAAGCCGCAGAAGGTTTTCAAAGTTATTGAACTCCTTCCAGGAATCTTGGAACGGGTTCTACAAGTTTTTGGTCACAGGACACCTGGGCATGCCAACAGCTGCGTGACTCTTGCTCTAGTTACCCTACGCCAGTAGGACAATGTGAAGCCCATCACATGAGGCCTTCCGTTATCAACGAAAGAATAACGAAACATTTTTGTGTCAATTCACTTAGAGGTACTCCCTCAGATAAATAATAATAATAATAATAATAATAATAATAATAATAATGGGTAAGCGTCTCGATCTTAGATTCTAATTGCATATTTGACCTCATACGTTCTTTCTACCATGACCTTCCTCCACAACCCCCCCCCCCTTCCCTCTCTTCGATGTCATATTTCTGTGTAAGAAACTCCAGTATCTGCCGCAAGTGTTCAAGTCTTGGATACAAGGCATTCTACTATCTCTGTATTTGTTGATGTTAAACAACAATAACAATAAACACTCCATAACCCCCCTCTCTCTCCCTCTCTCTCTCCAGCACACAGATCTCAGAGTACCTAGTCTTCAAACACAGCCTCTCCAATTACGCCTCAAGATTTCCTGATAATCAACACGTCCAGGAGTTATGTCTCCAGGGAGAGGACTGTCGTGTTATCTCAATGCGCACCACGGCAACACCTGCAGCAACACCACGGCAACACCTGCAACCCACTGAACACCTACAACAGGAGCTATAACACACGCAAGAGCTTCACCACCTACAACAATATTAACACCTGCCTCAGCACCTGCAAGTCTTGCATCAACTTCAACACCTGCAAGAGCTTAAATATCTATACACTAATTACATCACCTGCAACACTAGTTTTTTCCATGTGTATCAACACCTGCGGAACCAACATCTGCTATATTCCTCAAAAAAAAAAAAATGATATAAGCCCCTTCCCTCAAAAAACATTAATCAATTCCTCCTGCGAGTTCCCCTTCCCTTCACCACTTTATCCCCTTCTTTTTACTTCCTTCATCCCCGTCTTCCATTTCTTCACTACTTACCTTCCTGCACTCCTGCTTACCTTCCTGCACTCCTGCTTACCTTCCTGCACTCCTGCTTACCGTCCTGCACTCCTGCTTACCGTCCTGCACTCCTGCTTACCTTCCTGCACTCCTGCTTACCGTCCTGCACTCCTGCTTACCGTCCTGCACTCCTGCTTACCTTCCTGCACTCCTGCTTACCGTCCTGCACTCCTGCTTACCTTCCTGCACTCCTGCTTACCGTCCTGCACTCCTGCTTACCTTCCTGCACTCCTGCTTACCGTCCTGCACTCCTGCTTACCGTCCTGCACTCCTGCTTACCTTCCTGCACTCCTGCTTACCTTCCTGCACTCCTGCTTACCTTCCTGCACTCCTGCTTACCTTCCTGCACTCCTGCTTACCTTCCTGCACTCCTGCTTACCGTCCTGCACTCCTGCTTACCTTCCTGCACTCCTGCTTACCTTCCTGCACTCCTGCACCTTCCTCCTGCTTACCTTCCTGCACTCCTGCTTACCTTCCTGCACTCCTGCTTCCTTCCTGCACTCCTGCTTACCTTCCTGCACTCCTGCTTACCTTCCTGCACTCCTGCTTACCTTCCTGCACTCCTGCTTACCGTCCTGCACTCCTGCTTACCTTCCTGCACTCCTGCTTACCTTCCTGCACTCCTGCTTACCTTCCTGCACTCCTGCTTACCTTCCTGCTCTCCTGCTTACCTTCCTGCACTCCTGCTTACCTTCCTGCACTCCTGCTTACCTTCCTGCACTCCTGCTTACCGTCCTGCACTCTTGCTTATCTTCCTTCATCACCTGTGTTCTTATGTACAAGACTGTCCTCTTTATCCCTTCAATGGAGGATACCTGGATGCTGGCGAAGGACTCTTGATCCAAGGAAATGGAGGTAACTACCATTCCAAGACACTGCACGACCCCTTCGGGTTCTCTTTATCTCTAATAAAAGCCAAGCCATGTCCTCCATTAATAAAAACCAAGCCATTTCTCCATCAATGTCCCCCATTAATAAAAGCCAAGCCCCGTCCTTCATTAATAAAACCAAGCCACGTCCTCCATTAATAAAAGCCAAGCTATACCCTCCATAAATAAAAGCCAAGTCGCGTCCTCCAATAATAAAAGCCAAGCCATGTCATCGATCATATATACCTGTGACTGGTTTCAATTTTTTTTTTTTTTACCCCTCACAACCCTGCCTGAATCCAGGCTTCTACTGTTGACAGCCTGGTCCACCAGGCTGTTAGTACTAGCGGTCCGTAAGACCCACATCACAACAAGAATAATCTGGCACTTGTAGGAGATAGTGGTCAAGTTCCTCCTTGAAAACAAGTTTCTCCTTGAAGACCTGCAGCTTGGTGGAGGACGAGTTTTGAGGTCTGGCATCTACTTCGCTCGCGAGGTGGCATCCGGCACCTCTGAGTGCCAGTGACATCACTGAAACACATCAATGAGCCAGAATGACGTCACAGTGTCCGGCGGACGTCATCGAGGCTGGCTGACATAAACGGACCAAAGGCGTCCCTCCTGTTATCTGTTGAAACAGAAGTCACTCTGCCGTTTTCGTATTTAACCCAATTAAGAGTATGTATCTGGCGCGGTTAATCAATTAAAGCTAAATTTAGTGATGGGGCGATACCAATTTTTTTCCCCGATATCGATACCCAATTTTCGGCCGATACCGATAATTTACCTATTTTTTTCACCTTTAAAATTATAATGACTATATTCAATATACAAGAGAATGTTTACGGCACAATGGTTATTAAATAACACAGGAAGGTTAAATATTAAATAACTTATTATAACTGAGATGATAATGTTATTACACATTACTTGGCCTCTTGTGTTAGTTACTAGTTATCAAAGGCACTTACCGATAGTGTGTGTGTACTTACCTATTTGTGGTTGCAGGGTTCGATTCATAGCTCCTGGCCCAGCCTCTTCACTGATCGCTACTAGGTCCTCTCTCCCTGCTCCATGAGCTTTATGAAACCTCATCTTAAAACTAAGTATGGACCCTGCCTCCAGTGTGTCCCATCTCTAGAACATCCTGTCTCTGTCCACCTTGTCAATTCCTCGCAGTATTTTGCATGTCGTTATCAAGTGTCCCT
Source organism: Cherax destructor (assembly GCA_009830355.1). NCBI lineage: Eukaryota > Metazoa > Arthropoda > Malacostraca > Decapoda > Parastacidae > Cherax > Cherax destructor. The sequence continues at coordinate 327,271 of WNWK01000909.1, forward strand.
TAACCCTCCTGTCCTCCAGTTTGTGTGTGTGTGTGTAAGAGTAACTCGCACAATCGTAAGAGTGTTAATGTGGATATTCTTTAGGCATACATGTAATATTTACATTTTAAAAGTATTGGACGTTTTTTTCACCGATACCGATATTATAAAAATGGCCGATACCCACCGATATCGATATTGAGGCACATCCCTAATAAAAATCCCATGCAGTAGATCAATTAACGGTAAGTATCCCTGGCAATCGATCGATTAACAGTATCCCTGTCAATCAATAAATTAACAGTAAGTATCCCTGACAATCAATCAACGGTAAATATCCTTGGCAGTCGATCAATAACAGGATACTACAGCCTCACTCTGCGCAATGATTTACAGTAAACTTAACGCTTTACAAAAATAATTTACACTCAACCAAGGAGATTTACAACACTCGGAAACTCTCTGCAATGATTTACACCGAACATCTGGACAAATGCACCGAGACAGTGCACTTTTCACCATGATTTACACCATTTACACACTGGTGGCAGTGCAGTATTTTTTGGCCGGGGTTTACAGCATTTACAAGTACACTCGCAGTGTTGTAAACAACCCTCAAGATTAACTCGAGTTTTCTCTCTCTTAATTTACCGATGCAACTTCTTGTCGTGGGAGAGTTATGAGGAACACCAACATTTATTTGTTCACAAACACAATTCAAGTACAACATAATTCACACACAACGTAAATCTGTTCAGAATTCACACACACAAACATACAATTATGTTCATAAATCAAACACAAAGCTGTTCATAATTCATACATAACATAAATCCGTTCATAATTCACACATAGGACATACAAATCCGTTCATAATTCACACACAGAACATACAAATTTGTTCATAATTCGCACATGAGAACACGTAAATCTGCTGACAAATGAGACGAAAGAAAGGAGACAATAACTACATAAACAATCATGACTACATACACAATCGTAACTACGAAATAATAACGAACAGCCAGATAAACAATCTTCAGTTTTTTAGTATCATCGGCAGGAAGAACAAGATGGCACAATTATTTTTAAAAAGAAACAGAAAAAAATATTTCTTTGAAAACTGTGGTGCAGACAGTTGCATGGGATGCACGAGGAAGTTGTCTGTGCAACAACCACTGGAAAAAATATATAACCAACTGAACATAATGAGAGACAACAACAACATGACCTCCGGAATCAGCAATAGATCTCAGAGTGAGGAGTATACTGGTGACAGCTGGCATTATTGACATTACCAAGAATGGCGAGATAATGCCCGCCAAAAACCAGCTGGAAATACTGACAGAGTTTATCACACTGATCCTCCTAAATTGGGGCATTTATTCTGTCCACCCGGGAAACCATAAAATACTATAGGAATAAAATATTCTGCTCTATTTCAAAAGCTTCAAACGGTTAAATGATTCTCTACAAGAGACGAGAGCGAATAATGGAATATTGTCGGATAAAACTGTAAACTCTACACAAAGCTCGTATGCTGCCCACATAATTAAATACATACATACATATACATGTATATATATTATAATGTATATGTATGTCGTGCCGAATATGTAAAAATTGCGATTTTGGTTTAAATAGTAACGCTCTTATTGCCGAATAAGGCAAGCGAAAAATTGTGTATGCAATAATTTCGCAAAAATCATTCTGAAACTAACGAAAAAAATATATTTCATTGTTTATTAAATTATTGTAAACTTATCTAAAATATACTTAGTTGGATTAGACTAAATTAAATTGCGCTTGTTATAATAAGGTTAGGTAAGTTTTCTAAGGTTCTTTTGGTACAAAATAATTAATTTTTACATTAACATAAATGAAAAAAAAATATCTTTAAACGTATAAAAGAATTTTAGAAAGGACTTAGTTTTAAATGAGTTCTTACTAACTGACCAATTTTATCTATTCGGCACGACATATATATATATATATATATATATATATATATATATATATATATATATATATATATATATATATATATATATATATATTGTAATAAAGACTGATCAGTGAGATGGGAAGGCCCACACTGAGATAAAAACAGGAAACAATGGTTGTATATTTCAACTTGAGGCTGAGGTCCATCATCTGACAAGCGTACAGAAAAATGCTTTAAAAGTTATGGAATAAATTACCTTTTTGTTCCTTATGGAATAAATTATAAAACAAAAAATTTTAAACACTACTGTGAGGTGATCCATTGTTTTTGTATAGGTGTGAAGTCCAAACTATTACACCTTATCATGTGATCTTTATTTTTTACTGCCGGAAAAGTAAGCCAGTGGAAGGTCTTGTTCTCACAACCAAAATCTCCAGAGAGCGCGCGGGGGAGGGGGTAGGGGGTCATCAAATGACAAACACCCGAGCAAACACACATTATTTCTATCAAATAAAACACTACCAACCCTGAAATAAAATGTTCCATATTTTATTGTAAATGTGTAAATCGACAGAGGGATGGGTGGTTGTGACGTGCATGGTTGTGTCCGCTCGGCCGTGGGGGTTGTGACGTGCATGGTTGTGTCCGCTCGGCCGTGGGGGTTGTGACGTGCATGGTTGTGTCCGCTCGGCCGTGGTGGTTGTGACGTGCATGGTTGTGTCCGCTGGGCCGTGGTGGTTGTGACGTGCATGGTTGTGTCCGCTGGGCCGTGGTGGTTGTGATGTGCATGGTTGTGTCCGCTGGGCCGTGGTGGTTGTGGCGTGCATGGTTGTATCCGCTGGGCCGTGGTGGTTGTGACGTGCATGGTTGTGTCCGCTCGGCCGTGGGGGTTGTGACGTGCATGGTTGTGTCCGCTCGGCCATGGTGGTTGTGACGTGCATGGTTGTGTCCGCTCGGCCGTGGTGGTTGTGACGTGCATGGTTGTGTCCGCTCGGCCGTGGGGGTTGTGACGTGCATGGTTGTGTCCGCTCGGCCGTGGTGGTTGTGGCGTGCATGGTTGTGTCCGCTCGGCCGTGGCAAGATTATGGTTGCAAGGTGAAGCTTACCAGAAGCTCACAAGGTCTCTAACACACTTCATATTTCCCACGAAGCGCCTCTAAATACTCCATTAATCACGTGAACCTCTAACAGAAAGTTAATTGCATTTTAAGCTTTTCTTCTGCTTAATCATTTTAAACATTAGGGAAAAACTTGAAACGAAATGCTAAATTGTTTCGTGCTTTTAGAAATGCAACTAAACCATAATAAGTTTATGATAATGTTTTATATAATCACAGTTAGACACCAGATGTTGGTCTTAAATGTTTAATACAAAACATTCAATTACGGTAGACAGCAATAACAACTGATTAAATGGTCACCTAAATTCATATCACATGAAGCAATATCTGTACATTAAAATATTTTTTTTAGTTTATTGTACTAATCTCTCTCTCTCTCTCTCTCTCTAATCCCGAGCAGATAACCAATGATGGTCCTCTTCCCCTCCTCTAATTACTACGGCAACATTAATATGGAATCAACAGATCAATCTTGCCCAGGGAATTGCTCAGGAAAGCATTTAGGTCATAAATGTACAGGTGAAAATAATGGCGGGGCATAAACGAAGCTACGATGTTTTTATCATCTCTGGTAAACAAGGTTAGGTTAGTTGTAGGATTTCTACGTTAAAGAATACAAGGATATGAAGTGTAAGATCCTCCGTATTAAGAGTTTAAGGCTGTGTACAATAGGATCCTCCGTATTAAGAGTTTAAGGCTGTGTACAATAGGATCCTCCGTATTAAGAGTTTAAGGCTGTGTACAATAGGATCCTCCGTATTAAGAGTTTAAGGCTGTGTACAATAGGATCCTCCGTATTAAGAGTTTAAGGCTGTGTACAATAGGATCCTCCACATTAAGGGTGGAAAATCAATAGTAGGACCGCCCTCCACATTAGGGGTCTATGAGAGAATAAAAGGACCCTCAGAAAATAATAGTAGGCCCACACCTTCCCCCCCCCCCATTAAGGATGTAAACCATGTGCGTGTGTTAGGGTGGAATCCCATTCACCTAGCTATCAGGTGTCAGCCTGATTATGGGTCCTCTCTGACCCGAATGATTAACTTAGGTCAACACAGTCACCATAACCAATATTTCCTTGTAATACAGTCTTTTTATTCTCACCCTTCGTGGAGGGACAGTGGGCAAAATCACCCTGATACTGATAAAGGGCTCTAGATTAAAGGAACTGAAGCTAACCTTCCTTTCCTCTGATCAAACTTTATTGTGTCACATTCTGAAGGTGAAGAATGGTTCTTAGGAATGTATAGCTTCCTGAATAATAATAATAATAATAATAATAATAATAATAATAATAATAATAATAATAATAATAATAACAAGTGTTATTCTCAGTGTGGAAGTTGCCAGCAATAGCAGGATACTTGTGTATATTACGGTATCGCCTCTATCTACCCTTGCCTGTGGAGTTAAAACTGTGTGGCTGTTCTAAGAATGAACCTTAATGTAATGAGCCCCAGCGGCCTGATTAAGTTTTATAAATAAAACAAAACTAAAGAAAATTTAGAGGGATGTAATGAGCAAGGGAGGGGGAAAAATATATATATTAACCTAATTATAAAATAAGTAATTTACAGACGATTTAAACAGGGAGAACGTGTACTTTACGACGTTTCGGCACCAGTGTGGGTGAAACGTAAGTCAATAAAGCTCTTCCCTGCTGAAACTGACTTTCCACGGCCTCGTCTTCATAATTATAAAACACACAAACTTGCGCACTACTGTGGTACGCAGAGACAATCTATGGCGTGTGAAGGATGGTTTAAAATGTATATAAAGGGTAAGGCAGGTTAGTACCCTAAGCTCACGCCAGGACAGCAACACACACCGATCATTGTACGAAGTCACATCATAGGTAACGTTAACAACGTTCCAGAGGTCTCCCACTTGCAGTGTGCGTCACACAACTGGTCTTCCTGCTACAGAGTGGAAATAAATGCATCGTACGACATAATAACACCTCAAAATATAAAAACACCTCATGTATACATACGTACATATATGGAGGAATTACGTGGTAGTGGTGGAGACATGAAATTTTCATATTTAGTTTAAAAATAATTGTGAAAAAAAACGAAATAAAACTTTTTTTTTTTTACTGCATATTTCACTGTTTCAGGATCGTCTGAGGTGTTTCTGATGTATAAGAAATTTTAGCTACAATATTCCAACACTTTTAAGCTAAAAAAAATTATAAAAATTTCCCAAAAACTGATAAAAAATAAAAACGTTTTTTCATTTCGTACAAAATGTTACGATTTTGCTCAATTTTCTCCCTAAAATGCGGGTTCAAGAGCAAGTTTGATCTACTGTATGTTTCTTCACAAAATAATATAAATTCTGCTCTTAACATTCATAACTAGTGTGGTGGCAGCCAGCAAGAACCTCTCTCAAAGCCTGCCATCCCCACGCTCACCTCCCCAATGCAAGAACCTCTCTCTCGGAGCCTCTCATCCCCACGCTCATCTTCCCACTGCAAGAACCTCTCTCTCAGAGCCTGCCATCCCCGCACCCTCGCCTCCCCACTACAAGAACCTCTCTCAGACCCTGCCATCCCCGCACCCTCGCCTCCCCACTGCAAGAACCTCTGAATTACCTACTTCATTAACCCCGTTGTGCACAGTGAGGGTAAACTTGTCCAGGTTTGGAAGGTCACACATTTACAGCAGGTGACCTACTTAGCTCTACCAGGTCAAAAAACACTTTTTACTTGGCTCTAACAGGTAAAAAAAAAAAAAGTTTTTTTTTTACTCTGTCCTGTCAAAAAAAAATATATTTGCCTCTAACAAATCCAAAAATGTTGTTTTAAATATTAAAAAAAAATCCTTTTCTGTGCTCTGGAAAGTCAAAAATGTTCTTTCCAACGTTCAAAGATTGCAAAATACTAAATGCTTTCGTTCCTCGTGATCGTCGTGTCAATTACGCAGCTCCCGTTAATTTCGACTTGTGATAGTTCTACGCTCTATACCAGTGTTTCCCAACCTTTCTTGTTTCTTATCAGTAAGAGAGACCGTTTTTCAGCCTCAAGAAAAGATCGCGCCCTCCCCCACTCCCTATGCTTGTAATTTTATACCTCGATAACAGGATATTCAGTCCTGGCGAGGAATAACTCACCGACGTCCGCGACCCACACGATGGGAATCAAGGATCAACCCAAAAGCGAATGCTATTTTATTTAATTAAGAGGCCCGATTCTTTTCAGAGGTTAAATGCTTTCTAACGCTTTTATATTAATTAATTATTCCTTCCGCGTCTCTTAATTACATTTATATTTACCTATTTGATTCTTTGACATTAATGAAAGGATTATTATTGTTATCGTGGAATACACTATTAATCCGTCAGGATCATTCAGTGCAGCAGTGCTCTTTCCTTCTAGAGCGGGAGTGACTTGGACCTGCCTAGCATGGGCCAGTAGGCCTGCTTCAGTGCTCCTTTCCTATATTCTTATATTATGTGTCTTTCCAGGTGGCTACATGAGGATAGCTTCACACCTTCTGTTTGTCAAGACTCTTAAATTATTCCGAAGATCATCGCCCCTGCGACCCGGTTTGAGACCAGACCACCTTAATTGGAAAGGAAATATTACAGGAATAAGAACTATTTAAAAATACACAAAATTAATCTAAGTTTAAATTAAATGTACATAGAAGTTTGTAAGATTTAACTGCCGTCTTAATGTTGATAAGGCAGAAAGAAATCAGCAATCCTGACAGTGTAGAAATTTTAACAGGTTTCCGTTTCACTTACAATGCCTGATCTGTGTGTTTTGTCTTATATGATGACGTACTCCTGCTAGTCCTTTTGGGGCATAAGTCCAAGGCCTTCTGTGTGTCCACATGCTCCTGTGCTACCCTCCACATGATGGTCATGGGATGGGGGTGCACAATAAACTTGCCGATAGGCGGCAAAATCTCAAATAAAAAAAATAATCACATACACAGAGGGTAATGCCACACTGGATGGTTGCTGTCTACCAACTTACTGCTGGTATTTCACACTGGCATTACATGAGGGTAGTAACTCTCTGGACGGTCGCTGTCTATCAACCTTACAACCTACCTAAGATCGATACGTGTGGAAGGTCCACACATCTGAAGCCCCAAACCTTGCCCCCTCTTACTGCTTATTAAGCCTCCAGGTCTTAACATTTTCGCCGCTTCAAAGTCTTCATATCTTCAAGTTCTTAAAGTCCTTAAATTTCCGGCGAGCATGGCGGACTTTCCAGCATGGAGAAATTCGTGGGTGTTAGTGGGTGCAGCCGTCGACGAGGTTTGACGAGCCGACTTTATTGTCCATTCAGATGTCGTTAATCGGGGAGAGAGCCTCTTGATGCTTGCTCCCGAAAGACGTCGACAGCTTCCCTTTAAGGATTTTTAGGGGCTTTCCTGAACGAAAATAATTTTTTTCCCCCAAGCATATCCTCCTCTCGTGCGTGTATGTGTGAGATTCTTGCGCCCCCAACACACAAGCGGGTAGTGAATATAACGCTGAAAATAAAAATACACTGATTTCATATGCACGTTATGTAAAATGTACCGGGACATGCTACAAGCGAGTGTTTATGAGGAATAAGCAGGTGTCAGTAGTAGTTTCTCGCGACTCAGGAGAACATACTTGTTGAAAGGAATTCTTTTTTACACTAACTTCATCAAACTTTGACTGAGGATACTTAAGATTCATTGTCAGCGCCTGATAAAACATTACGATTCATTGATTCCTGTTACATATTTCAATACATATCTTCTTTCCTTGTCAACTTTTTCTAGCAAACATATAAATGAGAAATATACTGAAATCTATCAACATGGGAGCTCCCCAGCACTTGAACCATCGACCAGTAAATATAATAAAATAGGGTCAGGACACGAGAGAACCGGACAAGTGTCGGGTCAGTGGCGTAATATTGCTCTACAGCCACAGAGTAATAGTGTGGGGGCATCACTTAATTACCTATTTGTATCTGCTGGGAATTCATTGCTTCTGATTCTGATTCTTAGCTCTTATCTTTCTGCTTTACCTTATGAATCCTGGCTTCCGGGGATCGACCGTACCTACTCATGACACTGTCTACAGTAGATAAATGGTTCAGAGAACCGACAGGTGTATAAATTAGACACATGTGCAACACTTGGGTATTTTTACTGGGGAAACATTTCTGCACACAGTGTCTTCCTCAGTCCAATACAAGGAAGAATAGTTGAAGATCAAAATAAGTTTGAGGTAATCAGTCCATCAATCTTGATACGACTGATGGATTGATTACCACAAACTTATTCGGTTCTTCAACCATTCTTCCTTGTATTGGACTGAGGAAGCCACTGTGTGGCGAAATGTTTGCACATGTGTATAATTTATCAACGGTGTACAGAGTTTGCTTCCGCCAACTCTTTGTTTATCTCTGTGACTGAAAATCTACTCGCTAATGTTGCTGTGGTTCCTCTTGCTTCAGCTACGGTCTGTGTCGCTGGCTCCAGCTTCTCATATCTCAGTGTCCAGTCTTTTGCTTTCGTAGGGAGTGATTTCTGTGTGCAGATTAGGGACCAGTCCTTCTAGGACTTACCACGGGAAATATGCCATGATTATACTAGTAGAGACATGATTGCGACGTACAAAATCTTAAAAGAAACTGATAGGGCAAACAGGAAAAGACTGAATCAAGAGGGCCAGGGTCAAGGAAACACTGGCGGGAGCAGAAGACGAAGATGAGTCATAGTATTAGTTTCAGGGTAGTTGAAAAGTGGAACTATTTGGATGAGGCAGTGGTGGGGGCAAACTCGTACACAAATTCAGGAGTAGGTACAATAAGGCCCAAGAAGCCATAAATCAGTGATGCCCATCATGATGTGGACACCAGGAGCTGAGTCCCGACCTTTTAACAAATTGATTGCAATTCGGTGAGCACGAGCACGAGCGCGCTCACACACACACACACACACACACACCTTAATAAGCCCAAAACCTGTTGCCAAGGCAACCTTTTTCCTTCCCAGCACCATCTTTACTCCGCTCAGAGAGCAAAGTCAGGTCAAGAGGGGGCAGTTGGAGAGGTTAACTGCCGCGGGAGGTGATCGTTAAGACGAGAGGTGTGATTAGAGATGAGTGATGGAGGATCATTATCGCTGGTTGGTCATGTTCAGAGTTACCGGCGGGACACACCAGTATATACAGAGCCAGTGGCACAAGGTCAGAGAGAGAGAGAGAGGGTGTGGAGAGAGGGTGTAGAGAGAGAGAGAGAGAGAGAGAGAGAGAGGGTGTGGAGAGAGAGGGTGTGGAGAGAGAGAGGGTGTGGAGAGAGAGAGGGTGTGTGAGAGAGAGAGGGGGTGTGGAGAGAGAGAGAGGGTGTGGAGAGAGAGAGGATGTGGAGAGAGAGAGGTGTGGAGAGAGAGAGGGTGTGGAGAGAGAGAGAGGGGGTGTGGAGAGAGAGAGAGAGAGGTGTGGAAGATGAGAGAGGGTGTGGAGAGATGAGAGAGGTGTGGAGAGAGGAGAGGTGTGGAGAGAGTGAGAGTGGAGAGAGGGTGTGGAAGAGAGGGTGGAGAGAGAGGTGTGGAGAGGGTGTGGAGAGAGGGTGTGGAGAGAGAGGGTGTGGAGAGAGAGGGTGTGGAGAGAGAGGGTGTGGAGAGAGAGGGTGTGGAGAGAGAGGTGTGAGAGAGAGGGTGGAGAGAGAGGTGGAGAGAGGGTGTGGAGAGAGAGAGAGGGTGTGGAGAGAGAGAGAGGGTGGAGAGAGGGTCCAGAGACTAAGGGATACCACCCCTCAATCGTCCCTAATGAGATCGGACCATATCTTACGTTTTTCTGCTGCGCTGACTTTTTCGGTTGGGGGCCACGGTGGTTATCGGGGACTAGGAAAGGATAGGAAGGTTAGGAGGTTGTGAGAGAGAGGCTTTATTTACCGTTAAAAAAGACTAGGAAAGGATGGGAAGTCTATGAGAGAGAGTTTGTCTATCGTAACAAAAACTAGGAAAGGATGGGAAGTTTGTGAGAGGGTTTATCTACTGTAACAGAGACTAGGAAAGGATGGGAAGCGTGTGAGGTTTGTGAAATTGGTTTGTTTATCGTAACAAAGGCGCATTTTCGTACACTGATGACCTCTGTTGCTGGTCTCAATGACCTTATTGCTGTCCTTTTAGTTTTTCATGGACTCAATTGACCTTATTACTTTTATCTTAGTTTTTCAGTCATTCCAGAGTGGCTGTGGTAGATTTTAGATTCTGCACCGTAGCGGGTGTGGATAGTGAAGCCTAGTTTATTATGCACCCCGCATCCATCCTGTAGCCGATTGCGGCTACTTTATTGTGCACCCCATATACACCCTGTGGACGATAGCAACTAATTTACTGTGCTTCCCATATATCCATCCTGTGGACGGTAGCGACTAGTTTATTGTGCACCCCATACACATCCTGTGGAGGGTAACGTTACGTGTATATACAAAAAGGCCTACGAACTAGGCCTAAATAAGGCTAGCAGGAATACATCTGGGTACATATTTCCTAATAGTTGTTATTTTATATCACAAATTTAGCATAGCTGCTCAAATTTTCTGGTATTTTCAACAAGATTCCTTGATGTATTGGTCTGTGGTCTTGAGGAACTCTTTAAAAGTATCAGCATCAGCAGCATCACTATCAGCATCAGCATCAGCAGCAGCAGCAGTGGCTGAGATCAAAGCTCAAGTAGACGGTTGGGGCGAGTATTACTGGCCCGTGTTCGTCTTGGCCCTCCTAATGCATATTGACGAGTTATATGCAAATATGACCGCTCTCCATGCATAGTTCATAATGAATCTCTCAGTCTCTCGCTAGCTCTGCCTGAGACTCTCTCACACCTAACCCTCTTACCTCACATATATACAAAACAGAACCATGTTCAATACCCCAATGTGTGTTGTTCATAAGTTACTAAATCTATCGCCATTTAATAAAACTTCATATAAATATTCAAAGCTACTCAAAGAAAGACTATTTACCAAAACTAATTTAATGTGTGCCAAAATACTAAGAAGTTTCACAATTCTAAGATTTACTTGAGAGTTTAGTCAATGTTTACAAATTATCTTTAACATTACACTTTCTTAATTCTAATAAATATAATCACTACGTTCAGTTACAACGGCTCTGCAGCCAAAAAGACGCTGGCAAGAACAATCTGGTTGACCAGTCACTGGTATTTGATTTAGAAGCAAATTTTCTAAAATTATTTCATACTTAGTGACTGGGGTATACTACCATATATTCTGTGACTTGGTGACTGACACTGTGGTATATCATCTTAAATTCTGTGACTTGGTGACTTACACTGTGGTATACCATCTTACATTCTGTGACCTGGTGACTTACACTGTGGTATACCATCTTACATTCTGTGACCTGGTGACTTACACTGGTATACCATCTTATTATATTCTGTGACTTGGTGACTGACACTGTGGTATACCATCTTATAAGCTCCCATTTTTTACTCAGTGTCTCCTTACTTTCTCATCCGCTGGAATAAACCAACTCTCCTCACAAATAAAAAATACACAATTTATTGTGTGCATTTTGCTGTGTACCGGTGAATCTTTTACATTATGCCGAATTTGAGTGCAGACACTGCAGGAGCTTTAATATATTCAGTATAATCAATTCTGAAAACTGTGAGCAGAGTTGCAGAGGATAATTGGTGGTAGTGAGGCTTGGGCATCCAACAGGCTTGTGTGAGCCAGTTAGATAGCAGCACAGGCAGCAAGTAGTTTTATGGCTGGACATGCTGTTGGAGTGTAAGGAAATATTTGTGGATTCAGGGAAATCGGTTAGCCAGACTTGAGTCCTGGAGGTGGAGGGTACAGTGCCTGCACACACACACACACACACACACACACACATATTAATGCAATCACGAAAGTGGTATTAATGAAATTAACAAACTGCGGCTAGCCGGAGATCGAACCCATGTTATTTTACACTTCTTGGGAAGCAAGTCAAAATTCACGACTCTCGAACCACTGGACAATACAATCTGAGCTTACCACGGCCACGTATGTCCTAGCATCATGAAATGTATGTGTGTGTGTTTGTAATGTAATTTAGGTCAATGCCAAATAGTGTATGCGTCCGCGCCTGGTAAGAAGAAGAAGAAGAAGAAGAAGAAGAAGAAGAAGAAGAAGAAGAAGAAGAAGAAGAAGAAGAAGAAGAAGAAGAAGAAGAAGAAGAAGAAGAAGAAGAAGAAGAAGAAGAAGAAGAAGAAGAAGAAGAAGAAGAAGAAGAAGAAGAAGAAGAAGAAGAAGAAGAAGAAGAAGAAGAAGAAGAAGAAGAAATAATAATAATAATATGAAATAATTTATTCCCCTACCCCCAAAATAATGGTTAAAAAAAAAAAAAAAAAAAAAAGCCCACAAGATAGCAAACAATTCGGGCAGTGCCTGGCGTGGGTACATTCTTTCACGCCTCCTCTTACATCACTGGTATCGTCACCAGCGTCTAAGTTCAGTTTACAAACATAAAATATTACAGAAATAGTATATTGCAGAAATAAAAGCATTTTCGACCGAGACCAAACTTACTTAATTTTCTTCCCCGGCCGCACATGACTGCCTCGTCGAACTGATATTAGTCTAGACAAGCAATGCTCGACTTTGAATTCGCCTCTCCCCGCAATTAGGTATGAAATTTAATGAGATTATTTGGGTATCCCCTCTAAGAAGATTCCGTAGGTATCACCTTTGTGTGTGTGGGTGTGTTTGTAAACACACACACACAGCCTTAGAGCTGCCAGGAAGTGGAACCATCTGAGTGACGTAGTGGAGGCAGGATCCATACATAGTTTTAAGAAGAGGTACGATAAGGCTCTTGGAGCAGGGAGAGAGTGGACCTAGTAACGACCAGCGAAGAGGCAGGGCCAGAAGCTAACACTCGACCCCTACAACCACAAATAGGTGAGTACACACGCAACACAAGCTGAGGGACTGATCACCTGAAACTTCCGTGTCCTCCACCGTCTCCAGTATTCTTCAGCTTCCACAGCAAAGATACTCAAGCAGCGCCCATACGTCCCGTTCATGTATTTGTTACTTTTTTATGCTACACCAAGGTGTCTAATAATATACATTGACTCACAAAATGGCAATGACACGATTGAAAACAAACCATGGTACAGGTGGGGCTTGAATTCGAGGCAAGTGAGTTGTAAAACTCCAGGCCAGCTGGCCAAGGGGTTTACGCACTGGCCTGGAGATTTACGACTCGCTTGCCGCGAGTTCAATCCCCACCCGTACCGTGGTTTGAGTGTACACTGCCTAAAACTCAGCGAGGCTCTGGACTCTCTCAGTTCAATCTTCAGCCCCCACAGCGGTTTTTGACTGAGCTAATTTTCTAAAAAAAATTCCACTGCATACCTACTATCACGAGAATTCTTCATTAATGAGGTAGTTGAAGGTACTAGTGTTTCAAAATTACGTCTTGTAGTGTATAAACGTACATAGTGATTTTTTTTGTCTCGTATTGGAAGCTAAGTGGAAGTAAACTATTTTATTTTTGGTGGAAGTAAACAATTTTGTTTTGTGGAAGTAAACAATTTTATGTCTGGTGGAAGTAACTATTTGTACAGGTTAAAAAAAACCCGTTATCTTTATTTTAGCTAAAAATCTAAACGAGGATTTTACAAAATTAATATGAATGCAATTCTTGGAGAGCAGCGAGGAGCAGATAACGAGTCTGGGTCACAGTACTGACTTGATAGGGTGGCAGATAGTTGTTTTAAACAACGTAAATGATGAAAGAACGTGAAAAATTTGACCAAGGGAGAAAAAATAAACACACAAGAGGAAATAAGGAAGACCAATGGAAGAAAGAAATGCTAAGTGAAGGAAGGCAAGACCATGGAAGAAAGGGGAACACTGAGAAAATGATTAAAAAACCAAGGAAAAGAAGGATAAACCGATTATTATTTAACTATACATTAACATTTACTCTTACACTCATATCCCACTTTTATAGTTAAAAAAGAATACTGCAATAAAACAGAAAACACTGTTATACTGTATTACTATAAATCACTGGTAAGGCCTCATTCAGATCCTGCAGGGCAATTCTGGACATTAAATCGTTGTATCAAGTCTGATATTATTTTGTAAATTCGCAAATAAGCAAAGAAAACATTAAGAGCTATACAACCAGCTGAATTTACCAACGACACTCCTATCCTGGAAATGTGTTTTAAGATATAATGAATAAAAGAATGATAAGAAAGACCCAGGAAGGCCAGAGAGATGTGGCAGACTGTTGGAATGAGAGATAAGAGGTGTTATGTGCTATAACCATGAAGACAGCACCATTCCCACGATCAGTGCTCTCATACTGCACCTACACAGAGATTATGCCTACGTCTGTCTGTCTCAAACACACGAGTGGAACGACCTAGTCTCAAACACACGAGTGGAACGACCTAGTCTCAAACACGAGTGGAACGACCTAGACAACGAAGTGGTGGAGGCTGTATCCATACATAGGTTAAAGAATAGTATGATAGGGCTCGTGTAACCAGGAAAGTGTGAAGCCAGTAGCGACCTGCAGAGAGGCGGGGCCCAGAAGCTGAGACTAGACCCCTGCAACCACAATTAGGTGAGTATACACTCATACACACACACACACAGTCATGAGTGTGACAGGGGTAATAGAAGCACATACTGGCTAATAATAACAATTATGAAGACCTCGGTAATCTTCAGATGAACGGAGTCATTCGCTCCAGCCAACCTGTAACTCGTCGCTCAGTCTCCGCCAAAAGCTGAAACTACTTTTCCCCTTCCTCGAATCAAACCTAATAACCTCCCGTTTCCCCAGGAGCTGCATGACCCTCTACGGATTTAGTGCTTCCCAGTGAAATACAACAATGGGATGACTTAAATGTGTGTTCTCGTGAGACACAAGAGTGAAGATGAAACTCAACACTAAAATAAATCTTTAGTCATCGTTTTTATACATATAATAATATTTGTCTTTGAATATTTTCTTATAGTTGAACTAAGACAAACACATTTGATACTGAATAAGATAAAGCTATAACCCCAGACGTCAAGGAATCAACAAGTTAATCATCAGGGAGGGAAATGACCCCTAAACCCATCATGCCGAAGGGTTCCATTCCCTGAGTTGGTTAAGCTAATATTGCCGAGAGCTTTATATTGTGTGAGTCAGCACCAGGAAAAACACCCCTCTGGACTTACCAATTAAAGTCTTAAATCCCTAAAAACATGCTGAAACTCGATACTTGCTAGTGTGCTTCCTCCTCCATCCCCTTCCCCTCCACCATCTGTGATGTGAGATAACTTTTATCTTGAAAATGGTATAAAATACCGACAAGTTGATGATTAAGACACATCGTCCCAGACCATGGAACTCTTCTCCAGGCTGAGGGACTGACCACCTCAAATACTGTTTCTACAAGATTGATGGACTGATTACATCTTCATTTCATTATTACGCTTACTGCCGGGAGGCGTGGTCGTGGACGGGGCCGCGCGGACGTTGATCCCCGGAATACCCTCCAGATAGACCCTCCAGGTAGGTACTGCCTCTGTATTATGACTGAAGAAGCCTGCTGTGTAGGCCAATGATACCCAACGGTTGCACAAGTGTCTTAACAATTTTTACCCTTTTTTATAATTTTATATCGTCACTCTTTCTTTATTAGTCTCCCCTCCAAGTGGCGTAGCATAGTTCGCCTCTAACTGTTCATGTAAGGCAGTTAGGGTCGTATGGGTTTATGGGTTTCTGCTTATCTACTGGAGGTAGTTCTATTGTGGGAAGTGATTACTGCAATGTGAATAGGTACCTCGAATCGTCTATGTGTGTGTGTGTGTGTGTGTGAACGTTAGTTGCCAGTTATCAAAGGGGGGAGGGGAAGCTAAGTGTGAAGGTCAGAATTATCAATATCTGCCTATACATTTTGTATAAAATCCGTATCTCAGGTATCACTTGGTGATCTGGCACTGCTCGTGGAACCAGCGGTTCACCACCCTGGCCATGTGTACAGTGCAGAGTTATCTTACACAAACATCATCCACTCAGAGATGGGCAGTGCATACACACGAATAAAGAGCTGCATCAATTCCTCCAGGATCTCGGTATACTGATCTGCTGCTGTCAATCTGCCTTCCATCTTAGTCAACTCCTTAGCCCCAGGAAAACAAGATCCAGCCGCATACGTTTGCTGTTATGTAGCCGCTTTGCGCCTCTTCGTAAATCTTTTATTGGTCAAATTTTATAGCAATTTTTAGGGAAGATCAGCTTAATTCTGCTGTTGGAACGAGAGAGAGAGAGAGAGAGAGAGAGAGAGAGAGAGAGAGAGAGAGAGAGAGAGAGAGAGAGAGAGAGAGAGAGTGAGTGTGAGACAGAGAAAGTGAGGGTGGTAGCAGGAATCTATATATGATATAGGAATAGCGAGATATATGGGACCACGTAGTGTTGAAGGTCAGTGTGGTCCTGGTTATACTACAGGTAAGTAAGAGGTAGTATAACCTGAATTACTTAGTGAATTGTAAGGAGTCTTCAATTTGATGTGTGAATCTTACACCTCATCCTCCCTCTTCCCCCTCCACCCATACCTTTTTCACCTTCAACATTCCCTTCCAGGGAACCTCCTTTACCATCCTTGCTAAATAAAAAAATAAATAAACCATCCTTACCTCAAACATAAGATAAGATTTCGTTCGGATTTTTAACCCCGGAGGGTTAGCCACCCAGGATAACCCAGTGCGTCATCGAGAACTGTCTTATTTCCATTGGGGTTTCAATCTTGTCCCCCAAGATGCGACTAACACCAGTCGACTAACACCCATGTACCTATTTGCTGCTAGGTGAACAGGACAACAGGTGTAAGGAAACGCGTCGAAATGTTTCCATCCCGCCGGGAATCGAACCTGGGCCCTGCGCGTGTGAAGCGAGAGCTTTGCCAGCCAGGCCACCGAGGCACCATCTAAGTAATAAATGATAGTCCTTAATCTAGGACATAGTTTTTCTCAGCAGGTAGCCTTGGCGTGGAAAGTTAAAAATCCTCTACTATCTGCTACCTCCCCGTGAACTCCCCTTCCACCCTCACCATTCTCCCCCTTACACCCTCCATCATTGCAGCCATGTCAGCCATTCCCCCTCCTCTCCGTCCCTTCCCCCACCACCCCTCACTTGCAGACAAGACCCGCCACTGTTCCTCCTCTGAAGCTCTTTGTTGGAAGGGAACCCTGACTGTTTTTGTTGGACCTGTTTCCGTCTGCTGCCGTTCCTGGCGATACTGTTGGGAAATGAAGCATTTCTCGCGTTTGAAGATGATAATGACAGTGATACTGTGTTCCGGGCGTTCCCGTGATCTCTCACATGAGTGAGAAACGAAATCTCGTTAAACGTTTTACAGTGGCAAGATTGTTGGTCTTCTCTGTCTTAAGAATGTCAGATGGCAGATAAAGTCTTGCACACTTCTAGCTACATGTATTGTAACCTTACCCTGAAGATGCTTTCTCTGAGACTAGGGCTGGGGAACAGTGATCTCTGGAATCACTAACACATTGTCAACAAGTGATAATGCCTGCAACCCTCATATTGATTAGCAGCCTGAGATGAGGCCGCGAGCGTACAACTCGAAAACGGCCTCAAGTATCTCGTCTCCCAGCTGAGATGGAAACAAAATAATCTTTCATCAGACGCTAACAAAAACTCGTGGCTCAGTGGTAGAGCTGTCAGCTCATAGCCAAGGAACACGGGCACGACTCCGGAGAGGAAGAAGACGTTCGATATCTTTCCTTACAACTGTTGCCTCTGTTAACTTGGCAGTAAGTAGGTACCCCACCTAGCGTCTGTTCACGTAGCAGTAAGAAGTTACCCCACCTAGCCTCTGTTCACCTAGCAGTAGGTAGGTACCCCACCTAACGTAACTAGCTATGGAATTTTGAGAAATTATAAATGTGTAAAATGTGTTATAATGCAGAGTTAGGAGAGTGTGCGCGGCTTGTGTGCTGTAAACACAGCACTTAGTAAGACAACTCACTTGATGGATGGGGCATCAAACACGAACTGTGTGTTTTTGGAAGCCACAAGTGAAAATAATCAAAAGGAGCGGGACCAAGAGCTGGAGTTCAATCCTTTAAATTCAGCTAGATAAATATCCGATGAGCTTATTTTTGAATACATCCCATGAACTTACTCGATCAGCCTGCAAGATAAGTTTTCAAGCTGACTGTCAAGTTAGGCATTAATTTATAGTCCATTAACTGCCTCTCTAGAATACTTGGAATCCACGTTCGAGTACCTGGTTTGATTTTGCTTCTGTGCTCTAGAAATTCTACATTTGTTTTAAAGTAATATTTTAAGTGTTAGTCAACTTACGTGAGCAGCAACATAGGTTCCTTAACCAGCAACTTTGGGTTCCTTAAGGAACCCAATGGAAATAAACCAAACCGATTCGCTTTCTTGGGTTATCCTGAGTTTCTAACCTCCGGGTTATGAATTCGAATACAGCCTTCTTCTACCTGCAACCTGTAGGTTACCTGTAGTCGCTTCCGGGGGTTACCGCCATCCCCTCTGGCCCTGTTCCACACCAGGCTTTCTAGGTGATGGCCAGATCGATCAAGCTGTTTGTGCTCGCCACCCGTAGGTCAACGTATGCATCACAGCCCGGCTGATCAGCAAAGGTTCGTAATAATGACCCTTATGCATGATGGGAGGGAATTATTCGAAGATAATTAATGAAACGTGTGGAGTAAGGGTCATTCCAGCATGAAGTGATGGCAGTAAAGGTCATTCCAGCGTGGAGTAGTGATAGTAAGGGTCATTTCATCATACCTTTGATGAGTTCCTAGTTTTTTTTGCTCCCGGAGCCCGGACATGGGCAAGGCTCGTCTGATGCTTCCCTGGTCAACCAGGCTACTGCTACTGGTGGCCCATCCATCACATGTAGTAGTGGTGGTAGTATGGGTAATCTTAAAGAGGGTGACCTTACTGGGTAAAGTGGGTGATTATAACGAGCGGTAAAGGCCAGTACATCAAGGTCGCGTGCCTTACCCTTCCCGCTACTGGTGTTACACTCAGTAATTATTATATCCCAAATGGCTAAGTTAATATAAACCCACAGTTCATCCTGTGAGCAGCTAGTTTACTGTGTACACTCACAGCTCATCCTGTGAGCAGCTAGTTTACTGTGTGCACTCACAGCTCATCCTGTGAGCAGCTAGTTTACTGTGTGCACTCACAGCTCATCCTGTGAGCAGCTAGTTTACTGTGTGCACTCACAGCTCATCCTGTGAGCAGCTAGTTTACTGTGTGCACTCACAGCTCATCCTGTGAGCAGCTAGTTTACTGTGTGCACTCACAGCTCATCCTGTGAGCAGCTAGTTTACTGTGTGCACTCACAGCTCATCCTGTGAGCAGCTAGTTTACTGTGTGCACTCACAGCTCATCCTGTGAGCAGCTAGTTTACTGTGTGCACTCACAGCTCATCCTGTGAGCAGCTAGTTTACTGTGTGCACTCACAGCTCATCCTGTGAGCAGCTAGTTTACTGTGTGCACTCACAGCTCATCCTGTGAGCAGCTAGTTTACTGTGTACACTCACAGCTCATCCTGTGAGCAGCTAGTTTACTGTGTACACTCACAGCTCATCCTGTGAGCAGCTAGTTTACTGTGTGCACTCACAGCTCATCCTGTGAGCAGCTAGTTTACTGTGTACACTCACAGCTCATCCTGTTAGCTGTATACAAAATGAACTGCATGAGGCCTTTATCAAAACCTTTTGTGCAATAACTTATATATTTGTATATTACAATTTCAAAATTACAAGACGTTTATGGAGTGTAAAATAAATTAACCAACTCGACGGCAAAAACATAAAAATATTTATTTTTTAAACAAGAGTTTTACAGGGTTAAGTTCCTAGCTTGATTTACATGTTAAGAGTTGTCTACCTCAGCTCATTGTGCTCAGTGTTGGTACAACACTGGTGCTGCAAACTCAAGGAAAGTGATGAATAACAGATCAAAGAATACCATTTTTTAGTTTTCGTAAGGTCATTCTTATGTTAGTTAGTGTGGCATATAATGTTAATGTTGGTTTGTTTTCATGTTTTATGGATCATCGATCCCGCCGCCGCCGCTATTATACCAAGCTTAACATTAACCTGTTGACTTATATCCTTAATGATAAGTTGTTAATATATACCACGACGTGTATAGTACCTAGGACTAAGCCTTGGGGATGTAGGCCTGCGAGAAATACTGACGGCAACAGCTTGGTTGATCAGGGAATCAACAAGGAAGTTTGACATACGGGCAGTCTACGAGGAGCCTTTGAAAGCAGACAGGTACGTCCCAGGTATGCAGAATATGCAGTGTGCCCGCCCTTCTTTCTTGCTCTGCCTCTTTCAACCTCTGTAAAGTTAGGTTTGAGAGGCAGCATCTGCCTTGCCTGACCCGCTGATGAAGGTAGTCACTATTTTCTTGTATGGTCTGCATCACCTTGTATGTTATGTTAGTGATACTAGTCTTCCTAGTGTGTGGCTGCTCTCCTCTCTCCCAGTGTCTTGTAGAAGCTGTGACCAAGTGTCTTGTTCAGTGTCCACTCCATCTTGCTCTAAGGCAATATCTTCTCAGTCATATTATTATGATGTGTCCATTTCTCTCGGGATTTTAACTATTGCTTCGTTTGGTGTTTCGAATTAACTAGTTATGAGTTGTTTGTTATCCTCTCCATCTACGGCATTGAACCCTTTCGGGTGTAAGGATATTCTAATATTTTATATACCTACTAATCATTGCCACTGTGACCTTTGTCACTTGAACTTTGACAGTAAACTTCCTTCCGATGTGACTGGAGTAATTTTGCTTTAACTTCTGCCATTTTTCACTACTTTTCTGCCTTTTTCTCCAAATTCCATGGTAGTCATTCCTTGTTCTACCTCGTGTCTCTGATCATGTACGTTATGATCAATGTTTTCCCACGTTCTCTTACTTGTTCGCTCTGCGTCCTTGTACAGGTTGTTGGCACACTGGTTGTGTCTCCGGTCAGTTTCTTTCTGGTTAGCAATGACAGACTGGCGACTTGCATTATACTTTACACCAACCTCAAGTTTATTCAAGCATGAAACAAAATAACTCCCGCTATTGTTTAAACACACAAGACCTCCCCTTCCTTACATCACAAGTCTTATATAATCAAGAAAATATATAATTTTTCTTACACCCTCACAAGAAAATCTCAAAAGATTCACAAGCCTTATAGACCCCCCTTTCTCTCTCCCACACGCTTTAAAGACCCTTCAAAAAATTCACCAGTATTATAAAATATAATATGGGAAAAGAGCTTTATTTTGTTCCTTTAATATAACTTTCATAAAGAGCAGGTATCAGCACACTGCTGATGTACCAAATTTTATTCGTTAAAAAAAGACCCTCCCTCCCCCTCACAGTGTTTAAAAACACTCACTCACTAATAATTACTGACCATGTACACGAGGTCCCTCTCTCTTCCCTCTCCTCTTGTGCTATAATTCACATGCTATAATTTAAACGACACCCTCTCCCCCACCCCACACATATAACTCATAGGCCCATGTGTTCCAAACTTCCCATTAGAAAAAGAATCGCGAAAAATCCCGCCTTATTTGGTCATCCATTGCTGAGATTGTACATAAAACCTCAATATTTGTGACGTCATCAACTTTGCAATAGATGAGAAATTACTCCATTTCTCAGACACAATGGATTATAAGAGATAAAGCCACAAGAGGGATTGCTCTTACGCGAATTCCCTGATGAGACTGTATTGCAACCACACACACAGCAGCCATGCCCACACCACACATAGCAGACAGCAGCCATGCCCACACCACACATAGCAGACAGCAGCCATGCCCACACCACACATAGCAGACAGCAGCCATGCCCACACCACACATAGACAGCAGCCATGACCACACCACACATAGCAGACAGCAGCCATGCCCACACCACACATAGACAGCAGCCATGCCCACCACACACAGACAGCAGCCATGCCCACCACACATAGACAGCAGCCATGACCACACCACACATAGCAGACAGCAGCCATGCCCACACCACAGACAGCAGCCATGCCCACACCACACATAGACAGCAGCCATGACCACACCACACATAGCAGACAGCAGCCATGCCCACACCACAGACAACAGCCATGCCCACACCACACAGCAGTCATGCCCACAACAGACAGCAGCCATGCCTAGAGTAGATAGAAGCCACGCTCACAGAAGACAGCATACACGTCCACAGCAGATCAACAGCCCCACCCACAACAGACTGCAGTTACGCCCACATCCGCCGTACCTAAAGCAGACCGTAGCCATGCCCATAGCAGACATGTTTACAGCAGCTACGCCCACAACAGAAATGTCCACAAATGCCACGCCCACAACAGTTGTACCCACCATAGATATCCTCACAAAGGACAGGGCTTCTTACGGACACGTCCATATGTGTATAATTGTCAGGACAAGACCCGCGTCAGGACAAGACCCGCGTCAGGACAAGACCCGCGTCAGGACAAGACCCGCGTCAGGACAAGACCCGCGTCAGGACAAGACCCGCGTCAGGACAAGATCCGCGTCAGGACAAGACCCGCGTCAGGACAAGACCCGCGTCAGGACAAGACCCGCGTCAGGACAAGACCCGCGTCAGGACAAGAGTTTTCTGACGCGGGTCTTAGTCATATGATGACAAACAGCTGGACATTTTGGTCCTCTGACCGAGGCCTTCCGCTGGTTATGATTATAACTGCACGGCAAACCATTATTATAGACAACATTTCACCCAGACAAGGTGGGCCTTATCAAGTCAGGCTTGATAAAGGTCACGTGTGGACGAAACGTTGATTCTAATAAAGGTTACGTCTGAACCAAGAGTCTTTCTACCAAGACTACCTTCATTCTCCAAGGCCTTGCGCTACAGCTCTTGCGTCACAGAGCTCTTCCACGAGAGCTTGTTACCATCTACTTCAAGGCTGAGGATCTCATCATTCTTCATGGCTCTGCGCCACAAAGGAACCCGCTGACATCATTCCACCCGTCAACCTCGTATCACTTGTCGCTCAAAACAAACTTCTTTCGACATTCACACGCCGACGTTCGCCTCCAGTGACGGGGAAAATGAGACTTGGCTCACAGCGGTTGCCAGCAGTTTACCAGCTGCTGCACACACCCCTAGCAGGCATTAAGGGAGTCTCAAGGTTCATGTTTTATGAGCACGTGACATGGTAATACTGCACAAGGTAAACAAACCCTGTAATAACAGACTGGGGGGAAGGGGAAAGCCTCCACCACTGCGCAATTTATCAGTACTAGGAAAAATCATACAAGAAAAACATCTATACGTCCACGTACACTCTTTCACTTTCTACATATCCGCCTGTATGATCCACAACATGAGTGGGAGATCTCTGTGGCAGGAATTCTTTCTTGCGTGATTTATCCCGCCACGGTAATGCAGTGTTGAGGAGGAGGAGGAGGAAGAGGAGTACAGGTGAGGAGAACGGAAAGAGAGGAACGGAAGGGAAGCAAAGGTCGAGGTTCACCTACAAATAACATTACTATAAAACAACCAAAATTAGATTGTTAGTGAAGTATCGCTACATGCATAAACGTTTTCTGGTTTTCCTTACCAAACGTTTCCAGACATTGTGGTCCCTACTAGGTAACGTTTCCATTGTGGTCCCGACTAGGTAACGTTTCCATTGTGGTCCCGACTAGGTAACGTTTCCATTGTGGTCCCGACTAGGTAACGTTTCCATTGTGGTCCCGACTAGGTAACGTTTCAGAAGTAACACACAATATTAAAACCAATGACGACTCGGTACATCTTAGGAGAGTACCAACTGTGTTGTGGTAACGGGAGTTCCCCATGAACCACTAAAATCGGCAAACTTCAAAACAGGAGGAATAAAAGGCAAACCATTATGATGGATGAGAGACTTTCTGTTGCAGTGGGAAATGTTACTAGAGGAGTGCCACAAGGATCTGGACTTGCCCCTATGAAGCTTTTACTATATATAACTGACTCAAGAATGAATAAAAGAAAACAATGCAAATTTCTTCGGGGATGATGCAAAAAATCTTGTGCAAATTAATAAAAACGAATGTAAAGCTTTACAAGATAGCCTGGATAAATAAAGTACATGGAATGACAGACGGATGATGGAATTAAATATTGATCAACGTAATTTAAAGCGAACTCAGACCACTTAATATAAAATATAGATTGCGTGACAAAATGTTGGGAGTATCATACAAGGAAAGTAATCTAGGTGTTATTATTAATTAAAAAACTGTCACCAGATCATACAGAGAAAACTGTGATCACTGCATGAGCTGCACTGACTATAAAATAGCTTTCAGAAATATGGATGTGAAGAGACGCTGAAAAAACTGCTCACAAGGTCCATTAGACCAAAACTGGAATGTGCAACTTCTGTGTAGTGTTCACACCTTAAAAAAAATGTGAATCAGATAAAAACAAAAATTTAAAGAGCCGCAAATTTAATCCCAGAGGTTAAAAAAAAAAAAAAAGAATTACAACGAAATTCAGATGACTGATAGGAGGAAGAGACATAACAACATATAAAGTTATAAATGAATATGAAGGCATAGATAGAGAGGTTTTTAGTACCTTCAACAGGGGTGGCAAGAGACCACTTATATAAATTAAGAAAAAAAAATGGAGCCAAAGTGATAATGCTATTTTTTCTTAGCAAATATAGCGGAAGAAGAAGAATGGAATATATTGACAAAGGAATTGGTAACTGATATACCGCTGAAAATTAAAAAAAATACATAAACACCCCCTCACACACACACACACAGGTGTAGGTTAGCCATTAGATAATTTGCGAGTAGACCAACTGTTGTGTTGCCTGTCTTCCCGTGTAGCTCCTAATCCATCAATCCCCCCAACCTCTGCCCCTTCAATTATCCCCAACCCCTTCGATTCCCCCATTCCCGGCCACCCCTTCTATTACTACAGCACCTAGCATCCTCATCACCCACCCACCTCCCTCTCTGTGCTCCCATGACGGCGCTCCCTTTATCTCCTCACTTTATTGTCTTCCCTCCCTTCCTCTCCTTTCCTCACCCTCCTCTGTCCTCTCTCCCTACCTCTTCTTCCCTCACATTTATACCTTGGCTATATCTTTGATAACTTTCAAGAGTTTTCCTATTCCTGGAGCCCCGTCCCGGGATACGCTCGTCTATGTTAGCCTGGTCAACCTGGCTGTTGCTGCTGCCGGCCCGCTGGCCCACATATCCATCACAGGCTGGATGATCTGGCACTTGGTGGGGATACCTGTCCAGTTTCCTCTTGAAGACGTCTACACTTGTTCCAGTAGTGTTTCTGATATCTTCTGGTAAGATGTTGAATAGTCAGGGGCCACGGATGTTGATACAGTGTTCGCTTATTATGCTCACGACACCCATGCTTTTCACTAGGTTTATTATGCACTTCCTCCCGTATCTCTCACTCCAGTATGTTGTTATGGCAGTGTGCACATTTGGGACAAGGCCCTCAAGTACTTTCTACACATATATTATCATCAATCTCTCTCCTCCTCTCCCTTCTTCTTTCCTTACCTTCCCCTGTCCTTTCTCTCTCTTTATCTCCTTTCCTGACCCCTCATCTGTGCTCCCTCCCTTTTCTTTCTTCACGCTCCTCTGTCCTTACGTTCTGTTTCCACTATGTTACGTAAGTCTTATAGTAGGGCAACAACATATTGAAGTATCCAATTTTGCTAAATAATAAAAAACACTGCCTCCCCCCCTCTCTCTCTCTCTCTCTCTCTCTCTCTCTCTTTCATTAACTGAGGCAAGGAAAGGAGCTGGTCTCAGCACATAACCACCAGAAATATCGCCGATAAGTTATCTCCATATCCCCATAACCTTTGTTAGGTCGCTTCATATGCCGGGGCCGGCCTAGGATAAGGCGAGGATGGACTGGGATTAGTTGAGGATGCACTGGGATAAGTTGAAAACAGACTGGGATGAGTTAAGGATACTTGATGATGGCCCCAGGAATCATCACCCCAGCAGTGTACAATGTGAGTAGATCCTGGGAGCTGGATGCAGTACTACACAAGATATATATATATATATATATATATATATATATATATATATATATATATATATATATATATATATATCTAAACAAAAAGGTGATAACACCATGGCTGCAAGGCCGTTCACAAACTTGCAAACTATGCGAGGGGTTAGCCATGTCAGGTGGGGAGGAGAGAGTGAGAGAAGGGGAGGAGAGAGGGGAAGAGAGTGAATGAGAGAAGGGAAGTGAAAGAGAGAAACGTGGAAGGAGAAGAAGAGTGATGGAAAGGGAGAGGGAGGATACTCAAAAAAGGGATGGTAGGGAAAAGAAGGTAGTTGTTAGTGCGAGTTTATTCAAATTCCCTCATCTTTCACAAACGCTTGAAACCTCCGGTAGGTACTGGAGTTTCTACACAAGTCTGGGGTGTTTTCTTAACAGACACGACATTCCAGCACGACTGGAATTTTCTTACAAAAATCTGGAGTGTTTTATATGTTATTTAGCAGGTCCTGGCTATTCCAGCAGGTACAGGATACTCCAGCAGGTCCTGGCTATTCCAGCAGGTACAGGATACTCCAGCAGGTCCTGGCTATTCCAGCAGGTACAGGATACTCCAGCAGATACTGGAATTTTCTTATACTGGTAAGATATTCCAGCAGAATTGAAGCTTTTAATCCACTTTCCCTGGATGTGGCTCACAAGAGTGGGCTAAATTTGCCTGCTGGGGTATAAGGAACTGCCTATATGTTTTCTATGCCTGGGAATCTAACCCCATACCCAGCGATTGTGAGTCGAATGAGAGATGGGGAAATGTGGGTTAGGAACTAGTAGAAATTTTTAGAGAGAGAGAGACAGAGAGAGAGAGAGAGAGAGAGAGAGGAGAGAGAGAGAGAGAGAGAGAGAGAGAGAGAGAGAGAGAGAGGAGGAGAGCATGAACGGAGGGCATGTACTCA
Organism: Cherax destructor; assembly: GCA_009830355.1. Classification (NCBI taxonomy): domain Eukaryota; kingdom Metazoa; phylum Arthropoda; class Malacostraca; order Decapoda; family Parastacidae; genus Cherax; species Cherax destructor. The sequence continues at coordinate 354,353 of WNWK01000909.1, forward strand.
CCTATCTGTGGCTGCACGGGTCGAGTCACAGCTCGTGTTTAAGGAGGGCGAGGTGTTGGCGTGTCTCGTCCACTCCTCTAGTGCACCCCTACCTTCCCCAAGGGTGCTCACACATCACTAAGATATAATTAACCTTCTCTCATCAAATACACTGTACGCATCCTGTCTAAGTTTAGTGTGAGCCGCGAGCGTTCACTTCACGGCTCCTTAACCTCACCTCACAACCTCACCTGGTTACACTATTATTACTCCACTCACGAAATCGTCCCGACCCATGGGTCCACGTTTGGCGGCCTGAGCAGTCAGGCTGTTAGTGCTCGTTGCCCGAAGCGTTACGTATGCACCGCAGTTTTGCCAATCGTGAAAAAAAAGTGGCGTACTAACTGCACATTTCCCACTTGGCAAAACGTGCAGTGAGCTTCACGTTGTGCTGCACACATTCTAATTTGAGTTGATGTTAGCTGTCGTCGCCTCACCCCTTGGCCAGTGACGCCCAGTGATGGATGATGCCTTAAACTAAACACAACAGGGCAATCGATCACTCCCGTCGACGGTTACCCAACAACAGCAAACCTTTTTCAATGCCTGTCAATTAAATTTCCGCTCTGCATGGATTCGAGCGATACAGTGATCCTTTAAGGCCAAGAAATTGATGTGCTTCGGTGGTAATGTCTAATTTTAAAACTCACAAGTGAACATTTGTAGTGAATTTATTCCCAACAGATCTTGACAGAAGAAGCTAAAGAACTGGGCAGCCTCATAGCACAAAATACGTAATTCCAATGATAAGAATCAACTGCTCGACAACTGAAAAACTGCCAACGTAATTCCAATTTACAAAAAAAAAAAAAAAAAAAAATGAAAGAGGAACCACGAAATATATATGTCGTGCCGAATTGGTAAAACTTGAGATTTTGGCTTAAATAGCAACGCTCTTCTTGCCGAATAAGGAGAGCGAAAATTTGTGTATGTAATAATTTCGCAAAAATCTTTCTGAACCTAACGAAAAAAATATATATTTCATTGTTTTTTTTTATTAAATTATTATAAACTTATCTAAAATATATTTAATTGGATTAGGCTAAATTAAATTGCGCTTGTTATAATAAGGTTAGGTAAGATTATTATTTTTTACATTAACATAAATTAAAAAAAAATATATCTTTAAACGTATAAGAGAAAAGTTTAGAAAGGACGTAACTTTAAATGAGTTCTTGCTAATTTTATCTATTCGGCACGACATTATATATATATATATATATATATATATATATATATATATATATATATATATATATATATATATATATATATATATGGACGAAGTATTTGACATGTAGCTCTGAGTTGTCATCTATGTTGTTTTACTCACTATTGTATTCTTGTTAATGTATTTTGACAATGTATTGTATCTTGAAATAAATTTTATATATATTTAATAAAATATGGGGTGGTAGGGGAAGTGGAATATTCAAATGGCTTCAGAAAGACATCTAAATATTCTTCCTTGAAGCCTTTTTATCCACTTCTCCGAGGCTATGGGTCCCACAATTTACACCAGAGGTGGCCCCATTTATATATATATATATATATATATATATATATATATATATATATATATATATATATATATATATATATATATATATCCCGCTCACTACTCTCCACCCCTATCCCCCATGCATCCATGCTGTCCTTCACCCGGTACCCCACAGCTGGCGCCCTCCCACCCACACCATGTCACAAGAAGTGCAGGGTTCCCAGGAATCTCCAGGACAGAGCCAACGCCTTGGAACCCGTCCCCGAGGCATCTGCCAGGTGTGCCATAGGGAATGTGCACTCAATCCCTCTACTGGCAACATCCGTGCACACAATGGATGTCTAGGCTCCAGGAGGGCTCCAAATGGGAACAGCCAACAGACCCTCCCAGCAGACAGAGCTGACAGCCACCCTGACTTCACCTCTACAGAGGACCTAAAAGCTGCAATCAAATTAACATCCACCAGGACGCTGACACACATCCCCAAAGCAGCTCGACATGAAGCTGCCAGCAAATTCGCTGACCTCTTGAAGAAAGTCAACGATGCTCCTGCAAACAATGGATCCTGGCACAACCTTCTGCTTTTTGGCAATGCCTGTTTGGCTGTCCCACCAAGGAGGGACAAGTCACTAGCTACATCTGTTATCAGGAACCCGTTCCCGGGCATCTGCCAGGTGTGCCATAGGGAATGTGCACTTCAATCCCTCTACTGGCAACATCCGTGCACACAATGGACATCTAGGCTCCAAGGAGGGCTCAAAATGGGAACAGCCAACAGACCCTCCCAGCAGACAGAGCTGACAGCCACCCTGACTTCACCT
>WNWK01000910.1:0-2500 GCA_009830355.1 Cherax destructor
GTAACCACTGCTATTACAGCAGTAACCTGTTATTATCAATAAAATATAAAAAAAATAACACTAAAATTGTCGAAAATTCGGATAAACGAAATTAAATATTATACTAGAAAAAAAAACCACCTTTTTTCCCAGTACAGTTTACAATGTCGTCAGGAAGTTGCTGTCCCAATTAAATCTTATAAATAAATCAAGTAAATATTACAGTGTCTCAAAACAATTATAATCAGCAACATATGTGCTTAAGTCTACCTATATGACGCTTCAGACAGCCATTATACCAATTACAGTATATTCCGCCATATAAGGCGCACGACAGAACTATCATAATGGTAGGGTTATTCTCTGCTTAGTAGGGTTATTGAAGCTAAAACCTTGGGTAGTTTCAAATTTAGGTTGGATAAATACTTGAGTGAGAGAGGAAGGATTTGAGTGGGACTTGCACATGAGTAAATTGAATTATCAAAGCTTATTTCTTGGGTAACGATGAAGGTGGGTTGGGCAAATATTCTGTTAGTGGGATGGAATTGTGAAGAACCTGCCTAGAATGGGCCAACAGGCCTTCTGCAGTGTCCTTCCTTATGTTCTTATGTTCATATAAGGCGCAGGATGATTTTCCAAGATTTTTGTGGGAATAAAAGGCGGGTCTTATATGGCAGAAAATACGATATACATATAACAGATTCTTCCAAAAGCACATATGTCTTGTAATATACCGAGCCATAAATAACATACAAGTATAAATAATATATAAATAATATCGTATAGATAAATGGTTGAGAGAAACGACAACCTGGAGTTTACCTGGAGGGTGTTTCGGGGGTCAACGCCCCCGCGGCCCGGTCTGAGACCAGGCCTCGTGGAGGATCAGGGTCTGATCAGAACATAAGAACATAAGAAAGGAGGAACACTGCAGCAGGCCTGTTGGCCCATTCTAGGCAGGTCCTTCACATTCCATCCCACCAACAGAATATTTGTTCAACCTAATTTTCAATGCTACCCAAAAAATAAGCTTTGATAATTTTATTTACTCATGTGCAATTCCCACTCAAATCCAACCCCTCTCACTCATGAATTTATCCAACCTAAATTTGAAACTACCCAAGGTCCTAGCTTCAATAACCCTACTAGGCAGACTGTTCCACTCATCAACTACCCTATTTCCAAACCAATACTTTCCTATATCCTTTCTAAATCTAAACTTATCTAACTTGAATCCATTATTGCGGGTTCTCTCTTGGAGAGATACCCTCAAGACCTTATTTATATCCCCTTTGTTAATACCCATTTTCCACTTGTATACCTCGATCATGTCTCCCTCATTCTACGTCTTACAAGTGAATGTAATTTAAGGGTCTTCAATCTTTCTTCGTAAGGAAGATTTCTAATGCTATGTATTAATTTAGTCATTCTACGCTGAATGTTTTCTAACGAATTTATGTCCATTCTGTAATATGGAGACCAGAACTGAGCTGCGTAATCTAGGTGAGGCCTTACTAATGATGTATAAAGCTGTAATATAACCTCTGGACTTCTGTTGCTAACACTTCTTGATATAAATCCCAGTAATCTATTTGCCTTATTACGTACGCTTAGGCATTGCTGTCTTGGTTTAAGGTTGCTGCTTACCATCACCCCCAAGTCCTTCTCGCAATCTGTATGGCTAAGTTCTACGTTATTTAACTTATAAGTGCTTGGGTTATGGACACTCCCGAGCTTTAGAACTTGCATTTATCTACATTGAACTGCATCTGCCATTTTTCTGACCAGGAATTGAGTTTGTCTAAATCCTCCTGTAGTTCACTGACATCTACGTCTGAATCGATTATCCTACCTATCTTCGTGTCATCAGCGAATTTGCTCATATCACTAGAAATTCCCTCGTCAAGGTCATTTATATATATTATAACAACAACGGGCCCAAAACCGATCCCTGAGGAACGCCACTTGTTACAGATCCCCACTCCGATTTAACCCCATTTATGCACACCCTCTGCTTCCTATTGGTGAGCCATGACTCGATCCATGACAACACTTTTCCCCCAATGCCATGAGCAGCCACTTTCTTTAACAGTCTCTGATGTGGTACTCTATCAAAAGCCTTACTAAAATCCAAATAAACGATATCGAATTCTTTATCATTATCAACTGCCTCAAAAGCCCCACTGAAAAAGTTAACAAATTAGTTTGGCTGGAACGGCCCCTGGTTAATCCATGCTGAGTATCATTAATCAAATTATGCCTATCGAGATGGCTTATTTTGTTATCAGCTATAATCGACTCTAGTAATTTGCCTACAATTGATGTTAGACTTATTGGGCGGTAATTTGATGGTAACGACTTGTCCCCTGCTTTTAAAATAGGAATTACATTAGCCATCTTCCACGTATCGGCACTCACCTGTTTGAAGAATAGGTTAAAAATGTTAGTTAAGGGTTCACAGAGTTCTATTTTGCATTCCTTAAGAACCCTTGAAAAAGCTCATCAGGGCCTGGCGATTTAT
>WNWK01000910.1:7500-135000 GCA_009830355.1 Cherax destructor
AGGAGAAGAGAGAGAGAGGGAGAGAGAGAGGAGAGAGAGAGGAGGGAGGGAGAGGAGGGAGGAGAGAAGGGAGGAGAGAGAGGAGGGAGGGAGAGAGAGGAGGGAGAGAGAGGAGGGAGGAGGAGGGAGAGAGAGAGGGAGGGAGAGAGAGGAAGAGGGAGGGAAGAGAGAAAGGGAGAGAGAGAGAGATTCAGTGGAGGAGGAGAAGAGGAGAGAGGACGACAGGGGGAGAGAGAGAGAGGGGAGAGACGACGACAGGGGGGAGGAAGGACGTACAGGGGGTTAGAAGACGTACAGAGGGAGTAAAGCGACGTACCCCGGGAGAAGCGACGTACAGGGGGAGATAGGACGTACAGGGGGAGTACGACGAGGGAGAGCGACGCAGGGGTAGCGACGTACAGGGGAGTAATAGCGACGTACAGGGGAGAAGTAAGCGACGTAGCAGGGGGAGTAGCGACGTACAGGGGGGAGTAGCGACGTACAGGGGGGAGTAGCGACGTACAGGGGGGAGACAGTCAGAACATGAAATACACTCGTACATACCGACTATTCCAGAGTGGGGTGCCTTGAACTCTATGAAAGGCTCTTGATCCAAGGAATTCAGGCTTTCCTCGCAAATGGTTGCTTCTCCTTCCCTTAGTGCATTGATCCCCAACGGGTTTAGCGCTTCCCGTGAATATAATGATAGAAATAAAGGGAATTTTTAATATGATGGAAATCCACTCTAAAAATGGATGTTATTCACTCTAAAATAGGTCAATTCAAAACAACACGGGTTCGAGCCCTGGGCTAGTCAGTGTTACTATCGATTAAATCCCACTCGTTCGTGGTTACAATAATATATATACTGCTTGTGGAGGCTAGTACACCAAACGGGGAGTAGAATGAAATTAGCTCATAAGCACCCACACCACCGTATGTCCTCGGATCACGGTACAACACCTAGCTCTGCTGGGTGCGTGATCTTTGTAGGACTGTATGGTTCATTGGGATTACTGTCGGGAATTGTTTCTCGCCATGAGGCGGGCTAAAACAACAAGGGTTCGATCCCCCAGCTAGTCGCAGTGTTGTTTATATATATATATATATATATATATATATATATATATATATATATATATATATATATATATATATATATATATAATAACAATACAGCAGGCAAGGCCTATCCCTGCTACATACACACAGCCGTCACATTAATGCCACCGTCAAGCATACATTAATATATATTCATGGTCCGATGTGTGTGATAATGTGCATATTTATGTATGCATGTACATATGTATGTATAATTGTGCATAAATTGTACCTTAGTATAAATACACGTATACATTTCCATTTTCAGTTATATATTTTAGTTACGCCTGGTAATGTTTACAAATTTGGGGGGTAACTCGTTTAAATTTCAGCAGAAACCAGGACTTGAAATGTTTTGTCTCTACTGCGAGAATATATATCAATATTAAGGTGGATCTAGACTCGCCAACCTATCGTTCTAAAGCTGAACGTTATTTTTTTTATGATGTTGATTTATGCAGCTGCCACCTTTTGGTTTGGCTGGTAAGTTAGATTATATTAGGTTAGGGTAAGTGAAGGTAGGTTAGTTTTGATTGTGTTTTCTTAGGTTTAGGTTTGGTTTGTTTAGGTTAGATTGAGATGAAATGTATAAATAATGAACTGTTTTGTTTAAATGGAGAAGTGACCTATTTTGTGGTGATTTGACCAGTGTCTCAGCTAACCTGGCTCTCAGTAGGCTAGCTGACCAGTGTCCTTCAGCTAACCTGGCTCTCAGTAGTCTAGCTGACCAGTGTCTCAGCTAACCTGGCTCTCAGTGAGTCCTTCAGCATGGCCCATGAGTGTCTCTAGCTAACCTGCTTTATAGTCAGTCTCAGTTTGACGGCAGCTATCCAATGAAGATCTACTCAGTGGATTCTCAGTGTTAGTGATACTGAAGTGCTGAGGGACTGATTACCTCAAACTCCTCCTGTTCTTCACCATTCTCCTTTGTATGGACTGATGAAGCCACTGTGTGGCGAAACGTTTCCCCAATAAAGATACCCATTTATCTACATTAAAGTTAACTTCTCTGAGTTTCGAGACCAGCTGTTTAGATGAAGCCAGAGGAGATGCAGCTTCTTCGAGAGATGATTCATCCCTTGGCCAAGAAAGAGGACACCATCTACAACGAATGGAAATTGTAGTTGAAGAAACTGCTGGAATTGGTAATGTCTACCAATTTTTTATTTGTGTTGTCGAAGGACACAATTACAGACAACAGTGAAGGTAAAAATGTTATGAATTCGGTATATTTTATTAAATTTATCGACAGATTATTTTTTTTTGTAAAAGGGAGAGGGAAAAAAACGGAGAGTTGTTGTTTTTCCTGAGCTGGAAGGACAATTTAGTTTAGTAAAATGGGAAGCATCATAACTGATTAAAGTAACCCTATTACGTCTCTGAAGTACGGGAACTGAGGCTGGGGAAAAATAGGAGAAAATATAATGTTAACAGTTACGGCACAATATAAATTAGGATGATGGCAATGAGTAGTTATGTTAGGTAAATGAACAAAAGTGCAACTAATGTGACATTTTATTGTGGCAACGTTTCGCCCTCCAGGAGCTTTTCAAGCTGTAACATCTTGATAAAGCAATAACCTCCCTCAAGTCTACTAACACTGTTAAAATTCCCATTCGGGAATAGCATTTCTTAATATAATGCTGTGGTTTTTTCATATGTCTTACTTGATAGGTATTTAGTACATGAGTCTGTTTACAGCGGTGATACACGGGTACATGAGTCTGTTTACAGCGGTGATACACGGGTACATGAGTCTGTTTACAGCGGTGATACACGGGTACATGAGTCTGTTTACAGCGGTGATACACGGGTACATGAGTCTGTTTACAGCGGTGATACACGGGTACAGGAGTCTGTTTACAGCGGTGATACACGGGTACAGGGGTTGGTTTACAGCAGTGATACACGGGGTACAGGGGTTTGTTTACAGCGGTGATACACGGGTACAGGAGTTGTTTACAGCGGTGATACACGGGTACAGGGGTTTGTTTACAGCAGTGATACACGGGTACAGGGGTTGGTTTACAAATGCCAAGGCATTTGTGTTATAGACAATTCATGTCAGAAATAAGCATTTGATGGGACAAGTTAAGCTTTGTGGGAAAACTGTTTCATTGACAAATAACTGTGTATTTAACTGATGATAAAGAAATTAATCAAACAGGGAAGGGGAGCATCAGTCCCTTAAGACGTTGGGAAGTATACCACAGTACGGGTGGGGTTCGAACTCAGGGCAAGCGAGTCGCAAAACTCCAGGTCATATCGTAAGCCACTGGGCCAGCTGGCCCAGTGGCTTAGGCGCTGGCCTGGATGTTTGCAACTAACTTGCCGTGAATTCGAGCCCCACCCGTACTGTGGTTTGTTTGCATTCGTGTTATTGGAAACAATACGCTCGTCATTCGCGGCGCAAAGACGTCACTTGACGCGCAAACACAAATGTTGACATTACAGCTGCGATGCCCAGTCATGTCACTGAACCTCTCAATATACACTAGCAAAATGACTGATATTTTTCACTTTAATTCACCAACATCGTCGCCTTTCGTTCCATTAATCACGTTGAAAATAGAATAAAATACTAACAAGTTGATTAAGACGCATGTGCAACAGTTGGGTGTCTTTATTGATGAAACGTATCGCCTACACAGTAGGCTTCTTCAGTCAAATACAGAGGCTGTAGGTGTAGTAGTGAAATGAAGATATAATCAGTCTATTAACCTTGAAGAAATAGTACTTGAGGTGGTCAGTCCCCTCGGAGAAGAGTTCAGCTGAACTCTTCTCCAGGCTAATGGGAGCTGACCCCTCATCTCCAAGGTTGATGGACGTTTTACATCATTTCACTACTATATCTACAGCCTCTGTATATGACTGAAGAAGTCTACTGTATAGGCGAAACGTTTCAACAATAGATACCAACTCTTCCATTAATCATCTAGCAGCCATTTAAACAACAGGTTCGAAGCCTTTTGAAGGAAATCCTCCCAACAACAGCGAGAAGATTAATCAAATAAATAACCTGAGGATGAAGATTTTCCTCCGATATCGAATTAGGGCGAGGAAGCCGGGTTACTGCGGTCCGCGAACTCGCATTAAGTAGCAACTAATCTAGCATACGAATGTCTACTTTCCGTCGAGAAGAAGTGTCAGAATGGCACTTTCTCGCCACCGACGTCCCCAGGGAGGCTGGTTACAATTAACGTGTGGCAGTGACCTTTTAATAAGATGTTCCTAACTCGCTATCACGTAACCCCAGTCAGCCCCCAGCCCTTAGCCTCCAGCACCAAAGCCCCAGCCCCCAGAACCTCAACCATACACACACACACATCATAAATAAGTTCTAGAGGGGTGCCTCCTATATATTTTAATATATATATATATTATATATATATATATATATTATGGAACGAGACAAGATGACTTCTGAGAGTGTATAAATCTGTATGAGAGGCAAGGCGGGTGGGGTCGGCCTAGCAAAGGTGGAGGAGGGGTAAAGGAAGTTTTGTGTGGAGGCTTGACTTCCAGCAAGCATGTGACGTATTTGATAGAGGAATGGAGGCATATGGTTTATACTTGACGTTGTTGAGTGTGAGCAAAGTAACATTTATGAAGGATTCAGAACCGGCAGGCCGGACTTGAGTTCGAGATGGAGTACAGTGCCGGCACTCTGAAGGAGGGTGTTAATGTTGCAGTTTATAACTGTAGTGTAAAGCACCTTCTGGCAAGACAGTGATGGAGTGAATGATGATGAAAGTTTTTCTGTTTCGGCCACCCTGCCTTGGTGGGAATCTAACCGATGTGATTAATAAAATAAAAATACTATATATATATATATATATATATATTATATACTATATACATTATATATATATATATATATATATATATATATATTATAATGTATATATATATATATATATATATATATATATATATATATATATATATATATATATCAATGCATTACGCAGAAACAAGCGGATATATACAGAGAAAGATCGCAGTCAGCAGGACTCCATACTACTACTGAGACGGTCCAAATTCCCAGACAGCGCTCTTATCCACTCAGCCACATATGCCACATAAGCTGGGTAGTCTGGTTCACTAGCCATGTTTCTTTCCCAGCCCGGGCACGTCAGTGAGCCTCAAGCTATTTCAGTCTATATAGTATTTGAGATGGTCAGTCCCTCAGCCTGGAGAAGAGTTCAGCTTCATGGTCTGGAACGATATGAAGCTGTAGCTTGTGAACGGAGTCTTAAATACTGTCGAAGGTGAGGTGGAAGATCTGGAAGTCTTGTAGAGGATGGGATCCACTAGTGGAAGTAAGAAGGTAGGTCCATCTGGAATTCAACCCTTCTCACTTATAACTAGTAGATATGCGATGAAATCTGGAAGATGTCCTTTGTACCAAGATACTGTTGTGCTGCAGTGAATAACAGTTATGGTGGAAATGGTATAAAATATCTCTGCATTCTCATTCTTCAGCTTCATATCTTTCCAGACCATGGAGCTGGACTCTTCTCCAGGCTGAGGTACTGACCACCTTGTTCCAGACCATTGAGCTGGACTCTTCTACAGGCTGAGGGACTGACAACCTTGTTCCAAATCATGGAGCTGAACTCTTCTCCAGAATAAGGGACTGGCCACCTTGTTCCAGACCATGGACCTGAACTCTTCTCCAGGCTGAGGAACTGACCACCTTATTCCAGACCATGGAGCTGTGATGGCTGTAGAAGAGTCTACCCCGGAAGAGGACTCCTCTACTACTAGGGGCTATGTCTGTGGTGGCTGTAGAGGAGTCTTTAACCTAATCCGGATATTCACTATGACTGGGGGCTTGGTCTGGGTCAGCCCTAGGGCTGGGAACTGAGATAGCTGAATTTTTGGTTTCCTGTGTTTTTACCAGTGGGTGTCTGTTTATTTTTAGGTCAATTATTGTAGACTGGGCATTGTGTATGTTGAACTTTACTCCTCTCTGATCTTCCCATGCTCTATATATTCAGGGTAGACTATTCAATAGTTTTTATTTTTTCATGCTTATTGTTTATTAACCTCCTGAGTGCTTTCCTGATATCTGTCCGTAGTTCCACATCCTTGTTGCAGATCCAGAAACACCTGTCTTAGATAGATTCATTTTTAGTTGCAGTGTTTATTCTTGCACAGGTTACATGATGTTTTGAAAAGCAAAGGTTGCATGTGATTCTGGATTTTTTCCCAAGAGCCTTTTCACATGTCCCACAGGTATATTGTACTGCCATCCTGCCTGTATCCTATTTGCAACTGGATACCACAAGAACCTGATTTTCACTTTGCCTTTCTGCTCTGCACTCAGGTGTGGGGTGTTATGAGGTCAATGCATGGGTATGTGGGATAGAATTAATATGGAGACTTAGTACACATTAAAAACTTTTATGGTGTATAACATCCTACATCTTATTTCTGTCATGATCACTGCTAGTTATCTTATCCTGGGCAGTTATATGTGGTGGTGGTGGCTGGGTTGTGGGTGATGAGAGGCGGTCAGAGGGTATGGGTACCAGGAGGGGGGGCCATCCCCACTGGTTGGGGTGTCGGAGGAGGGAGGTGACGGGATCAGTGTGGTAGGTTATGTCTTTTGTGTATCTTATCACACTTCATGTTCACTGTTTCCTGCATACCAGTGCCACTATCACTTGTTTTATTACTTAGTTTAATACTCATCTGGTTGTGTATCTTTACTTCTCCACTTTGCTGGGTTGTGGGTGATGAGAGGTGGCTGTGTAGTGGTTTACACTTGATTTGTTTTTCTCCTCTGTTTCTGTCTGTCTCTCACTTTGTCTCTGTCTCTGTCTCTGTCTCTCTCTCTGTCTCTCTCTCTCTCTCTTTTCTTCTCTCCTCTCTTCTCTTCTCTTCTCTTCTCTCTTCTCTCTCTCTCTCCCTCCTCTCTCTCTCCCCTTTCTCCCTTATTTTATTCTCTTTTCTTCCTCGTCTCCTCCTCTTCCCTTTCTCTCTTGATACATTCTCTCCTTCCTCCTTCCTCCTCCCCTCTCCCTCCTTCCCTCCCTCCTCCTCCTCCTCTGAGTCTTGAATGTAAACAACCGTAATTCTTGTTGGTCTTTATTCCCGTCTTCCCCGGAGTGCTCGTTAGTAAGATGCTGTGAAATATGCCCAGTTTCCTCGGGGCACCGCCCCCCTTCCTCTCTGCCCCCTCTCTCTCCTCCGCCCTCATTCGCCCTCATACTGGTCTACTGCCATCCTTTTCTCTTATCTAATCTTCATCTCTCTGTCCTTTATCCCATTTCTGCTCATGTTTATCCCCTTTCTGCTCTTCTTTATCCCCTTTCTGCACTTCTTTATCCCCTTTTTAACCTTGCCATCCTTCTTACCTTGGCTATTACACCATCTTCTTGCAACTCTGACATGGCCGCAGCAGACATGGCCGCAGCAGACATGGCCGCAGCAGACATGGCCGCAGCAGACATGGCCGCAGCAGACATGGCCGCAGCAGACATGGCCGCAGCAGACATGGCCGCAGCAGACATGGCCGCAGCAGACATGGCCGCAGCAGACATGGCCGCACAGACATGGCCGCAACAGACATGGCCGCAGCAGACATGGCCGCAGCAGACATGGCCGCAACAGACATGGCCGCAACAGACATGGCTGCAACATACATGGCTGCAACAGACATGGCGCAACAGACATGACCGCAACAGACATGGCCGCAGCAGACATGGCCGCAGCAGACATGGCCGCAACAGACATCTGTGGAGAAGATTTTCTCCAACCAGGGTGGCGACGACCCCTCTCATGGGGACCCCTTTCAATCGAGCTAAGACCCCTCTCTCTAGTTTCCCTCACTGGCAGTACAGGAGTGGCTGAGAGGGGTCATGACCTTCTTCGTTCCATTAGCCAAGATCGTGTTTCTTGCAACGTTGTAGTTTTAAATTAGAGCATACCAGAAACATTCATTAATCTTAACACGTGTATCTTACTAAGCAATATTTAGGTGCACTGGTCATAAGACCTCTTCCCTCCTTACAGGAGAATCTACAACCTTCTACATACCCATGTTAGTCTGAGAGACCTGTTTTCCCAGGCTATTAAAAATTCAAGATAATATACCCCTAAACTGATAATATGCCTGGAGGCATATATTCAACAGCCCGCACCTCAGGCTCAAGGAATCCACACTTCTTGATTGTACTGAGTCGCCAGAGCTGGCGCCAGTAGAGTTAGGGAGCAATGTTGCAAAAAATATGATCTTGGCTCATGGAATGAAGAGAGGTCATGAACCTCTCATCCACTCCTGTAGTGCCAGTATGAGAAACTAGAGAGGGTGGTAACCCCCCTGAGAGGGGTCGTCGTCCCCTTGGAGAAAAGTTTCTCTATCACAACTGAAATTACAACAGACATCATCACGACAGACATCATCTCGACAGACATCATCACGACAGACATCATCTCGACAGACATCATCTCGACAGACATCATCACGACAGACATCATCACGACAGACATCATCACGACAGACATCATCACGACAGACATCATCACGACAGACATCATCACGACAGACATCATCACGACAGACATCATCACGACAGACATCATCACGACAGACATCATCACGACAGACATCATCACGACAGACATCATCACGACAGACATCATCACGACAGACATCATCACGACAGACATCATCACGACAGACATCATCAGCTGACAGACATCATCACGACAGACATCATCACGACAGACATCATCACGACAGACATAATACCCATCAAACTGACCATCACTGCAGACATCATATTCAGACATCATCATCAGCATCAAAGAATCCACGATCATCACAGACTCACCAAGAGCTATGCCCAGTAAGTCTACCAGACATTCACGAGAATCATACGACGCTCTCTGGATGACAGAAGTCATGAGACCATCTCATCCACTCTGATCAGGCATCATGACAACACAAGACAGATCTGGCCGACAGTCATCGTCCGAACACAGTCTCGGCTATCACGACGCATACCGACTAATATCACGACAACATCATCGTAGTCAAGATAGACATCATACGACAGACATCCCTCACGCAACATCAAGAAATATCGATGACATATGACATGCAATCATTCTAGACAGAGTATAGAGACAATCGACCTCATGGAGACATCATCACTGGACATAGTCTGACAGTCTCACGACAGACACATACCCAGATCTGACCATCCTGTGGTAGCTGGTCGGCAGACACAAGCCATCCCAGGGAGGCTACATCATGTGTAGCTGGTCACGACAGAATCCACGCAGAGTACTACCATCCGGTAGCTGCGTTGTAGACACAATCCAAGTACTCATCCTATGTAGTAGGTTGGTAACATAACCAACCAAGGAGTATAATATCCTATGTAGTCTAGGTTGGTAGTCAACAACCCCCAGGGAGGTACTACCGTCCTGTGGTAGTAGGTTGGTGGAACAGAACCACGCCCGGGAGGTACTAACCATCTCTGTGGTAGTAGGTTGGTAGACACAACCACCCAGGGAGTACTCCATCCTGTGTAGTAGTTAGGTTGGTAGACACAACCACCCAGGGAGGTACTACCATCCTGTGGTAGTAGTTGGTAGACAGCAACCACCCAGGGAGTACTACCATCCTGTGGTAGTAGGTTGGTAGACAGCAACCACCCAGGGAGGTACTACCATCCTGTGGTAGTAGGTTGGTAGACAGCAACCACCCAGGGAGGTACTACCATCCTGTGGTAGTAGGTTGGTAGACAGCAACTACCCAGGGAGGTACTGCCATCCTGTGGTAGTAAGTTGGTAGACAGCAACCACCCAGGGAGGTACTACCATCCTGTGGTAGTAGCTTGGTAGACAGCAACTACCCAGGGAGGTACGACCGTCCTGTGCTAGATTGTTTGGTAGACAGCAACCACCCAGGGAGGTACTACCATCCTGTGGTAGTAGGTTGGTAGACAGTAACCACCCAGGGAGGTACTACTATCCTGTGGTAGTAGGTTGGTAGACAGCACCCACCCAGGGAGGTACTACCATCCTATGGTAGTAGGTTGGTAGACAGCACCCACCCAGGGAGGTACTACCATCCTATGGTAGTAGGTTGGTAGACAACACCCACCCAGGGAGGTACTACCATCATATGGTAGTAGGTTGGTAGACAACAACCACCCAGGGAGGTACTCCCATCCTGTGGTAGTAGGTTGGTAGACAACCACCACCCAGGGAGGTACTACCATCCTGTGGTAGTAGGTTGGTAGACAGCAACCACCCAGGGAGGTACTACCATCCTGTGGTAGTAGGTTGGTAGACAGCAACCACCCAGGGAGGTACTACCATCCTGTGGTAGTAGGTTGGTAGACAGCAACCACCCAGGGAGGTACTACCATCCTGTGGTAGTAGGTTGGTAGACAACAACCACCAGGGAGGTACTCCATCCTGTGGTAGTAGTTTGGTAGCACAACCACCCAGGGAGGTACTACCATCCTGTGGTAGTAGGTTGGTAGACAGCAACCACCCAGGAGGTACTACCGTCCTGTGGTAGTAGGTTGGTAGCAGCAACACCCAGGGTACTACATCCTGTGTAGTAGTTGGTAGACAGCAACCACGGAGGTACTACCGTCCTGTGGTAGTAGGTTGGTAGACAGCAACCACCCAGGGAGGTACTACCGTCCTGTGGTAGTAGGTTGGTAGCAGCAACCACCCAGGGAGGTACTACCATCCTGCTGAAGTGGTGTCAGGAACACCTGAATTGTTTACATGATGGTAGGTTGCTGGTAGTGTCTCTTCTCTCAGAAACATGCAAGATTTCAGGTAGTCTTGCTACTACACCAGGTCACCTACACATTCATGTAGAGGTTTATAAAATACCCATTTGGGTTTCTTCTATTTTTACAGTTCTGTTCTTATTTCCTCTTATCTCCATGGGGTACTCCTGCCCCCCCCCCCCCCCCCCCCCCCCCCCCCCCCCCCCCCCCCCCCCCCCCCCCCCCCCCCCCCCCCCCCCCCCCCCCCCCCCCCCCCCCCCCCCCCCCCCCCCCCCCCCCCCCCCCCCCCCCCCCCATGTACACGCATATATATAAATACCCATATGGGTTTTCTTCTATGTTCTTACTAGTTCTTGTTCTTGTTTATTTCCTCTTATCTCCATGGGGAAGTGGAACAGAATTCTTCCTCCGTGAGCCATGCGTGTCGTAAGAGGCGACTATAATACTGTGAGAAAGGAACTAGTAACCCTTCTCCTATACAGATTACTAGATTTAAAAGGAGAAACTTTAGTTTTTTCTTTTAAGGTTACCCTGCCTCGGTGGGATGTGGTCGGTTTGCTGGAAAAAAAAGATATTGTATTAATTTCATCTAACTGCGTTATAATCCATTCTTGTTAGTAACATTATTACCAAGAATAGGTTAAGTTTGCTTAGGTATGTCTGGTAATCCTCCAGGACTGCAACTTTTGTTTGTTCGTTGTATATTTACTTGCTTATGCGAGGCATATATGCGCATAAATTGAGTAACAATTTTGTAATTAAATATTTTTATGCTTTGTAAATAAATATTTAGGCAAGTTTACCTTTCAGTGTATATACACTGAGATTTGTGTGTATATACACTGAGAGTTGTCTCTGTATATATTCTATTACCTGGAGTTTACCTGGAGAGGGTTTCGAGGGTCATCGCCCCCGCGGCCATGTCTGAGACCAATCCTCATGGTGGATCAGGGTCTGATCAACCAGGCTGTTACTGTCGGCCGCACGCAAATTGACGTACGAACCACAGCCCGGTTGGTCAGGTACTGACTTTAGGTGCCTGTCCAGTGCCTTGAAGACAGCCAGGGGTCTATTGGTAATCCCCCCAATGTTTGCTGGGAGGCAGTTGAACAGTCTTGGGCCCCTGACACTTATTGTGTTGTCTCTCAGTGTACTCGTGGCGCCCCTGCTTTTCATCGGGGGAATGTTGCATCGCCTGCCGAGTCTTTTCCTTTCTTAGAGAGTGATTTTTCGTGTGCAGGTTTGGTACCAATCCCTCCAGGACCTTCCAAGTGTATATTATCATGTATCTCTCTCGCCTGCGTTCCAGGGAATACAGATCAAGGACCTTCAACCGTTCCCAGTAATTTAGGTGCTTTATCGTACTTATGTGTGCCGTGAAAGTTCTTTGTACACTCTCCATGTCTGCAATGTCGCCAGCCTTGAAGGGGGTAGTTAGTGCACATCAGTATTCCAGCCTAGAGAGAACAAGTAATTTGAAGAGTGTCATCATGGGCTTGGCATCCCTAATTTTGAAGGTTCTCATTATCCATCCTATCATTTTCCAAACCGATGAGGTAGATACATTGTTGTGGTCTTCAAAGGCGAGATCCTCTAACATTATCACTCCCAAGTCCTTCACATTTCTTTTTCACTATATTGTATGTTTAGAATTTGATACATTTTTTATTTCCTCAAGTTTTCCATATCTGAGTAGTTGAAATTTCTCCTCGTTGAACTTCATATTGTTTTCAGTGGCCCAATTGAAGATTTGGTTGATGTCGCTTGGAGTTTTGCAGTGTCTTCAATGGAGGTCACTGTCATGGCAATCCGGAGCTATGGCTTATCTCTGTCTATGTCAGAAATGAGGATGAGAAATATAGAGCGAGTACTGTGCCTTGTGGAACAGAGGTTTTCACCGTAGCTCCATGGGACTTTACTCTGTTTACTATTACTCTTTGTGTTCTATTTGTCAGGAAGTTGTAGATCTATCTACCAACTTTTCCTGTTATTCCTTTATCACGCATTTTGTGTGCTATTACACCATAGTCACACTTGTCGAAGGCTTTTGCAAAGTTTGTGTATACTACATCTGTATTTTGTTTATCCTCAATAGCATCCAGAACCATGTCATAGTGGTCCAGGAGCTGGGACAGGCAGGAACGACCTGCTCTAAACCCGTGTTACCCTGGGTTGTGTAACTGATGGGTATCTAGGTGATTGGCGATCTTGCTTCTTAGAACCCTCTCAAAGATTTTTATGATATGGGATGTTAATGATATCGGTGTGTAGTTCTTTGCAATTGCTTTACTGCCACCTTTGTCTGTTGTTTTTAGTGAGTGTGGGATGACTCCTATGTCTATGCTCCATCTCCATAGAATGTTGAAGGCACGCGATAGGGGCTTCTTGCAATTCTTGATGAACACGGAGTTCCATGAGTCTGGGCCTGGGGCAGAGTGCATAGGCATGTCATTTATTGCCTTTTCAAAGTCTTGTGGAGTTAAAATATCTGAGATTTTTGAGATGACCAAATTTTGGGTCTCGTTCATAAATAATTCATTTGGATTGTCGACCCTTAGTCTGGGCAGCGGCTCGCTGAACACTGAGTCGTATTGGGACTTTAATGTCTCACTCATTTCTTGGCTGTCATCTGTGTATGTCCCATACCGCCTAAGCAGAGGCCCAATACTGGATGTTGTTTTTCCCTAAGATTTGGCATAAGAGAAGTATTTTTTTTTAGTTTCGTTTGTGGCTTTTAGTTCTTCCTGAAATTCTTGTCTCCTGTAAGATTCCTTCAGTTTAAGTTCGAAATTTTCAATTTCATTGACCAGTGCCTCTCTACATATTTCAGATATATTGGCCCCTCTCAGCAGCTCTGTGACTCTTCGCCTTCGTCTGTATAGGGAGCATCTCTCTCTTTCTAGTTTATATCTTCTCTTTCTTTTTCTTAATGGAATGTGTCTTGAGCAGATCTCAAGAACCACAGAGTTCACTTTTTCTAGGCAACTGTTCGGATCCATGTTGTTTAGGATATCTTCCCAGCTTGTTTCATTTAGGACATAGTTGACTTGATCCCATTGTATGTTTTTGTTATTAAAATTGAATTTTGTGAAGAGACCTTCATGACTGATCACATTTTGCTGGTCAGGAGCCCTGTGCATACATGTCTGTACCTCTATTATGTTGTGATCTGAGTGTATTGTCTTTGATACGGAGAAGTTTGTCTGTTTATACAATGATAGGTGAATGTGTATTCTTAGAGGCGTGTGTGTGTGTGTGTGTATACTTACTGAGCAAATGTCTGTATATCCGTGGTTCTCTCGGTATACATGGACAGGTGCATCTCTCACTGCATATATGTATAAGTATATATACCCCGAGAGTTTACTCTCGTCTCCATTTGAGGGACAAAAAGTATACTGGACCCCAATGGACCCCAATGGAAATAAGTAATGGACCCCAATGGAAATAAGTAATGGACCCCAATGGAAATAAGTAATGGACCCCAATGGAAATAAATAATGGACCCCAATGGAAAAGTCACTCTCTGACTTTTGGATAAGGTTTCTACAATATGCTATATGATAATCCTATGTATCACTGACCCACTGATGTGTACTGGTCACCTTCAGTAGTGGAAGCAAGAAAACTTAAGACCTCTTTCAGCCTCACTTTCAGACGTATCCAGCCCACATGAGGCGTTACTCATTGTAGATATTCATTGTAGTTATCCATTGTAGATTTTCATTGTTGGTATTGTAGATTTTCATTGTAGATATTGTAGATTTTCATTGTAGATATTGTATATTTTCATTGTAGATATTGTAGATTTTCATTGTAGATATTGTAGATTTTCATTGTAGATATTGTAGATTTTCATTGTAGATTTTCATTGTAGATATTGTAGATTTTCATTGTAGATATTGTAGATTTTCATTGTAGATATTGTAGATTTTCACTATAGGTATTCACTAAATTTTCACTATAGGTATTCACTAAATTTTCACTATAGGTATTCACTAAGTTTTCACTATAGGTTTTCACTATAGATCGTCATTACAGATTTTCATTGTAGTTACTGCAGTTACTCATTGTAGTTATAGATACTGATTGTAGATATTGATTGTAGATATTGTAGTTATTCATATCCATTTACCACCATCGCTTCATTTGACCTAAAAAAATTCGATAACTGAGTCATTATATTAGAAGGATCACCGTGGAAATAACTCACATAGAAATTATTTTAGTTCTAAGTAATTCACACTCATTACTATGTATGATTGTAATTATGTAACTTTGTGTACCTGTACTCGTATACCTGGTACTCGTGTACCGGTACTCGTGTACCGGTACTCGTGTACGTACTCGTGTACTCGTGTACCGGTACTCGTGTACCGGTACTCGTGTACCGGTACTCGTGTACCTGTACTCGTGTACCTGTACTCGTGTACCTGTACTCGTGTACCTGTACTCGTGTACCTGTACTCGTGTACCTGTACTCGTGTACGTCTCGTGTACCGTACTCGTGTACCTGTACTCGTGTACCGGTACTCGTGTACCAGTACTCGTGTACCGGTACTCGTGTACCTGTACTCGTGTACCGGTACTCGTGTACCGGTACTCGTGTACCGGTACTCGTGTACCAGTACTCGTGTACCAGTACTCGTGTACCGGTACTCGTGTACCGTACTCAGTACTCGTACTCGTGTACCTTGTCTGTGTACATGGCTACTCGTGTACCGTTATTTTGTACCTGTACTCTTACGTCGTGTACCGTACTCGTGTACCGTACTCGTGTACCTGTACTCGTGTACCTGTACTCGTGTACCTGTACTCGTGTACCGGTACTCGTGTACCTGTACTCGTGTACCTGTACTCGTGTACCGGTACTCGTGTACCGGTACTCGTGTACCGGTACTCTGTACCGTACTCTGACTCAGTACTCGTGTACTCGGACTCGTGTACCAGTACTCGTGTACCGGTACTCGTGTACCAGTACTCGTGTACCGGTACTCGTGTACCTGAAAAAAAAAAAAAAAAAACCCCCCCCCCCCCCCCCCCCCCCCCCCCCCCCCCCGCGTGTACCGGTACTCGTGTACCAGTACTCGTGTACCAGTACTCGTGTACCGGTACTCGTGTACCGGTACTCGTGTACCAGTACTCGTGTACCAGTACTCGTGTACCTGTACTCGTGTACCGGTACTCGTGTACCAGTACTCGTGTACCGGTACATATATAAACTAACAGTGAATGAGATGTGTAATATACATCAATATAATTATTGTTAGTTATAAGTGTTGATAATTATCATGGCAAATAACTACGATAAATAAGTTTACACATTTATTTTATTTAAATAAAAGATATTCACTATTATTTATTATCCTAAAAATTAGTGAATTAGTGTTTTGTAGGCTATAAGAACTTTTTTTTTTTAGTTTCTTTATTTTTGAAGAGAAATTTTGCAGAATTTTTCTGAAGAATTCAACTTGAGACGGAGACTTTGGTGGAGTTCTTAAGTTATTGATATTGACTCCTTTGTTCAATCACTGTACCCTCCCAGCCCACCAGGCTGCCCACCCTTCCAGCCCACCAGGATGCCCACCCTTTCCAGCCCACCAGGCTGCCCACCCTTCCAGCCCACCAGGCTGCCCACCCTTCCAGCCCACTTGACTGTCTACACTCCCAGCCCACCTGGCTGCCCACCCTTCCTGCCCACTTGACTGTCTACCCTCCCAGCCCACCTGGCTGCCCAACCTCCCAGGCTGCCCACCCTTCCAGCCCACTTGACTGTCTACCCTCCCAGCCCACCTAGGGTGCCCACCTCCCTGGCTGACCCACCCAGCCCACCAGTCTGCCACCCTTCCCCCCCGGGGCCCACCCTTTAGTGTGCTACCTCCCGCCCAGGCTGCACCCTCCCAGCCCACCAGCTACCCACCACCTTCAGCCCACCAGGCTGCCCACCCTTCCAGCCCATTTGACTGTCTACACTCCTAGCCCACCAGGCTTCCCCTTCCAGCCCACCGGCTTCCCACTCCAGCCCACCAGGGTGACCAGGTTTCACCCTTCCAGCCCACAAGGCTGCCCACCCTTCCAGCCCATTAACTGTCAACCCTCCCAGCCCACCTGGCTGCCCACCCTCAGCCCAGTTGGCTGTCACCCTCCCAACCCACCTTCCAGCTCCCGCTCCCACCCTTCCAGCCCACCAGGCTGGAACCAGTCTACCCTTCCAGCCCACAAGGCTGCCCACCCTTCCAGCCCAATTGACTGTCAACCCTCCCAGCCCACCTGGCTGCCCACCCTTCCAGCCCACTTGGCTGTCTACCTTCCCAACCCACCCTTCCAGCCCACCAGGCTTCCCACCCTTCCAGCCCACAGGCTGAAACCAGGTTTCCACACCCTTCCAGCCCACAAGGCCTGCCCACCCTTCCAGCCCATTGACTGTCAACCCTCCAGCCCACCTGGCTGCACACCCTTCCAGCCCAGTTGGCTGTCTACCTTCCCAACCCACCCTTCCAGCCCACCAGGCTTCCCACCCTTCCAGCCCACAAGGCTGAAACCAGGTTTCCTACCCTTCCAGCCCACAAGGCTGCCCACCCTTCCAGCCCAATTGACTGTCAACCCTCCCAGCCCACCTGGCTACCCACCCTTCCAGCCCACTTGACTGTCTAAATCCCAGCCCACCCTCCCAGGCTGCCCATTCCCCCAACCCACCTGGCTGACCACCATCCCAGCCTATCTGACTGTCCACCCTCCCAGCCCACCAGGCTGCCCACCCTTCCATCCAACCAGGCTTCCCATCCTTCCAGCCCACTTGGCTGTCTACCCTCCCAGCCAACCTGGCTGACCACCCTCCCAGCCAACCTGACTGACCACCCTCCCAGCCAACCTGGCTGACCACCCTCCCAGCCCACCAGGCTGCCCACCCTCCCAGCCCACCAGGCTGCCCACTCTCCCAGCCCACCTGGCTGCCCACCCTCCCAGCACACCTGGCTGCCCAGCCTTCCAGTTCACCTTGCCCACCTTCCCAGCCCACCTGGCTGCCCACCCTTCCAGGTCAGTCTCAGTTCCAACCTACCCAACATTCTCACCCGTCCTGTGCTGGTCACTCTCAAACCTAGGTGAGTCTGCTTGTGACTTGATAAAGCCCACTTGTGGTGGAGATACATAGTAAAGGATCGTGTTATACTACCTGGAGTCTACCTGGAGAGAATTCCAGGGATCAACGCCCCCGCGGCCCGGTCTGTGACCAGGCCTCCTGTTGGACCAGAGCCTGATCAACCATTGTTTTTCCTACTGTATCCTCTGACATTCCACTGTAATATCGCCTTGATTAGCTACAGCTAATGTAGCAGCATAAAAAAAGTGATGGTCACTGTGAGCTAGGGTTAGTTGTGTAGCAGATGTGTGGTAGCATACAATATCAGAAGTCAACAGTACTGACTAGATGATGAATAAGACACATGTACACATCTGGGTTTCTTTACTTGCAGATGTTTTGCCATCCAGTGGGAAACGACCCCTTGAAGAGAAGTATATACGAGTGAGAAATGACCCCAGGTATAGAAGTATATACGAGTGAGAAACGACCCCATTACTAATAAAGAAGTATATACGAGTGAGAAACAATCCAAGGTATAGAAGTATATACGAGTGAGAAACGACCCCAGTACTAATAAAGAAGTATATACGAGTGATAAGCAATGAGGTTAATGACAGGAGCCATAAAACAAAATGGAGCCTACTCCGTGATGGCTGCCTGGCCCCAGCGGAACACATCACCTCACTAAACGAGGGTGATGCCCTGGCAATTGATTCAAGTTGGACTTGCACTGAGACTCATTTGCCATCAATCTCCTCACCAAAGAAGTGTGTTGCTCACTTGCAATCTGCAGATCAACCTGTTGCTTTATTGCGCAACCATTGATCATCCTCTGAACGGTATACCTGGAGAGGGTTTCGGGGGTCAATGCCCCCGCGGCCCGGTCTGGGAGCAGCGAAAAAAAAGATTACAGAGGTTACAGTGGGTCTTCTTCAGACTTCATTGCAAGTTTATTCAGTTTTATTTCCAAATGGTTTACGTTGGAAAAAAACAAACATTAAATTTGCTTTCACTGTAGATGTCAGTCTTGTTTACTACGTTGTTGCATCAATAGAAAGTAACACTGCTCATGTCATATTTTACAATAATTCAGTATAGTTGCTGTACACTGTACAATAAGGAATACGATCTGAAAATGGTAAATTAGACATATGAACTTGGGTATCTATGAGAAGTTTCCACACGTGCTATCATCCATACAAAGAAGAATCATGAAGAACAGGGGGAGTGTGAGTTGTCGCCTCCTGAGACGATGTTGTCAGTCCATCAACTGAATAGAATAACAGCATATGAGCAGAGGGAGCTTATATACTGTAGACAGGAGAGGTGCAGCAGTTGTAGGAGGTGTCACATTTGTTCAGTGTGGAAGAGGTCATGCCCAGGAATAGGCAAGCGAAGAAATCTCTGACACTGCAACATCTTGGTATCTTAATACAGGGATTTCTTCGCTTGCCTATTCCTTGGGCACGACCTACTTCCACACTGAACAAATGTGACACCTCCTACAACTGCTGCACCTCTCCTGTCTACAGTATATAAGCTTCCTCTGCTCATATGCTGTTATTCTATTCAAGATTGATGGACTGACAACATCGTCTCAAGATTGAGGGCCTGACAACCTCACACTCCTCCTGTTCTTCATGATTCTTCTTTGTATGGACTGATGAAGCCACTGTGTGGCGAAACGTTTCCTCAATAAAGATACCCAAGTGTTGCATATGTGTCTAATTTACCAACTCGTCGGTTCTCTGAACCATTCATTCACACGATCTCAAAATGTTGATATTTATTGACTACTACTAAAATACAATTGCTTTATCTATTGTTGTACAGATTAGATTTTAGATTTGGCACCGAAGTGGCTAGTTTATTGTGCTCCCCATATCCATCCTGTGGACTGTAGCAAAAACCCATATGGATACACAAAAGGCCCCAAAATGGATACACAATAGGCCTAGGAACTAGGCCCCTAAAGGGTTAACAGGAGTACACCTGGAATTACATCTACAGTTCACTTATCTGTTACAAGCAAATTTAAATACATCTGGTATCTTATTTTCTTTAACAAGATATCTTGACATGTCACATAGGTTATTATACTGTCTATCTTTATATTCCTCGATAAGTGAACAATTAAGCACACAGTGTTCAAGATAGGACTGGCCACATACATAAGAAAAAAGAGCACTGCAGCAGGCTTACTGGCACATACTAGGCCTACTGGCACATGCTAGGCAGCTCCAAGTCACCTACTGAACCAAGCTAATTTGCATTACACAGTTAAGAAAACATTCTAACTTATTACTACTAACAAAATACCTTGAAGATAACTTGCCTACTCAACTTCCTGGCCAGAGGAAAGAGGAAATTTATGGGCCTCCATGTCTGGCTAAAGCACAGTGTAATATTTTGGTCTCTACGTGTCATGGCTATGTTGAGGGCAGTGTTGATCACTCAGAAGGACCATGACAGTGAAGACTGTCATCTCCCCACCGGATGTAAAGAAGCTGCCATTACAGGAGAGGACAGTGTGGAGGGCAGTGATTGTGGAGGGCAGTGATTGTGGAGGACAGTGATTGTGGAGGGCAGTGATTGTGGAGGGCAGTGATTGTGGAGGGCAGTGATTGTGGAGGACAGTGATTGTGGAGGGCAGTGATTGTGGAGGACAGTGATTGTGGAGGACAGTGATTGTGGAGGGCAGTGATTGTGGAGGGCAGTGATTGTGGAGGACAGTGATTGTGGAGGACAGTGATTGTGGAGGACAGTGATTGTGGAGGGCAGTGATTGTGGTGGGCAGTGATTGTGGAGGGCAGTGACCATTGACATCACTCGGGAGACTTCAACAGACTGGATTTGGTTAAATAAATGGCTTCTTAAAAACAAACACATACACAAGCCCATACTGGAGTATGCAGCACCAGTTTGGAACCCCCACCTGGTCAAGCACGTCGGGAAATTAGAGAAAGTGCAAAGGTTTGCAACAAGACTAGTCCCAGAGCTAAGGGGATTGGCCTACGAAGAAAGGTTAAGGGAAATCGGCCTGACGACACTAGAGGACAGGAGGGTTAGGGGAGACATGATAACGACATATAAAATACTGCGAGGAATAGAGAAGGTGGACAGAGACAAGATGTTCCAGAGAGGGGACACAGAAACAAGGGGTCACAATTGGAAGATGAAGACTCCTATGAGTCAAAGGGATGTTAGGAAGTATTTCTTCAGTCATAGAGTTGTCAGGAAGTGGAATAGCTTAGAAAGTGACGTAGTGAAGGCAGGAACCATACATAGTTCTAAGACGAGGTTTGATAAAGCTCATGCGGAGCAATCAGTGAAGAGGCGGGGCCAGGAGCTATGAATCGACCCTGCAACAACAAATAGGTGAGTACACAGGAACCATACAAGCTTAAGCGTTGTAACATACAGAAACCTGAGCGATCAGAATAGCGAGGGCTATTGACTGCAACCAAATGGTGTCTCTCTCATCACGCATGAAGTGTTGTTGATCTGAGCCACTGACGTCATCGAACTTCCTCTCCTCCTTTCTCTCTTTCTCTCTTCCTCTCCTTCTTCCTCCTCTTTCCATCAACTCTTCCTGCATTCTTTCCATGCCCTCTCCTTCATCTTTCTCCCTCTCCTTTTCCATCTCTCTTCCTCCTTATCCTCCCTTCTCTCTCTCTCCTTTCTTCCTTCCCTTTAACTTTATCCATCTTTTTCAAGCACCCATTCCTTACTTCACCCATTCCTTACTTCACCCATTCCTTACTTCACCCATTCCTTACTTCACCCATTCCTTACTTCACCCATTCCTTACTTCACCCATTCCTTACTTCACCCATTCCTTACTCACCCATTCACTACTTCACCCATTCCCCACTTCACCCATTCCTTACACTTCACCATAGCCTTTATTACAGCCATTCATCACTTCACCCATTCCTTCTTCACCTTTCTTCTTCACCCTTTCTCTTCCTTCCTTCTTCCTTCCCCTCCTCTTTCCATTCCTACACCTTCCTTTCTTCCCCCTTTCCATCCCTTCCTTATCTTCCCCTTCCTTTCCATTCTTCTTCACCCATTCCTTCCCATTCTTCTTCCCATTCTTACTTCCCCATTTCTACTTCACCCATTCCTTACTTCACCCATTCCTTACCTCACCATTCCTTATCTCACCCATTCCTTACCTCATCCATTCCTTACTTCACCCATTTTCCACCTCATACGATCTCCCCTCATCCTTCAACTAACCCCATTATCTCCGCAACCCCATTATCTCCCTCCTACTCCCACTTTGCTCTTTCCGCGTATCTTACTCCTGAGAGCTTTGACTCACAATAGTGATGGGCCAGGGTTCGATTTCCTGCACGGAGGAAGGAATGGGCATGCTTCCTTGTCCCCATGCAGCCCCTGGCCTCTAGGAGTAAAAATGGGTACCTGTACTTACCCATTTATACTTCCCTATTTGTAGTTACAGGGGCTGAGTCACAGCTCTTGGTTCAGCCTCTTCACTAGTGGCTAATTGGGAAAATGTGTAAGACACTCCAGTACCTACTGATAACAGCAGCTGTTTGGTAAAAGGTATCCTGTACCTAATGAAGTAACTAGGTATATTCGGTATTCCCGTATTCCACAAGCCCAGCCACCTCTACCTCAGTTCTCTTTAAAATTATAATGCATCAAGTTTATATTCACTTGGGGCTTTGTGACATCGAAATGCTCTCGATGAGATTCTAGTATCATTGGAATGAGGACACTTACATGTGTATGCAATAATTTCGCAAAAATCCTTCTGAACCTAACGAAAAAAATATATTTCATTGTGTTTGTTTATTATTAAATTATTGTAAACTTATCTAAAATATATTTAGTTGGGTTAGACTAAATTAAATTGCGCTTGTTGTAATAAGGTTAGGTAAGTTTTCTAAGATTCTTTAGGTACAAAATTATAAATTTTTACAATAACATAAATGAAAAATATATATCTTTAAACGCATAATTTTAGAAAGGACTTAATTTTAAGTTAGTTCTTGCTAATTGACCAATTTTACCTATTCGGCAGCATTCAGAGTGGATAAAAAAGTTTCTCTGCTTTTTGGCCTCTTCTACATCAGGTAAACCACCATTTATACCCCCTCTGGGTTTTTTCTTCCCTTTGCATATCAAGGAAACCAATAGACTATATTTTTGAAAGTTTGAAGCCGATCCGAAAAGGGTATTCTCTAGCATTTGATCTGATTCCAAGAATTTCAAGTTTTTTTTTTTAATTATTCAATGCAATTTCATCCTTAAATAATTCATTAATAGTTTGAAACCAATCGGAAAAATCATTCTTTAGCTATTGGATATAGATTAATATCACTATTTAATAATATTGGTAAAATTTTGACTTACATCACCTGATACAACATGGTCTTTTTGTTCAGGAAATCACACCAGTGGTGAACGTTTGAAGCCGATCAGACGAGTCATTCTCAAGTTGCAGCATGGATTCCAACTATTTAATTTTTTTTAAGTATTTCTATATTAAAAAGTTTGCCTCTCCCCCCCAAAAAAAAAAATAAAAAAAAAAACTTAATGGGTTCTATCCTGACCCTAAGATACATCAGCCATTAAATACTGAAGGCGGTCAAAAGACGTAAACAAAAGTTGCTTTAACGAGATTCAACAGGGATGAAAAGATTCACTATTTTACTCACAAAATGATCAAGTCTTCTCACTGTATTCGTGAATTTTCTCCATTGTCCTCGAATACGGTGGCCCGTAGCCTGCTGGAGGGTCCTCGAATACGGTGGCCCGTAGCCTGCTGGAGGGTCCTCGAATACGGTGGCCCGTAGCCTGCTGGAGGGTCCTCGAATACGTGGCCCGTAGGCTGCTTGAGGTCCCGAATACTGTGGCCCGTAGCCTGCTGGAGGGTCCTCAATACGGTGGCCCGTAGCCTGCTGGAGGGTCCGAATACGTGGCCGTAGCCTGCTGGAGGGTCCTCGAATACGGTGGCCCGTAGCCTGCTGGAGGGTCCTCGAATACGGTGGCCCGTAGCCTGCTGGAGGGTCCTCGAATACGGTGGCCCGTAGCCTGCTGGAGGGTCCTCGAATACGGTGGCCCGTAGCCTGCTGGAGGGTCCTCGAATACGGTGGCCCGTAGGCTGCTTGAGGGTCCTCGAATACTGTGGCCCGTAGCCTGCTGGAGGGTCCTCGAATACGGTGGCCCGTAGCCTGCTGGAGGGTCCTCGAATACGGTGGCCCGTAGGCTGCTTGAGGGTCCTCGAATACTGTGGCCCGTAGCCTGCTGGAGGGTCTGGGTTCGATTCCATGTTCACCTATCAGTAAAAGAGGTGTTAGTGGACTAGTGTGGGG
The DNA here is from genome assembly GCA_009830355.1 of Cherax destructor. Taxonomy (NCBI): domain Eukaryota; kingdom Metazoa; phylum Arthropoda; class Malacostraca; order Decapoda; family Parastacidae; genus Cherax; species Cherax destructor. Next base: position 31,782 of record WNWK01000910.1, read on the forward strand.
CGCATCCTGGGTGTTAGTGGACTGGTGTGGGTCGCATCCTGGGTGTTAGTGGACTGGTGTGGGTCGCATCCTGGGTGTTAATGGACTGGTGTAGGTCGCATCCTGGGTGTTAGTGGACTGGTGTGGGTCGCATCCTGGGTGTTAGTGGACTGGTGTGAGTCGCATCCTGGGACAAAACTGACGTAATTTGCGGGAAATGCTCAGCATAACAAGCGGCTTTCTATATAGTAGTATGTCACTGATGTCAGCTATGGTCTGTATACCTTGTACATGTACTTGTATACCTTGTACATGTACTTGTAGTAAATAAAGATATTATTATTATTATTATTTTTATTGAGACAGCTTTCTAGAACACTTGAAGCTACGCCACTGAGAGTTTCGGAAGTTGAAGAATTAGACATGTGCAACATCTGGGTATCTTAATTTGTAGACGTTTCGCCCTTCAGTGACTTTATCACTGTAATAATGTTGGTAGAATTACCGACAGTATGTTGAGTAAAGGGACACAAGTGCAACTAATATGACATTTTAGTGTGGCAATGTTTCGCTCTCCAGGAGCTTGACAATGCTCCTGGAGAACGAAACGTTGCAACAGTAAAATGTCGCATTAGTTGCACTTGTGTCCTTTAGCTTTATTAATACAAATTCAAGGACTTGCTGGAGGGCGAAACGTCTACAATAAGGATACCCAGATGTTGCACACGTGTCTAATTCATCCTGTACAACATTTCGGAAGTTATCAGAGCCATTCTTAGGATGCTGGGAAAAAGGTTCAATAACATTGATAACACAACACGTGAACAAATCAGTTGTTCCAAGAATTTGGTCCTAGTTACCGTACACAAGCACTGAATTTGGAGCTGATTGGTTGAGACGTTCTTGAGTGATAACACGAAAATGAGATGAGTTGTAGGACTCCAGTCGGTTCAAACCTCACCCGTTCCATGGTTTAAGTGAAATAAAAGCGAAGATAGGAGGAAAAGATGAAGGTGCTTAAATGCCCTCGCTATCTTTCCTTTACCAATCCCCTTTCAATTCTTTCTTTCTCCTTTTCTTTCTCGTTCTTTCCCTTCCTTTCTCCCAGATAGCTAGAGTATGTTTTTGCTATCAGTGTGTGTCTGTGTGTGTGTGTACTCACCTAGCTGTGGTTGCAGGGGTGGAGTCACAGATCCTGGCCCCGCCTCTTCACTGGCCGCTACTGGGTCACTCTCCCTGCACCATGAGCTTTATCATACCTTTTCTTGAAGCTATGAATGGATCCTGCCTCCACTACATCGCTTCCCAAGCTATTCCACTTCCCGAACACTCTGTGACTGAAGAAATACTTCCTAACATTCCTGTGATTCATTTGAGTCTTCAACTTCCAACTGTGTCCCCTTGTTGCTGTGTCCCATCTCTGGAACATTCTGTCTCTGTCCACCTTGTCTATTCCTCTCAGTATCTTATATGTCGTTATCATGTCCCCCCTATCTCTCCTGTCCTCCAGTGTCGTCAGGTCGATTTCCCTTAACCTCTCCTCGTAGGACATACCCCTTAGCTCCGGTGTGTGTGTGTGTGTGTGTGTGTGTGTGTGTGTGTGTGTGTGTGTGTGTGTGTGTGTGTGTATATGTGTGTGTGTATATGTGTGTGTGCATGTATGTGTGTGTTAGTGAGTCTGGACAGTACCTGACCTCAAACACCCACCCCACACAGCAGTATGGGTGGTGTGGGCGGCATTTATTTCCTCCCACCCCTCTGGGCATTACATTCCCACCCACATGTTACAGACAGAAACTCAGATTGCCCAGAAGAAAAACATTTCCCAGCCAGATATAATTTCCACTTTGCTTTCAATGGTAATTGAGGTTTTTATTTTTTCCAAGTGGAGGAATCTTGCAAATGAGTCGAAAGACGGGGAGGTTGAGAGCTGGGGAGGTTGAGAGCTGGGGAGGTTGAGAGCTGGGGAGGTTGAGAGCTGGGGAGGTTGAGAGCTGGGGAGGTTGAGAGTTGGGGAGGATGAGAGAGTTGGGGAGGATGAGAGAGTTGGGGAGGATGAGAGAGTTAGGGAGGTTGAGAGAGTTGGGGAGGTTGAAAGCTGGGGAGGTTGAGAGAGTTGGGGAGGTTGAGAGAGTTGGGGAGGTTGAGAGAGTTGGGGTGGTTGAGAGTTGGGGAGGTTGAGAGAGTTGGGGAGGTTGAGAGAGTTGGGAAGGTTGGGGAGAGAGTTGGGGAGGTTGGGGAGAGAGTTGGGAGGTTGAGAGAGTTGGGGAGGTTGAGAGAGTTGGGGAGGTTGAGAGAGTTGGGGAGGTTGAGAGCTGGGGAGGTTGAGAGAGTTGGGGAGGATAAGAGAGTTGGGGAGGATGAGAGAGTTTGGGAGGATGAGAGGTTGGGGAGGATGAGAGAGTTGGGGAGGATGAGAGAGTTGGGAGGATGAGAGAGTTGGGGAGGTTGAGAGCTGGGGAGGTTGAGAGCTGGGGAGGTTGAGAGTTGGGGAGGATGAGAGAGTTGGGGAGGATGAGAGAGTTGGGGAGGTTGAGAGAGTTGGGGAGGTTGAGAGAGTTGGGGAGGTTGAGGAGTTGGGAGGTTGAGAGAGTTGGGGAGGTTGAGAGAGTTGGGGAGGTTGAGAGAGCTGGGGAGGTTGAGAGAGCTGGGGAGGTTGAGAGAGCTGGGGAGGTTGAGATAGCTGAGGAGGTTGAGAGAGCTGGGGAGGTTGAGAGAGCTGGGGAGGTTGAGTGAGCTGGGGAGGTTGAGTGAGCTGGGGAGGTTGAGAGAGCTGGGGAGGTTGAGAGCTGGGGAGGTTGAGAGAGCTGGGGAGGTTGAGAGAGCTGGGGAGGTTGAGAGAGCTGGGGAGGTTGAGTGAGCTGGGGAGGTTGAGAGAGCTGGGGAGGTTGAGTGAGCTGGGGAGGTTCAGAGGTTGAGGTTATAGGAGATTCAGAGAGAGAGAATTGTTTTATTACCATGAGAAGAGAAAATTTGTTGGGATTTTTATCCCGGAAGGTTAGCCACCCAGGATAACCCAGGGTAGGGAGGATAAGCCACCCAGGATAACCCAGGGTAGGGAGAATAAGCCACCCAGGATAACCCAGGGTAGGGAGAATAAGCCACCCAGGATAACCCAGGGTAGGAGGACTACACACCCAGGATAAGCCTGGGTAGGGAGAATTAGCCACCCAGGATAACCCAGGGTAGAGAAGGTTAGCGTTATAGGATAACCCAGGGTAGGGGATTTAACCACTCAGGATAACTCAGGATAGGAGGGTTAGTCACCCAGGATAACCCAGGGTAGGGAGGATTAACAACCCAGGATAACCCAGGGTAAAGAGGGAAAGCGTCCTAGGATCACCCAGGGTATGGGGAGTTAGCCACCCACGATAACTCAGTATAGGGAGGGTTAGCCACCCAGGATAACCCAGGGTAGGAAGGGTTAGCCACCCACGATAACCCAGGGTAGGGAGGGTTAGCCACCCACGATAACCCAGGGTAGGATGGAAAGCATCCTAGGATAACCCAGGTTAGGGAGGGTTAGCCACCCACGATAACCCAGGGTAGGGAGGGTTAGCCACCAAGGATAACCCAGGGTAAGGAGGGTTAGCCACCTAGGATAATCCAGGGTAGGGAGGGTTAGTCACCCAGGATAACCCAAGAAAGTCAGTGCGTCATCGAGTACTGTCTGTCTTTTTTCATTGTGGTCCTTTAATCTTGTCCCCCAGGATGCCTCCCACACCAGTCATCTAACACCCAGGTACCTACTTACTGCTAGGTGAACAGGGACAACAAGTGTAAGGAAACATGCCCATTGTTTCCACCCATGTCGGGATTGAACCACGGACACTCACTGTGTGAGGCGAGTGCGCTACCAACCGAGCCACGGGAATGAAAAGGTTGAAAGGGTGTGGAAGAACATCATCAAGACCCCTTTACCAGCATCAAGGTGTTTCGTATGAACAGATAGAAATGTTACATCCAAACATTTTGCAACACTCGCATTGCAATCACAGTAAAAACAGTACAATCACCCTCAGAACAGTACAATCACCCTCAGAACAGTACAATCACCCTCAGAACAGTACAATCACCCTCAGAACAGTACAATCGCCCCCAGAACAGTACAATCGCCCTCAGAACAGTACAATCGGCCCCAGAACAGTACAATCACCCTGAGAACAGTACAATCACCCGAAGAACTTTATAGGCAAAGTATGAACATAAGAGTAAGAATTTTACAATCAACCCAAGAACATTACAATCAAGAATATTACAATCAACCAAGTATATTACAATCAACCAAGAACATTACAATCAACCCATGAACATTACAATCAACCCATGAACATTACAATCATTCAAGAATGTTACAATCAACCAGTAACATTACAAATAACCCAAGAATGTTACAATCATCCCAAGAACATTACATTCAACCCGCGAACATTACAATCAACCCAAGAACATTACAATCAACCCGAGGACATTACAATTAACCCGAGAACGTTACAATCAACCCAAGAACATTACAATCAACCCAAGAACATTACAATCAACCCAAGAAGGAGGAGTAGTTTGAGGTAATCAGTCCCTCAGGTTGAGGGACTGATTCTTCTTCTTCCTGGTACGTTTCCTGCCCTTCCTGCCCTCAACTCTCCTTTACCTACTTCCTTTCCCTTATTTTCTTGGCACTCTGCACTTTGTGAAAGTGCCAAATTGCACTTACCTGTGCCAATTGTTGTGTATGTAGTTATTAAACGTATTAATGAGTTGCAGAAAGCGTGTTTTGCGTAAAACAGTCGTGCAGAAAGTGTTTTTTCTTTTGCGTGAAATGTTGCAGTGTGTTTTGCGTAAAACAGTGTTAGTTAAACAGCTAATTGCGTAAAACAGTGTTACATAAACAGCTGTTTGCTTAAAAGTGTTACATAAACAGACAGTTGTTTGCGTAAAACAGTGTTACCTAAACAGCTGTTCGCGAAAAACAGTCGCGTGTCGTGCCAGGGTTGAGAGTTGCGACATACGCCTCACATTACGGGATAGTTTATGGGGCTGGCGTAGTTGAGAATGGTGCGTAGTTTTATGGTTATGTTTGGTGGAAGTTATTGCGTATGTGGTGGGTATGAGATACCCTTATTGAAGCTACCATGGTTGCATGGGTTGAGAGGATTGCTAGCAATTTGTCTGCCTTGGTTCGAGTCCCCACACTCCCTCTGGAAAAAAGAGGAATTATTTTTATGCTCTAAACATAAGCACTAAATATATATGTGGTGTCGAATAGGTAAAAAAATTTATCCCTTCAGGAAGCTTGTTATTGACGAGTCACTGATTCTGTTCAAAGGTAGACTGTCATTCAAGCGTCAGTATCCTCAACATTCGCGAGGTTGGGATCAAGAGCCTGTGGATGTTGAAAATCGGAATGTTTGCTTAAATACAACGCTTCTGCCATATAGACAAGGAATTTGTATGCAATATTTCCAAAATCATTCTGAAAATAACGAAAAAATATATTTCATTGTGTTTGTTTATTATTAAATTATTGTAAACTTGTCTAAAATATATTTAGTTGGATTAGGCTAAATTAAATTGCTCTTGTTATAATAAGGTTAGTTAAGTTTTCTAAGGTTCTTTAGGTACAAAATTATTAATTTTTACATTAACATAAATGAAAAATATATCTTTAAACGTACAAGAGAAAATTTTAGAAAGGACTTAATTTTAAATGAGTTCTTGCTAATTAACTAACTTTACCTATTCGGCACGACATATATATATATATATATATATATATATATATATATATATATATATATATATATATATATATATATATATATATATATATATATCTAGAATTGTACACATAGATATGGATCGAAATATTCACAAACACACACAAATAATATATATATATATATATATATATATATATATATATATATATATATATATATATATATATGTCGTGCCGATTAGGTAAAACTGGTCAATTAGCAAAACTCATTTAAAATTAAGTCCTTCAAAAATTTCTCTTATACGTTTAAAGATATATTTTTCATTTATGTTAATGTAAGATTATAATTTTGTACCAAGAAAACTTTGAAAACCTACCTAACCTTATTACAACAAGCCAATTTAATTTAGCCTAACCCAACTAAATATATTTTAGATACGTTAACATTAATTTAATAATAAACAACACAATGAAATATATTTTTCGTTATGTTCAGAATGATTTTGGCAAATATTGCATACCAAATTTTCACTTTCTATATGCAAGGTGAGCGTTCATTTAACAAAATCAAAGTTTTACCTAATCGGCACGACATATATATATATATATATATATATATATATATATATATATATATATATATATATATTAAGAATATTGTAACACATGAGATGATTAGGTTTATTTTTCCTGCTTCTTCCTCAAATCACGTCTGATGGCAGGGAAAAACTCTGGACTTGAGATGAAAATTTCTCCCTGAAAAAAATCCCTCCTTGCCTCTGACGGTAGGTACGTAGAGGAAGACGGGGAAAGAAATTTGTTACTGAGGGAGGGAGGAAGTAAGGCCACAGAGAAAGAATTGTAGAAGAGGAGGAATTGAGGGAGGATAGAGAGAAGTGTGGGAGGGATAGTGGAAGAAATTGAGGAAGGAAGCGTAGTCGGATAGAGGGAAGATAAAATGGAAAAGAAGAAAGGGGAGATAAGGAGGGAGGGAGGGAGAGAGAGAGAGAAAGGTGTGTATAACGATGGAGAGTTGTGTAAGAGGCCAATATTTGCAGATATATGTGAGGCAGAACCGAGATGGAAAATGAGAGGGAGAGAAGAGGAAGAAAAGGCTAAGGGAGGAATGAGGATGAAGAGAGAGATAGTCAGATACATACATACACACACACACACACACACACAGGGAAGTCAGTAGACGAGATGATGGAATATATGACAACAATTTGCAAGGAAGCTGAGGAGAGGTTTATACCCAAGGGTAACAGGAGAAGCGAAAAAGCCAGGATGAGCCCATGGTTCACCCAAAGGTGCAGGGAAGCCAAAACCAAGTGTGCCAGGGAATGGAAGAAGTATAGAAGGCAAAGGACCCAGGAGAATAAGGAGAGCAGTCGTAGAGCCAGAAATAAACATGCACAGATCAGAAGGGAGGCCCAAAGACAGTACGAGAATGACATAGCAGCGAAAGCCAAATCTGACCCAAAGCTGCTGTACAGCCACATCAGGAGGAGACAACAGTCAAGGACCAGGTGATCAGGCTGAGGAAGGTAGGAGGGAGGTCAAAGAAATGACCAGGAAGTGTGTGAGGAGCTCAACATGAGATTCAAAGAGGTGTTCACAGAGGGAGAAGGCCTCAGAAGAAGAGTAGTACCATCAGTGCTGACTACCACAACTGAGGAGGAGTGAAGAGGCTCAACGAGCTGATCTAATGGGGCGGTAACATCTCAGTCTGAAGGACAGAGAGCTATGTGTACCCTAACAACAATCTTCAACACATCTATCGAAACAGGGCGACTACCTGAGGTATGGAAGACAACAAATGTAGTTCCAGTTTTTAAAAAGGAGACAGGAACGTAGCACTAAACTACAGACCAGTGTCACTGACATGTATATATCAAGGTCATGGAGAAGATTATCAGGAGAAGAGTGGTGGAGCACCTAGAAAGGAATGAGCTTATCAACGACGGCCAACACGGTTTCAGGGACGGAAATCCTGTGTCACAAACCTACTGGAGTTCTACGACAGGGTGACAGCAATAAGACAAGAGAGAGGGGTGGGTAGATTGCATATTCTTGGATTGTAAAAAGGCGTTTGACACAGTTCCACACAAGAGATTAGTGCAGAAGCTGGAGGACCAGGCAGGGATAACAGGGAAGGCACTACAATGGATCAGGGAATACCTGTCAGGAAGACAGCAGCGAGTCATGGTACGTGGCGAGGTGTCAGAGTGGTCGCCGGTGACGAGCGGGGTTCCACGCAGCCGGGACCAGTGCTGTTTCTGGTATTTGTGAACGACATGACGGAAGGAATAGACTCCGAAGTGTCCCTGTTTGCAGATGATGTGAAGTTGATGAGAAGAATTCATTCGGACGAGGACCAGGCAGAACTACAAAGGGATCTGGACAGGCTGCAAGCCTGGTCAACAACTGGCTCTGGAGTTCAACCTCACCAAGTGCAAATTCATGAAGATTGGGAAGGGCAAAGAGGACTGCAGACGGAGTACAGTCTAGGGGGTCAGAGACTGCAAACCTCAGTCAAGGAAAAGATCTTGGGGTGAGTATAACACCAGGAACATCTCCTGAGGCGCACATCAACCAAATAACTGCTGCAGCATATGGGCGCCTAGCAACCTAAGAACACCATTCCGACATCTTAATAAAGAATCGTTCAGGACCCTGTACACTGTGTACGTTAGGCCCAAACTGGAGTATGCAGCACCAGTTTGGAACCCACACCTGCCAAGCAGTGAAGAAACTGAGAAAGTGCAAAGGTTTGCAACAAGACTAATCCCGGAGCTAAGGGGTATGTCCTATGAGGAGAGGTTAAGGGAAATTGACCTGACGACACTGGAGGACAGGAGAGATAGGGGGGGACATGATAACAACATATAAGATACTGAGAGGAATTGACAAAGTGGACAGAGACAGAATGTTCCAGAGATGGGACACAGCAACAAGGGGACACAGTTGGAAGTTGAAGACTCAGATGAATCACAGAGATGTTAGGAAGTATTTCTTCAGTCACAGAGTGGTCGGGAAGTGGAATAGTTTAGGAAGCGATGTAGTCGAGGCAGGCTCAATACATAGCTTTAAGCAGAGGTATGATAAAGCTCATGACGCAGGGAGAGTGACCCAGTAGCGGCCAGTGAAGAGGCGGGGCCAGGAGCTATGAATCGACCCCTGCAACCACAACTAGGTGAGTACACACACACTGATTCTGACTCTGATTTTTATCGTATTCTCTTTCCTTTCCTCTTCTATTTATCCTTTTAATCTCTACCTACCTGGAGGGTGTTCCGGGGGTCAGCGCCCCCGCGGCTCAGTCCATGACCAGGCCTCCCGGTGGATCAGGGTCTGGTCAACCAAGCTGTTACTGATGGCAACAGACAATTCAAGGTACAAACCACAGCAAGGCTGATCTGGCATTGACTTTAGGTATCTGTCCAGCTCCCTCTTGAAGACAGCCATGGATCGTGAAGACAGCCACGGATCGTGAAGACAGCCAGGGACCTTGAAGACAGCCAGGGACCTTGAAGACAGCCAGGGACCTTGAAGACAGCCAGGGATCTTGTAGACAGCCAGGGACCTTGTAGACAGCCAGGGACCTTGAAGACAGCAAGGACCTTGAAGACAGCCGGGGGTCTATTGGTAATCCCCCTTGTATATGCTGGGAGGCAGTTGAATAGTCTTGAACCCCATAATATACCCCTGCTTTTCATTGGGGGTATGTTGCGCCACCTGCTAAGTCTTTTGCCTTTGAAAGGAGTGATTTCTGTGCAAAAATTTGGGACTAGTCCCTCTAGAATTTTCCAGATGTAAATTATGATGCATTTTTCTTGCCTGCATTAAAAAAAGCACAGGTCAAGAGACTTCAGACAATCCCAGTAATTGAGGTGCTTGACTGTACTTACATGTGCAGTTAAATTTCACTGTATATTCTCCAGATATGCAATTTCACTTGCCTTGAAAGGGGTCGTTAGTGTACTGCTGTATTCCAACTTAGAACAGGTGACTTGAAGAGGATCATCATTGGCTTGGAATCCCTTGTTTTGAAGTCTCTCATTATTCACCATATTTTCCTCGCAGTTTTGATAATGACATTGTTGTGATCTTTGAAAGTGAAATCACTCCCAGGTCCTTCACATTGTTTCCGCTCTATTGTCTGGTAACAAATAGTTTTATACTCCGATCTGGCTTTTATTTCCTCAAGTTTTCCTAGCAGAGTAGCTGAAATTTGTCCTCATTGAACATCATATTGTCTGCTGTGGAGCATTTGATGATTAAGTTTATATTCACTTGGGGCTTTGCTGGGTCATCGGGAATGACTCTCGTGCGAATTCTAGTATCAATTGCGAAGGAGGACACGGTGTTATGGTTTACGTCTTTGTCAGATATGAGGATGAGTAACAGGATGGGGCCGAGTACTGTACCTTGTGGAACAGAGCTTCTCATTGTTGTCGCCTTTGACTTTATTCTGTTTACTATTACTCTATTGGTTAGAAATTTACAAATTCATCTACTCAATTTTCCTGTTATTGCTCTAGTTCGCATTTTGTGCTATTATACTATGATCGCGCTTGTAAAAGGCTTTTGCAAAGCCTGTGTATACTACTTCTGCATTTTGTTTGTCCTCCAGTGCGTCTAAGACTGTCATAGCGGTCTAGTAGTTGCGAGAGGCAGGAGGGACCTGTTCTAAAGCCATGATGCATCGGGTTGTGCATTGTTTGGTATCAAAGTGGTTGGCCATCTTGCTTCTTATAACCCTTTCAATGATTTTTATAATATGGGACGTTAGAGCTATCGGTCTATAATTGGAACGTTAGAGTTAGAGTGTCTGTGCTCCCTCTACATAGAATATTTAAGGCACGTGACAGGGATTTCTTGCAGTTCTTAATGAACACAGTTCCACGAGTCTGGGTCAGAGGCAGAGTGCATGGGCATGTTGCCAGTGGCTTTTTGAAGTCCAATCTTGTCTTGTATGTTTTTAATTTTCTCATATCTCTTCTTTATCTCTTCATTTCTATTATTTTTACATAGCTTATTTCTCCTCACTTCTCTTCTTCCAATGTTTTCGCCTCTTCTAACCCTTCCTTTTCTCCTCTTAACCTCATCTTCTCTTCTTTCTTCACTTCTTTAATCTCTATCTCCTACTTTTTTATCTCTTCTCTGGTTGACCAGGTCAGCCACCAGGTCTGGTCAGGTCATCCACAAGGTCTGGTCAGGTCATCCACAAGGTCTGGTCAGGTCAGGCATCTAGGTCATCCACAAGGTGCAGGTCTGAGTCAGGCCCTCGAATATATCTTTATATGAGCTCTTTCTCTTCACTTTTCCTCTTTAGTTCTCAATCTCTTTATCTCCTCTTCTTTTTCTAATCTTTAAATTTCTTCTCTTTACCTCTTCTTCATCTCCTCATAACCTCCTTTTTTGCACCTCACCTACACCTCTTCTTAACTAATACTTCTCTTCATTACCTTTCTTCTTATCTCATTTATTCACCTCTTCATTACCTCTGTTCTTCACCTCTCTTCTTCCCCACCTCTTCACCTCTCCTCTTCTTCACATCTCTTCTCCCTCCTCTCTTCCTACCACAGCCACTTCAGTTGTTCTAGCTCCTTCATCCACCACTTGACCTTCCTCTTCAACTCCCCTCTACTCTTTCAACCCTGCCACTCTTCTCACCTCTCTCTCTCTCGCTACCTTTTATCTTCTTCCTGCTCTCATCTCTCTCATTACCTCTCTGCTCCCCTTCTCCTTCGATCAACTCTCTCTTCTCATTTTCTTTCTCTTCACCACCACCTCTCTCCTTCTGTTCTCTCTCTCTTCTCCCCTTCTCTGTCTTCTCTCCTTTTCTCTCCTCTCATCTCTCTCCTGTTCTGTGTCATCAACTCTCATCCCCTGTCCTCTCACCTGTCTTCATCTAACCCCTCCCTTCTTCCCCTCTCCCTCCATCCTCTTTCCCCTTTCCTTCCCTCTTTTTCCCTCCTCTCCTTCACACCTCTCTCCTTCCATCCCTTCCTCTCCCCTCCCCTCTCTCCCCAGCACCAAAAATAGTCAGGTTATCAACAAGTCTCCACTCTCCTCTCATATTTCTCAACATTTTCTCTGCGTGCCCTTCCCTTTTCTCTGGCTTCATTAATCCCCCACCCTCTCTCTCTCTCTCTCTCTCTCTCTCTCTCTCTCTCTCTCTCTCTCTCTTTCTCTCTCTCTCTCTTCTCTCCCTCTCTCTCTTCTCTCTCTCTTTCTCCCTCTCTCTCTCTCTCTCTCTCTTTCTCCCTCTCTCTCTCTCCCTCCCTCTCCTTCTCCCTCTTTCTCCCACAAGGCTAGGTTAAGGTTTCTAACTTTATTTACAAGCAAAGAGCTGTTACCTAATTCTCTCTCTCTCTCTCTCTCTCTCTATATATATATATATATATATATATATATATATATATATATATATATATATACACACTAGGAAGCTGCACAAGCTTGAAATTCAGCAGCTTTCCATCACATTAATGACCAACAGCTGTTATCCTAATTGAGTTACTAGCTAGTATCTGTTATCCTAACCCAGCTGATACACAAGCCTTTTTTACCCAAAGTATCAGGGCCTTTTAATCGAACGTGAAGTATAAGGAATAATAGGATGAGTTATCCTGTGTTCAAGAGCCCAGGATGAAATAAAGCCAAGAAGTAAAAATTGTCAGGTATCCCTCAGAAAGGCATACCTAGAATGGATGTTGGATACCCTTCTTCCTCAAAGGTTTCAATGTGAGTCTAACCAATAATTATTAATAATAAAATAATGAAATATAATAAATCTATTAATAAAATTAATATAATTATTAGAATTAATAGTAATGAAATTAATAAAATTAAAATAAAATTAACAAAATTAATTAAAATATAATAATAAAATAATAATAAAAAAAATTGATAAAATTAATTTTAAAATTAATAAAATTTAATGAAGTTAAAAAAATCTAAAAATTTAATAAAATTAATAAAATTTAATAAAAAAAATTAAAAAATTTAATAAAAATATAAAACTAATAAAATATAAAATTATTAATAAAATTAATGCAATTAATAATTTCTATAAAGTATATTATATTGATATACGTTATAAAAAGCCAGTTTATGCAGAGTATTATGGGCAGAAATGAACTTGTAACTACTGGGTGACAAGTTGGTTTGCAGGAATGGTCAAGTTTGCTTGCAACTTGCAGTGTTGCCGCATGTTTGTGGGAGGTTGTGAGTGTAAATGGTTCACTGGTGTACCATTTCGAGTCTTTTAGACATATGAACAAATTAGGGGTTTATATGTTATCTTGAGAATGACTCTTCTGACTGGCTTGAAACGTCCAGCACTGGTATGTTTACTTCAAAGAAATTTCATACCTGGAGCCAATTTGATATTTAAAAAAAAAAAAAAGTTGTATATTTTACACTAAAATTTAAAAAAAAATGAACTTTTCGAACGGCTTCAAACTTTAACTGGTTGAATGTATCTTACAGAATAAATACAAAAATATTGAATGTGGATAGAAATTTCATAATTCACTCTGTTAAAAACACGAATAACTAGTTTGTTATATAACTGAAGAATGCTTCGTGGGATCAACATCAAACTTTCACATTACTAAGCTGCGTATCTAATAATTATGATACTGTTATACTCACTTTTTAGTCTCCGTGTGATAACTTGTGAATGCATCCTAAGATCGGCTTCAAACCTTTAAAATTGATGCATTTTTCTTAAGACCAAGACCGAATAGCATTTGTCAGCTGTGTCAGGGATGATTCCTGACTTTGTCTGTTAAAATGTAACTGCTGGTGTTCCCACAATGTAACTATTATATAGAATAGTGTAGCAACACTGCTGGTGTTCCCACAATGTAACTATCATATAGAATAGTGTAGCAACACTGCTGGTGTTCCCACAATGTAACTATCATATAGAATAGTGTAGCAACACTGCTGGTGTTCCCACAATGTAACTATCATATAGAATAGTGTAGCAACACACTGCTGGTGTTCCCACAATGTAACTATCATATAGAATAGTGTAGCACACACTGCTGGTGTTCCCACAATGTAACTATCATATAGAATAGTGTAGCAACACACTGCTGGTGTTCCAACAATGTAATTATCATATAGAATAGTGTAGCAACACTGCTGGTGTTCCCACAATGTAACTATCATATAGAATAGTGTAGCAACACACTCCTGGTGTTCCCACAATGTAACCATCATATAGAATAGTGTAGCAACACACTGCTGGTGTTCCCACAATGTAATTGTCATATAGAATAGTGTAGCAACACTGCTGGTGTTCCCACAATGTAATTATCATATAGAATAGTGTAGCAACACTGCTGGTGTTCCCACAATGTAATACCAGCAACACACGGCTGGTGTTCCCACAACACTCGATATATATACACTGGTAGTTTACATTAATCGTGTAGTAGACAGACTTTAAACCCCATTAACCAACCAACCAGCCATAATTGCCCTCATGTAGTAGATAGAATTTAAACCAGCTAACCTGCTGATAGACAGGACTTGCTTTACTACTCCCCTAGTCTTTATTCTAGGTATAATAAAGCAGCTTTAAGTGATATAATGTTTAAGAAATACACTTTTGTCAATAAAATCGCTGTCTCTTGAGAATTTATGAGACAGATTTCAACGTATATTAGTGACCCGGGAGCTCTTGTTTTCTTTTAGATTTTAATTCAGTTTCTGTAGTACCCCCTTCAGTTAATTTTTGCGTTTTCCATTCCGTCTTTTTCTTGTTTTCTTTGTCTCTATTCCGTTTTCTCTCTTGGTGTGTCTTCCGTTTTCTTTGTTGGTTCAGCTTGATTCTTACGATTTCTCTTCCAAGGCTTGTACACACACACACACACACACACACACACACACATAGACCTGGACAAGCTTGACATCTGGTCTAGCAAATGGCTTCTCGAGTTCAATCCCACCAAATGCAAAGTCATGAAGATCGAAGAAGGGCAAAGAAGACCGCTGACAGAGTACAGGCTAGGCGGACAAAGGCTACAAACCTCGGAAAAGGAGAAAGACCTTGGGGTGAGTATAACGCCAAGCACGTCTCCGGAGGCACACATCAACCAGATAACTGCGGCAGCATATGGGCGACTGACAAACCTAAGATTAGCGTTCCGTTACCTTAACAAGGACTCATTTAAAACACTGTACACCGTGTACGTCAGGCCCATACTAGAATATGCAACACCAGTCTGGAACCCACACCTGGTCAAGCACATAAAGAAACTAGAGAAAGTGCAAAGGTTTGCGACAAGGTTAGTTCCACAACTCAGGGTCTGTCCTATGAAGAAGGCTGAGGGAAATAGGACTAACAACACTGGAGGAAAGAAGGGTCAGAGGAGACATGATAACGACATACAAAATACTGAGGGGAATCGACAATGTAGACAGTGACAGGGTGTTCCAGAGAGGGAACACAGAAACAAGGGGACACAACTGGAAGCTGAAGACTCAGATGAGTCAAAGGGATGTTAGGAAGCATTTCTTCAGCCACAGATTAGTCAGGAAGTTGAATAGTCTAGAGAAAGATATAGTAGAGGCAGGAACCATACATAGTTTTAAGACAAGGTATGATAAAGCTCATGGAGCAGGGAGAGCAGAGACCCAGTAGCGGACAGCGCAGAGGCGGGGTCAGGAGCTGAGTCTCGACCCCTGCAACCACAATTAGGTGAGTACAATTAGGTGAGTACAATTAGGTGAGTACAATTAGGTGAGTACACACACACACACACACACACAGGGTAAGGTAAGCCAAGAGAGAGAAGGGTGGGTTGATTGCATTTTCCTGGACTGCAGGAAGGCCTTCGACACAGTTCCTCACATGAGATTAGTAAAGAAGATGGAAGACCAAGCATGTATAACAGGAAGGGCACAGGAATGGATCAGGGAATACCTCACAGGGAGGCAACAACGGGTCATGGTGCGTGATGAGGTATCACAGTGGGCGCCTGTGACGAGCGGTGTACCGCAGGGGTCAGTCCTAGGACCAGTGTTATTCTTGGTATATGTAAATGACATGACGGATGGGATAGACTAAGAAGTGTCTCTGTTCGCAGATGATGTGAAATTAATGAGGAGAATCACATCGGATGAAGACCAAGCAGGACTTCAAACAGACCTGGACAAGCTTGACATCTGGTCTAGCAACTGGCTTCTCGAATTCAATCCCACCAAATGTAAAGTCATGAAGATCGGAGAAGGGCAAAGAAGACCGCTGACAGAGTACAGGCTAGGCGGACAAAGGCTACAAACCTCGGCAAAGGAGAAAGACCTTGGGGTGAGTATAACGCCAAGCACGTCTCCGGAGGCACACATCAACCAGATAACTGCGGCAGCATATGGGCGACTGGCAAACCTAAGATTAGCGTTCCGTTACCTTAACAAGGAATCGTTCAAGACACTGTACACCGTGTACGTCAGGCCCATACTAGAATATGCAGCACCAGTCTGGAACCCACACCTGATCAAGCACGTAAAGAAACTAGAGAAAGTGCAAAGGTTTGCGACAAGGTAAGTTCCACAACTCAGGGGTCTGTCCTATGAAGAAAGGTTGAGGGAAATAGGACTAACATCACTGGAGGAAAGAAGGGTCAGAGGAGACATGATAACGACATACAAAATACTGAGGGGAATCGACAAGGTAGACAGTGACAGGATGTTCCAGAGAGGGAACACAGAAACAAGGGGACACAACTGGAAGCTGAAGACTTAGATGAGTCAAAGGGATGTTAGGAAGCATTTCTTCAGCCACAGATTAGTCAGGAAGTGGAATAGTCTAGAGAAAGATATAGTGGAGGCAGGTACCATACATAGTTTTAAGACGTGGTATGATAAAGCTCATGGAGCAGGGAGAGCAGAGACCCAGTAGCGGACAGCGAAGAGGCGGGGCCAGGAGCTGAGTCTCGACCCCTGCAACCACAATTAGGTGAGTTAGGTGAGTACAGTTTCATATTGGAGTATGCAGCACCAGTATGGAACCCACACCTGGTCAAGCACATCAAGAAATTAAAGAAACTACAAAGGTTTGCAACAAGACTAATCCCGGAGCTAAGGGGTATGTCCTACGAGGAGAGGTTAAGGGAAATCAACCTGACGACACTGGAGGACAGGAGGTCTATGGGTGTTATGATAACATTTAAAATACTGAGATGAATTAACAAGGCGGACAGGTACAGAATGTTTCAGAGATGAATCGGAGAGATGTTATGAAGTATTTCTTCAGCCTTCGAGTTGTCAGGAAGCGGAACAATCTGGTGAAAATTGGCAGAGGCATGATCCATACATAGTTGTAAGAGGAGGTACGATAAGGCTCTTGAAGCCGGAAATAGACCTAGAAGCGACCAGAGAAAAGGCGGGGCCAGAAGCTGCGACTCGACCCTTGCAACCACGTATAGGGGAGTATATAGGTGAGTACACGCGCGGGCGCGCACACAGAGGATCCGATCTCGTTTGTCAAGAGCATCTGAGCGTATTCAGTAACAGGTGAAGGATTGGATTCCTCGCAGGCAGGAAACTAAGGGATTTTAAAACGTTTTCGCGGGGAAGCGACTGGATCTTGTCTCCGCAGTTTGTGGGATCCAATTCCTTCAAAATTCTTTATATTTTTGCATTATTGACTAATTGGATCAAATAGTGTATTGTAAACAAGGATGAAGGGCGAGATAGAACTGGGGTTTATTGGGGCACTGTTTCGCTCAATGTTCCGCTCTTGTTAAGTCAAAACTTTGCAGAGAGCGATGTTTTGACAGATAACCCACTCATACGAGAGAGAGGAGCTTACGACGACGTTTCGGTCCGACTTGGACTATTTACATTTCTCCCTCGACCTGATTAAATTCTGAGGTAATTAGTCCCTCCAGGCTGAATGACTGATTACCTCAAACTCCTTCTAATGTTCCACCTTTCTTTGGATTGGACTTGAAGCCACTGGTTGGCGATACGTTTCCAGGATAAATATCTTTATTTCTACAAGTACATGTACAAGGTATACAGACCATAGCTGACATCAATGACCTTGTTATGCAGAGTATTTCCCGCAAATTAGGTCAATTTCCCCCCCCCCCCAGGGTGCGACCCACATCAGTAAACTAACACTCAGGTACCTATTTTTACTGACAGGTGTCTTATGGAAACACGTACTAAAGTTTTCACCTGTACCGGGGATCGACCCCCAGACCTCAAAGTGTGAGCCGGGTGCGCTAGCAATTGAGCTACGGGACACCCAAATATTGCCCCAGGGCCTCATTTACCAAGCTTTGTTTAGAGAGGATTGCTAGGTACATATCGCACCAGACGTCTCAGAAAATCTGACGTCTTAGTCCTCATTGTTTCTTTCATCAGATAAATTTACTTCCCTGCAAATGTTTTACAAATTAATAGGATTTTTTTTTTTTTTCAGATCAGCAAAACTCAGTTTTTATGAAAATTGTGGCGGGACTTGAATTTCCCAGATGAATTCATGGGTAAAATTCAGGAACGTTGGAGTAAATGAGGATCTTTAGGATTATTGAAGAGTCTCATTATTTAGATGAGGTGTGAGGGGGGAAAGAGGGGGAGGGGAATAGCCGGGGGGAAAGGGAGAGGAAGAGGGTGAGGAGGTAGAGGGGATGTGCTTCTGAGGTGACAAGCCTCTTATTCGTCTTGCATCGTGGCCTCTTCAATATCCAAGTGGGATTACTTCCAGTGCTTGCCTCCTTCAGGAGAATTCTTCAGGAGGCACTTGAAGACGCACTCACTAGATATACTTGAGACGTAATTGGAGACATCAAGATGTTTGGGGGATATATCTAGGGACATAATTAAGAAAATTGAATAAGTAATTGGAAGAGGCCATGAATACATACCTAGAAAGGTTAAGAACTGTATTCATCCACATTTCATGGTACTGTGGTTGATAGCCCAGGAGCTGTGATTGATTGAACGGAAACAACCAGATAAAACTGAA
Source organism: Cherax destructor (assembly GCA_009830355.1). Classification (NCBI taxonomy): domain Eukaryota; kingdom Metazoa; phylum Arthropoda; class Malacostraca; order Decapoda; family Parastacidae; genus Cherax; species Cherax destructor. The sequence goes on from WNWK01000910.1 coordinate 50,477, forward strand.
AGTTGGTGAAAATATAAAGATATAATTCAGGGATAATGTTCTTAGTCGTGTGGTATCCCAAATCAGTGTTAGTAGGGATATTTAAAAAATATACTTCATTCTGGATGATTTTGACAATAAAAGTTAATAAAAATATTTCTACAACCTATACTGACCATAGCTCATATTAGTGACATACCGTATAGAAAGCCCCTTGTCAGGCAGAGCATTTCGGGCAAAGTTAATTTTGTCCCTAGGACGCGACCCACACCAGTCCACTAACACAGTTATCTGTACATGAATGGTTTAGATACGACAAGTGATGACCATGACAAGATGGACTCGATATAGGGTTACAAAAGAATGAGATGTAATCAGTCCCTCAGCCCTGGAGTTGGTGTGAAGAACACCGTAGTCGTGGAGGTTCTGGAGCACAGGCAAGAAAGCTGGCGCTTATATACTGGCGTCAGGTGGTAAGGGACGGGTAGCAGACGAAGACACTGTCACTGGTAGGTCGTACCCCCCATCCCTTGGGTATGACCTACTTCCACTGGGTAATCCCACCTACCAGTGACAGTGTCATCGTCTGCTACCCTTCCCTTACCACCTGACGCCAGTATATAAGCGCCAGCCTGGTTGCCTGTGCTCCAGAACCTCCACGACTACGGTGTTCTTCACACAAACTCCAAGACTGAGGGACAGATTACCTCATCTTTTGTATATATTGTTCTTGATTTTGTATTGATAAAGCCACTGGATGGCGAAACGTCCACAGTAAAGATACCCAGATGTTGCACATATCTAATTTTCACCTGGTACCTATTTTACTGCTAGGTGAACAGGAACATCAGGTGTCTGAAGAAAACACGTCCTAATGTTTCCACCCATACCGGGGATCGAAAGAGGTCTGGAATGTTGTTAGAAATATTTAAAGCTGGATTTACCCACATAAAAAAAAATGGTTTTCACAGAACTGGTCCCCTTACCTAATTAAACATTCTACAGAAGAAACGCATTCGCTTTATACACACATTCTCTCTCTCTCTCTCTCTCTCTCTCTCTCTCTTCTTCTCTCTCTTCTCTCTCTCTCTCTTCTCTTTCTCTCTTCTCTCTCTACTATCTCTATCGGTTGTTTCATCATTTGCTCAGTAATATACATGGAGTGTTTGGTCAACCCGGGCCCTTCCATGGCCGCTGATTTGTCAGCCATACCCTTCAAGAAAGAGAAAAAAAACACAATTCTGTGACTGGAATATAACCAGCACATAGAATGAAACTGAAGACGTTTCGGCACGTCTGGAACCATAGACGTAGTTCATGGACCACATCAGACCAAAACATTGTTATAAGTTCATCTTCTATGTGTTATATCTTCATATAGTATAATAAAATAATTGAAACACTCCTGGTGACTGGAAAGGTATGGTGATACTGGCAGTATGTACATACAGATATATACACAGGTCAAGAGAATGAGGAAACGTTTTGTCACCAGTGGCTTCTTCAGTTTGAAGTCACCCGTGGCGAAACGTTTCAATAAATGTCTTGAACATTTATTAAGGGAACTCAGTGGCTGGTCGTGTAGGTCTAAATTTTCAGCACGTTAAAGTGATGTCAGCCCAGGCTATAAGCAAACTCAGATACAACAAATACATTATACATTTTCCAACGTTATACCTCATAGCTGTCTCGTCGAACGTAGTTGGAGATTTTTAACGATGTTGGATACACCAGCAGTGTGTTGCTACACTATTCAATATGATAGTTACATTGTGGGAACACCAGCAGTGTTGCTACACTATTCTATATGATAGTTACATTGTGGGAACACCAGCAGTGTTGCTACACTATTCTATATGATAGTTACATTGTGGGAACACCAGCAGTGTTGCTACACTATTCTATATGATAGTTACATTGTGGGAACACCAGCAGTGTTGCTACACTATTCTATATGATAGTTACATTGTGGGAACACCAGCAGTGTGTTGCTACACTATTCTATATGATAGTTACATTGTGGGAACACCAGCAGTGTTGCTACACTATTCTATATGATAGTTACATTGTGGGAACACCAGCAGTGTTGCTACACTATTCTATATGATAGTTACATTGTGGGAACACCAGCAGTGTTGCTACACTATTCTATATGATAGTTACATTGTGGGAACACCAGCATGTGTTGCTACACTATTCTATATGATAGTTACATTGTGGGAACACCAGCAGTGTTGCTACACTATTCTATATATAGTTACATTGTGGGAACACCAGCAGTGTTGCTACACTATTCTATATGATAGTCACACAGTTGGATCAAAAGCTAGCTGGACTTCCCTTGTTATATTTCAGCATACTGGATGGTGTGCATACAAGGTGCTAATAGGTGTCAGCCTGATCTGGGAGACATCAGAAGTGTTAGCCAGAACTGGGAGACTTCAGTAGGTCAGTGAGGATATCGTCAAGCATTTCAGCAAGGGTTCATCAGCTACTGCACTTCATAGGTTTCATTCCAGCAAATCTGGAAGGATAAGCTGTGTTTTCAGTAGGTTTATTCTGCATGTCACCTCCTCCTGCTCAGCCCTGAATGACTTTGTAGTTCACAATCTCGTGTATCTATAGGAATACAAGTCACTATTTCGTAGGTGGTACAAGTCACAGATCATTATTCCATGGCTGGATCTATCTACAACTAATCTGCAATTACGAGGCAGGAATGACATTCAACTAACTCACATATTCGTTGCTGGAACAATTCACAACTAATCTGCAGTTCCGTGGCTGGGACGACATATAACTAACCCACAAATCCGTGGATGGGACAATTCACAGCTTACTATTTGGTGGACTGAACTATTCACAACTAACCCACAATTCCGTGACAGAAACAATTCATAACTAACTCGCAATTTCATGCTTGACACAATTTACAACTAAACCACGATTCGGAGATGAATTTTGAGACGTTTCGGTCCTTCTAAGACTATTATCAATCCACTACTTAATAATAGTTGAGTAATGACATCAATTTCTTCTGACATTTACACTAAAATTTATTTTTAGTGGTGAATCCAGCACTTTTATAGTAATTAAGAGTTAATTGGGTGTTTTAAGTGCATTTTCGGAGAATCAGTTTACGGGAGGTTAATTGATCTGTATATTTCCACCCCTTCCGGGATCCTCAACAGCAGATATCTATATCTTCACTGTTTATTTTATGCATTCTCTCTCTCTCTCTCTCTCTCTCTCTCTCTCCTCTCTCTCTCTCTCTCTCTCTCCTGTGGAATTTAAACACCTTATTAAGAGTTCAATGCTCTCGTGGTATTCAAACTCCCCATAGATTCCACAAATTTACATGGTATCCAGACACACCCGTGGCATCCAGATCCTCACTTGAGAACTAAACACTCGCATAAGCTCTGACAGGATCCACACAGTTTACAAAGTCACACATGAATTCCAAGCAGAGGATCCAGTTAGACGTACAATCCAAACGTAGGATTTAAAGAGTAACATATCCAAACACTTAATCCAAACACTTAAATCAGATGGAAGCGCTTCACTCAAGCGCTCTTGTGGGATTGAGACAGTCGTATAGCAGACAGTCACTCAGATGAGATCCAAAACTTTCCTTAGATCCAGACTCTTGCAATGTTGCAAACACGACACCCACCACGATTGTAGACGCAGCCTCCTCCAACGCGCACACAGCCCCCTCCTTCACACACAGCCCTCCTTCACACACAGCCTTCCTCCTTCACACACACAGCCCCTTCCTCCTTCACACACACAGCCCTCTCCTCCTTCACACACACAGCCCTCTCCTCCTCCACACACACAGCCCTCTCCTCCTTCACACACAGCTCCCTCCACAACTCACACAGCCCTCCACCACACACACAGCCCTCCACCACACACACAGCCGCCTCCACCACACACACAGCCCCCTCCACCACACACACAGCCCCCTCCACCACACACACAGCCCCCTCCACCACACACACAGCCCCCTCCACCACACACACACATGCATACATACACACACGCATACATACACACACGCATACATACACACACACGCATACATACATACACACACATATATACACACATACACACACACACACACACACTCACTCATTCACACACACACACACGCATACATACATACACACACACACACACATACACACACACACACACACACACACACACACACACTCACTCATACACACACGCGCGCACACACACACACTCACCCCCAGAAATCAATTAACAATCAGAAAAGACACTTCTCCAAGTTCATTAAAGATTTTTCTTGCAAGGAGTTTAAGCTCTCACATGATACTCCACCGGCGCTCACACCATCCTCTGATCACTAAAAATTAAGCACTTTTCAGCCCAACTTCCTCCTGCTTCTCTATTTTCTTCTTAAGTCAGTCCACTGTGCTCAATTTTCTGGTCTTGATAAAGTTGTAGATAATATTTTCAACCACTGAGTCAATCCTTGTTGATAATGGAACGAGGTAATATAGTTTATTATATATACTGACCAGGAATTGAGAATCTGAGTGGCTGAGATGATTCTGAGACGATTGATTCTGAGACGATTGATTCTGAGACGATTGATTCTGAGACGATTGATTCTGAGACGATTGATTCTGAGACGATTGATTCTAGACGAATTTTGAGACGATTGATTCTGAGACGATTGATTCTGAGACGATTGATTCTGGGGATTGATTAGACGTGATTCTGAGACGATTGATTCTGAGACGATTGATTCTGAGACGATTGATTCTGAGACGATTGATTCTGAGACGATTGATTCTGAGACGATTGATTCTGAGACGATTGATTCTGAGACGATTGATTCTGAGACGATTGATTCTGAGACGATTGATTCTGAGACGATTGATTCTGAGACGATTGATTCTGAGACGATTGATTCTGAGACGTGATTCGGCTGATTCTGAGACGATTGATTCTGAGACGATTGATTCTGAGACGATTGATTCTGAGACGATTGATTCTGAGACGATTGATTCTGAGACGATTGATTCTGAGACGATTGATTCTGAGACGATTGATTCTGAGACGATTGATTCTGAGACGATTGATTCTGGAGACGATTGATTCTGAGACGATTGATTCTGAGACGATTGATTCTGAGACGATTGATTCTGAGACGATTGATTCTGAGACGGAGTTGATTCTGAGACGATTGATTCTGAGACGATTGATTCTGAGACGATTGATTCTGAGACGATTGATTCTGAGACGTGATTCGAGACGTTGATTCTGAGACGATTGATTCTGAGACGATTGATTCTGAGACGATTGATTCTGAGACGATTGATTCGAGACGATTGATTCTGAGACGATTGATTCTGAGACGATTGATTCGAGACGTTGATTCTGAGACGATTGATTCTGAGACGATTGATTCTGAGACGATTGATTCTGAGACGATTGATTCTGAGACGATTGATTCTGAGACGTTGATTCTGAGACGATTGATTCTGAGACGATTGATTCTGAGAGGATTGATTCTGAGACGTTGATTCTGAGACGATTGATTCTGAGACGTTGATTCTGAGACGATTGATTCTGAGACGATTGATTCTGAGACGATTGATTCTGAGACGATTGATTCTGAGACGTTGATTCTGAGACGATTGATTCTGAGACGATTGATTCTAGAGACAGACGTTGATTCGAGACGATTGAATTCTGAGACGATTGATTCTGAGACGTGATTCGAGTTGATTCTGAGACGTTGATTCGAGACGTTGATTCTGAGACGATTGATTCTGAGACGATTGATTCATCGAGACGATTGATTCTGAGACGATTGATTCTGAGACGATTGATTCTGAGACGATTGATTCTGAGACGTTGATTCGTGAGACGATTGATTCTGAGACGATTGATTCGAGACGATTGATTCTGAGAGGATTGATTCTGAGAGGATTGATTCTGAGAGGATTGATTCTGAGACGATTGATTCTGAGACGGTTCTGAGATGATTGACGTGATTCAGATGATTCTGAGATGACTGACATGATTCTGAGATGATTGGGATGATTGAGGTGATTGGGATGATACTGAGGGGATTGGGATGATTGAGGTGATTGGGATGATTGAGGTGATTGGGATGATTGAGGTGATTGGGATGATTGAGGTGATTGGGATGATTGAGGTGATTGGGATGATTCTGAGGTGATTGGGATGATTCTGAGGTGATTGAGATGATTCTGACGATGACGATGTTTCGGTCCCACTTTACAAAGTCAGTATAAATTGTAAATGGTCCAAGTCTGGACCGAAACGTCGTCCTAAGTTTCTCTCTCCTATGTGAGGGTTATTTGTGTATTGTTCCAGTCACGGTATTGTACCATTTTGTTCTTTTGAATTTCTACATTGTTCTCAAGTCGATTACCTCACAGGATTGACCAGTGTTGACGTCTGAAGGATTGTTTCATCCTGAAGGATTGATTCATCCTGAAGGATTGATTCATCCTGAAGAATTGATTCATCCTCAAAACCCAACCTAGCTCACTCGCCACTATAACAGACGTACCAGAGATACCAGAGGTGGTACCCCCTATATTATATATATATCATATAACCAGCTAACTCCCAATGTTGAGGACCTTCGGAAATAGAAAACACATTAACTATTATTCACTAGCTATTTTGGCAATAGATTGCTAACATTGGATTACTATTGACCCTCTTAACCCCGCCTTCAGAGGGGTGGGAATGTTGCACTCGTTTAGAATGCAAGCGCACTATTGCCCACCACCAGGATTCAAGTCTGACTAACCGGACTTGAATCGCTTTATAAATGTTGGCTGGTTCGCATTCCCTCGATTAAGTCTTCTCTCGTCCCGACTTATTGTAACTAGCTCACACAAACCTGCTGGGTGTTCAAGCCCCTAGCACTCAAAGCTTCCCTTAACCTCTTCCACCAATACTTCATAGGATTATCCCTTCCCCTCCTTTCTTACACCCTAGATTTATTCAACCTTAGGTTTCCCTATTCTCCTTCATTCTATTTTCCTTCACTCTATCCAAATATCAAAATACCTCAACTCCTCTGCTCTCTGAATTATTCCTTTCGTAACCTCACACCATCTTCATTTTTTTTATGCTCAGAATTCTGTGCATTGTATTCACACCACACACATTGCTCCCAAACACATCTTACCTCCAACCTTCAAACTTCAACGTTTAAAATCCATGCCTCACACCCATACAACGGTGATTATACTACTATTCGCTGGAACATTCACTTTTTTTGTCTCCATATTTACTTTTTTTTGTGTGTGTGTAATCTGGGAAAGTTCCAAGCCCGTTTTGTAGTGTAGCAGCTGGGGAAGTGGGAGGTAGTCAGGTACGATCCACTGGGAGGGAAATGAGTTCAGTTCCCTGAATCAAGACTTGGTTACCTCATTTAAGGAACCTCACTTGGAAGATTTTGTCTCCATGGCCTCAATATATCCCCAATTTTTCCCACTTGTCAGATATTTAGTTTACCACTTTTCATAGACCCATCCTGCAGACTACTCCACTACGAAATATCTGAACAAGTTTACATGTCCTCCTGTAACTGTCCAGGGTCCCCAACCTGAGTCCCTAGGGCCACATATGTCCTTCTAGGAAGTGAATTCGGCCCTCACATGAAAATATAAATTCACATTTATGTAGGTTCCACACTACACAGTGTCAACAATTACAAAATATTTCAAGCCACTTTACACCAAAACCTTATCGCCACCTGTAACAACCACCTGGTCAGTGGTGGTTTATCCTGACGGTAATTACAGCGTTGGTTACGTTAGTTGCTGCGTTGATTTATCTTGTTTCAAGGTGTAGCTCTCATCACTCATCCATGCAGTCGTTAATTGCATAAAAAAATTATTTTCATTAATTGTTCTTTCCAATGCTTGATTTTAAGTTCCTTTTACCTACCCCGCCTTAATTCCTCTAACAGAATTTGCAACTTCTCTTTAGAATCCCCCAAAAGCACAGTGTCATCAGCAAAGAGCAACTGTGACAACTCCCACTTTGTGTTAGATTCTTTATCTTTTAACCCCACACCTCTTGCCAACACCCTCGCGTTCAGTTCTCTAACAACACCGTCTATTATATATTAAACAGCAATGGGGACATCACACATCCCTGCCTAAGGCCTACTTTCACTGGAAAATAATCTCTCTTCTACATACCCTAACTATCCGCCTACTGTCTATTCCATACATATACAAATTCTGTCACACTGATCCCCAATCCACACTCTCACATGCCTCTTTAATATCCATAACTGCAATAAAAAGTTACTAACCTTAATACAAATTTTTTCACTTATGTACTTAACTGTAAATACTTGGCATATTTCTTTTGTATTTGTATAATACAAGTTTCTAGACTGAAGGACTAATTATCTTACCTTCCACTCTCTTCGTATATTATACAGAACTGAAAAAAAAATAGTTTACGAACAAACTTCAGATAAATCAAGAGTAGTTAACCTTCTTACGATTACAGACACCAGTGGATTGGCCGATATATGGCCAAACCTCCTTCACCAGACTGTGGAAATCACCAGTGCTATTAGGTACCAGAATGACTTCAAGAGATGTCAATATCTTGGTTTTACTTTACATATGGATAACTAACAACTCAACAGATGAAACCTTATTCTAAGAGGATTTTTTTTCAAATTGTTCAGAGATCGAGTCCCATATCCCTATCATTTGGTTCCCATACCCTCAAGGGGCATGAGAACCCCTTAAATAACAACATGCAGGTGTTGCCCAAGTGTCTTAATTCCTTATTTTATTGGCACTGAATACTATAATTATAAAGACACTTTATATAATATTGAGTGAAGTAATCAGCAGAGCGCAGGTTTGTTCAATTAAGTAATGTAAGTACCTTGTCAGGCCGGGAAAAATTATGATGCTCTAATGGCATTTCGTGATTTCTAATGATTTTACTAATGTGATGTGTAAATCTCGCTCTCAAATGGTACATAAGTTTTTTGTTGAATTTTGGATGAGAAAATTATTTTGTTGGATGTTTTGAAAAGAGTTTTTCTCGATATGAAATTAGAAGTTAGAATTGTTTTCATTACGTTGTGTTAGAAACTAAGTGAAGGTGTTGGCATTGTGGGTGTTGATACAGAGATGTGTCTGTATCTTAGTGTATGTATACACATGACAACAGGTATGCATTGTTTTGCCAACACAATGGGAAACGATGTGGGAAATTCCGCTACGGACTGGGGAGAATCTGATGGGAAGTGGGGGGAGAATCTGATTCGGAAGTGGGGGAGAATCTGATTCAAAGTGGGGAGAATCTGATTCAAAGTGGGGGAGAATCTGATTCGAAATGGGGAGAATCTGATTCGAAGTGGGGGGGGAGAATCTGATTCGAAGTGGGGGGGAGAATCTGATTCGAAGTGGGGAGAATCTGATCTTCGAAGTATGGGGAGAATCTGATTCGAAGTAGGAAAATCTTATTCTACAAATGCCCGTTCATTTGGGAGATAAGATAAGATTTCTTCAGATTTTTAACCCCGGAAGGTTAGCCACCCAGGATTCTGAAGAGAAGTTGCATAGGTTTGTGAAGCAGTCTGAGAGGTTATGTAAATGAAGGAACGTCAGTAAACGATGCGGTGAACCACAGAATTAACGAGGCGATAAAAAGATTGGTGTTGAATTGAAGCATTGGTTGAGACAGTCAACTTTATCCAATCAGGAAAAAAAAAGGAATGTACCAGAGAATGGTACCGTCCCTTTCATGAGTGTGAAGTATGGGCTTTAAACGTTACAGCAAGGAGGTTGGAGGCAGTGGAGATAGAGAGTTTAAGGGTAACATGTGGTGCGAATATTATGAAAAAAAATATAGTAGTAGTGGAGGCTTGATCCACCCTCCATGTATGTGTCAACACTAGTAGTAGTGGAGGCTTGATACACCCTCCATGTATGTGTCAACATTAGTAGTAGTGAGCTGTCCACCCCTGTATGTGTCAACACTAGTAATGGATGATCACCCTCCATGTATGTGTCAACACTAGTAGTAGTGGAGGCTTGATACACCCTCCATGTATGTGTCAACACTAGTAGTAGTGGAGGCTTGATACACCCTCCATGTATGTGTCAACACTAGTAGTAGTGGAGGCTTGATACACCCTCCATGTATGTGTCAACACTAGTAGTAGTGGAGGCTTGATACACCCTCCATGTATGTGTCAACACTAGTAGTGGTGGAGGCTTGATACACCCTCCATGTATGTGTCAACACTAGTAATGGTGGAGGCTTGATACAACCTCCATGTATGTGTCAACACTAGTAGTGGAGGCTCGATACACCTTCTCTTAATAACCATAAACAAGAGTATTTTTTCTACTATTGTAAGATATTGAAAAAAATACACAAAGAAAAAACAAATTGAAATTTCTCAGCTTCACTCGAAATTCATAATGAAAAGTGTAACTAAGTTTTTAGAGATAGACTTGTCCCTTATGACTGCAGGCAGCAAGGGGAGGCAGTAGTCCCTGGTGACTGCAGGCAGCAAGGGGAGGCAGTAGTCCCTGATGACTGCAGGCAGCAAGGGGAGGCAGTAGTCCCTGGTGACTGCAGGCAGCAAGGGGAGGCAGTAGTCCCTGGTGACTGCAGGCAGCAAGGGGAGGCAGTAGTCCCTGGTGACTGCAGGCAGCAAGGGGAGGCAGTAGTCCCTGATGACTGCAGGCAGCAAGGGGAGGCAGTAGTCCCTGATGACTGCAGGCAGCAAGGGGAGGCAGTAGTCCCTGATGACTGCAGGCAGCAAGGGGAGGTAGTAGTCCCTGATGACTGCAGGCAGCAAGGGGAGGCAGTAGTCCCTGATGACTGCAGGCAGCAAGGGGAGGTAGTAGTCCCTGATGACTGCAGGCAGCAAGGGGAGGCAGTAGTCCCATGGAATGAGACTGCAGGCAGCAAGGGAGGCAGTAGTCCCTGGATGACTGCAGGCAGCAGAGGAGGTAGTAGTCCCTATGACTGCAGGCAGCAAGGAGGCAGTAGTCCCCTGATGACTGCAGGGAGCCAGCAGCAAGGAGCAAAGGAGACTGAGGCAAAGTAGTCCCTGATGACTGCAGGCAGCAAGGTGAGGCAGTAGTCCCTGATGACTGCAGGCAGCAAGGGGAGGCAGTAGTCCCTGGTGACTGCAGGCAGCAAGTGAGCGTAGTAGTCCCTGATGACTCAGGCAGCAAGGGCAATCCGATGACTCAGGAGCAAGGAGGATAGTGTCTGATAGCTTCCCAGGCGGGCCAGGAGCGGGTTTGTCTGAGCAGCTTCCAGGCAGCCAGGAGACAGTGTCTGATAGCTTCAGGCAGCCAGGAGACAGTGTCTGATAGCTTCAGGCAGCCAGGAGACAGTGTCTGATAGCTTCAGGCAGCCAGGAGACAGTGTCTGATAGCTTCAGGCAGCCAGGAGACAGTGTCTGATTACTTTGGGACTCGACGGATTAGGCAATCAGTCGAGTTCAAAATGAATCCTGAGATAATGTTGAAGCTCAGGCACCAGAACACATTGCTTAGCCCCTGTAATACAGAGTCGGGACGTTCTTCCAGAGAGAGAGGAGAGGGACGACAGACAGCAGAGCAGAGACGAGAAAGTGAGAGGACAGACAGAGAGAGACAGAGAGGAGCAGAGAGAGAGAGAGAGACAGAGAGAGAGAGAGAGAGAGAGAGAGAGAGAGAGACAGAGAGAGAGAGAGAGAGAGAGACAGACAGACAGACAGACTCTCTGAAGATGAAAACAGGCATAAAGAACAATGAAAGCGATAGACAAAATGAAGGGATAGAAAGATACAAAGCAGAGCACTTAAAGAAGATGTGAAAATAAAGGTTTTAATAATAATAATTCAGTAAATAAGCATATGGAATATAACACAAGATGAGCCAAAGAAGAACTAGGAATTTGAAACAGGCAGTAGTAGCATCACACTGCGGATATATCCACTTTTGCTGAATTATTGAAGATGGTAATAAGAATTTAGGTAAAAATGAGAGAGAATAATGAGTTGATGGCCACCAGGAGAATATCATCTCAAGGATGAGAACTTTAATGATAGTGTGAGATTAAAGGTTTTAAAGGATCGTAAGCTAATTCAAGAGACCTCATTATAAAACTCCCTTAAGAATAAATTTGCATCATCTCGTTTTTGATCAAGTACCAAGCATTATACATCATATTTAATGCTGATATTGGTTAATGGTTTTAAGTTATAGATAGTCATTATTTGCCCAAAATCCTCTTCACAAGGGATTTTCTATATAGTATGTCACTGATGTCAGCTATGGTCTGTATACCTTGTACATATACTTGTAGAAATAAAGACTATTATAATTATAGATACTTTCACCAATGCGCAAGTCAAATGAAGCTTAAACAACTAAATCAGAGATTGAAATAAGCTTTCAGTGTATTTAAACTCAGACATCTCTCAGTGTGTATAACATTGTATTATTATTATTAACCATTTTAATAATCCTATCGACCACACGGGGGTCATTAATACACAATAAAAAATAGTTTCATCCCTAAAACATGGATTAAACTCTTAGCATATATACACAGTGACATACAACTAATGTATGTGTATGACTCGTGTTAGTATTTTCTCATAATTATGTAAATTAGGTATTAAAATGTGACAATTGTGCAATATTAAATATTATGAGAGATGAATAGCCACAAGCAAACTAAAATAATTTTATTCATTTTATATTCATTTTATATTCATTTTATATTCATTTTATATTCATTTTATATTCATTTTATATTCATTTTATATTCATTTTTATTCATTTTATATTCATTTTATATTCCTCGTCAGTTATTCAGAACTGCATTCGTATGTATCTTAAGTGATTTTTTTAGATGTAAATAACTAAAAAATTTGCATAATTTTCTTTCGCAGTTTTTTTCTGTTTTGCGAGATGTCATTATAATAATAATAAAAATAATAATAATAATTATATTATATACATTCATTAAAACACAGAATGATTGATGAATTCACTGCTGATACCAATACAATCATACCATCACTGCCACCAGAACTCACTATCCCACCACTGCCACCAGTACTCACTATCCCACCACTGCCACAAGTACTAACCCACCACTTCCACCAGTACTCACTATCCCACCACTGCCACCAGTACTCACTATCCCACCACTGCCACCAGTACTCACTATCCCACCACTTCCACCAGTACTCACTATCCCACCACTGCCACCAGTACTCACTATCCCACCACTGCCACCAGTACTCACTATCCCACCACTGCCACCAGTACTATCCCACCATACTCACTATCCCACCACTGCCACCAGCACTCACTATCCCACCACTGCCACCAGTACTCCCACTTCATGGATAATCACAGACTGGTCCCATGTGCCCACTAGAGAAGCGTTCCTTGATCTCAAAGCTTCTGCAGCATCCCTTTGATGATGAGAAAGTCACTTTATCTCTCAGTTGCATTTCTGTTGTCAATAAGCTGTGGGTGAGATCATACACACACAGAAGCTGTGACTCGTCCCCTGCAACGACAAATAGGTGAGTACACACACATATAACTGGAAGTTGAAAACTCAGATGGTCACAGGGATGTTTGGAATTAATTCTTCATAGTGTTGTTAGGAAGTGAAACAATCTGGAGAGTGATGTATTGGAGGCAGGACCATACATAGCTTTAAGAAGAGATACGATAAACTCGTGGAGCAGGGAGAGAGGGGACCTAGTAGCGACCAGTGAACAGGTGGGGCCAGGACCACAAATTGGTGAGTGTACACACACACACACACACACACACACACACACAGTCTGGAACCCACACCTGGTCAAGCACGTCAAGAAACTAGAGAAAGTGCAAAGGTTTGCGACAAGGTTAGTTCCACAACTCAGGGGTCTGTCTTATGAAGAAAGGCTGAGGGAAATAGGACTAACAACACTGGAGGAAAGAAGGGTCAGAGGAGACATGATAACGACATACAAAATACTGCGGGGAATTGACAAGGTAGATAGTGACAGGTTGTTTCAGAGAGGAACACAGAAACAAGGGGACACAACTGGAAGCTGAAGACTCAGATGAGTCAAAGGGATGTCAGGAAACATTTCTTCAGCCACAGAGTAGTCAGGAAGTGGAATGGACTAGAGAATGATATAGTGGAGGCAGGAACCATACATAGTTTTAAGACAAGGTATGATAAAGCTCATGGAGCAGGGAGAGCAGAGACCCAGTAGCAGACAGCGAAGAGGCGGGGCCAGGAGCTGAGTCTCGACCCCTGCAACCACAATTAGGTGAGTACAATTAGGTGAGTACACACACACACAGGAGCTATGAATCGACCCCTGCAACCACAATTAGGTTGAGTACACACACTCGCACTCTCACTGAAAAATAGAACAGGGATGCCTGATCTCTGAAGGAATCCCTGAATATCTTTGGGTGTAAACAACCAATTGGCCAGGTCCCAGACCAGACTTCATGGTGAATTAAGACTCGATCAACCAGGTTCCCTGGTGAATTAAGACCTTATCAACCAGGCTTCCTGGTGAATTAAGACCTTATCAACCAGGCTTCCTGGTGAATTAAGACCTTATCAACCAGGCTTCCTGGTGAATTAAGACCTTATCAACCAGGCTTCCTGGTGAATTAAGACCTTATCAACCAGGCTTCCTAGTGAATTAAGACCTTATCAACCAGGCTTCTTGGTGAATTAAGACCTTATCAACCAGGCTTCTTGGTGAATTAAGACCTTATCAACCAGACTTCCTGGTGAATTAAGACCTTATCAACCAGGTTTCCTGGTGAATTTAGACCTTATCAACCAGACTTCCTGGTGAATTTAGACCTGATCAATCAGGCTTCGTTGAACTTTGTGCATACTGCACAATGTTCAATGTATGAACCACAGCCTGCCTGATCAGGAACTGCCTTGAGGAATTTATCAAGATCAATCATGAAGACAGCAGTGGGTTTGTTGCTAATCCCCTCATATTAATAAAAATAGGTTAGGTGTTGGGCCTCTTTATTTATGGCATCCTTCTATTCATTGGTGATATTTGTGCATCGTCTGTCCAGACTTCTTGCTCTGTTGGGAGTGATTTCAGTGTGCAGATTTGGGACCAATCTGTATAGGATTTTATAGGTGTAAATGACGATCTACTGTGTCTTTCTCGCTTGTTTTCCAAGGAGTGCTAGTCCTTAACACCTCAGATTTTAGAAGACAAAAAAAAAAAAAAAACACTGAAATCAAGAAAGATAATCAGATAATCAGTAAGATAGTGCTTACCTCCCCTCTACTCACTCACTCTCTCTCTCACACACACATTATCTTTCTCTCTCTCTCTCTTTCTATCATTATCTTTCTTCTCTTTCTGTCATTATCTTCTTTCTCTCCCTCTCTCCTCTCTTCTCTCTCTCTCTCTCTCTCTTCTCCTCTTCAATCCTCTCTCCCTCTATCCCTCTTCAATCCCTCTCTCCCTCTTAAATCCCTCTCTCCCTCTATCTTAAATCCCTCTCTCCCTCTATCCCTCTTCAATCCCTCTATCCCTCTATCCCTCTTCAATCCCTCTCTCCCTCTATCCCTCTTCAATCCCTCTCTCCCTCTATCCCTCTTCAATCCCTCTTTCCCTCTTCAATCCCTCTCCTCAATCCCATCTCAATCCCCCCATCTCTTCAATCTGGTCTCAAACCCTCCCTCCTTAATCCTCCTCTTCTCAAATCCCTCTCTCCTCAATCTCTGGTGCCGCTCCTCCACCTCTCATTCACTCTCTGCTCAGTTTCTGCTGATGCCTGGCACTCTCCAGATGGGCTGAGGAAGGCTCTTCACCAGAACAATTGTCGTGGGTAACAACGTACATATCCCCACAGCTGAGCTGATCACCACGTAATATTGAGTCTGCTAGCACCATGCCTGGGGTCTCACACAATATCAACCTTCTACACCTCAACTAGCAAAAATTTCATCTTACTTTCTCTCATTTTGATTTTTTTTTGTCTTTTGGCTTTATTTTATACTGACAGTCTCCCAATATATATATATATATATATATATATATATATATATATATATATATATATATATATATATATATATTATATATATATATATAATTTTTTAAGACCTGTTTTGATACTATCTTGTGACTTCATATTAAGAATGGACCGAAACGTCACAAGTTTTGGTTAATTTTCTTGAATATTGAATATTTTCCTTATTTCTTGACTTATTTTCCTGACTTTTCTTGACATTCGACATTTTCCTTTTCCGTTTTCTGAAACATTGGTGAAAATGGTTTAAAATATCGACAGGTTGAAGATTAAGACACATGTGAAGCAGTTGGGTATCTTTATTGTTTAAACGTTTCGCCCACACAGTAGGCTTCTTCAGTCAAATACGAAGAGTTCAGCTCCATGGAGTTTAATGCTTCTCCAGGCTGAGGGACTGACCATCTCAAATACTTTTCCTCCAAGGTGATGGACTGATTACATCTTTATTTCATTACTGCTGCTCTCTGTGTATATGACTGAAGAATTCTACTGTGTCTACCTGGAGTCTACCTGGAGAGAATTCCAGGGGTCAACGCCCACGCGGCCCGGTCCGTGACCAGGCCTCCTGTTGGACCAGAGCCTGATCAACCAGGCTGTTACTGCTGGCCGCACGCAGTCCAACGTACGAACCACAGCCCGGCTGGTCAGGTACCGACTTTAGGTGCCTGTCCAGTGCCTGCTTGAAGACAGCCAGGGGTTTGTTGGTAATCCCCCTGATGTATGCTGGGAGGCAGTTGAACAATCTTGGGCCCCTGACACTTATTGTGTTGTCCCTCAACGTGCTAGTGGCACCCCTGCTCTTCATTGGGGGGATGTTACATCTCCTGCCGAGTCTTTTGCTTTCGTAGGGAGTGATTCTCGTGTGCAAGTTTGGTACTAATCCCTCGAGAATTTTCCATGTGTATATAATAATGTATCTCTCCCGCCTGCGTTCTAGGGAGTACAGGTTTAGGAACTTCAAGCGTTCCCAGTAATTGAGGTGGTTTATCGCAGTTATGCGTGCGGTGAAGGTTCTCTGCACATTTTCAAGGTCAGCAATTTCACCCGCCTTGAAAGGTGCGATTAGTGTGCAGCAATATTCCAGCCTAGATACAACAAGCGATCTGTAAAGTGTCAACATGGGCTTGGCATCCCTGGTTTTGAAGGTTCTCATTATCCATCCTGTCATTTTTCAAGCAGATGCAATTGCTACTTTGTTATGGTTCTTGAAGGTGAGATCCTCTGACATGATCACTCCCAGGTCTTTGATATTAGTTTTTCGCTCTATTGTGTGGTTGGAATTAGTTTTGTACTCCGAGGAGATTTTAATGTCTTCACGTTTTCCGTATCTGAGTAATTGAAATTTCTCATGTGTAGGCGAAACGTTTCAGCAATAAAGATACCCAACTGTTCCACATGTGTCTTGAATCTTCCGAAACCTTGTCGTTCGTTCGCTTTATTTCTCCCATCACCGACTCGTCTATCATCGCACCTTGTACCTTGAGTGGTCACTATCAAGCTCTTGGGTCGGAGATTGGAGTCGCGATTCGCCGGAGGGGGGTCGATCCTGCAACACCTGTTGCACTAAATCAACACGGGATTATTGATTCAGGAAATACAATGAAAATTTATACTGTTCTATTATGCTTTTTTTAGTCAGTCATTATTTCTTGTTATTGTATATATATATATATATATATATATATATATATATATATATATATATATATATTGTGTGTGTGTGTGTTTGTGTGTGAAATTAAGAGGCACAGTCAGCCATAGAGGTTACAAATTGGATTATTTTACACCCTTCACTGCTGACACATAACGTCACCCACTGTGACTGTCACATTCTCTGTCTGCCACATACATGGATGACAGTTCGAAGCCCCTTTCATACTTACAAACATTATCTCTCAGTCCACAGCAGGATTCGAACCTGCAAACTCTGCATCAGAATACAGAGTAGTTTATCCAGACAGCCAGTCTCCAGATCGGGAGTCTGACTTTGTTAATAAAGTACTGTGTACTCTGATGCCAAGTTTGCAGGTTCGAATCCTCCAGCGGATTGAAAGATAATGTTTACAAGTTTAAAATGAAGTTATCTAGAAGGGACTTTAACACCTTGTCTAGGCAGCCGTGATCCTAAACATTGATGAAGAGAGTCACTAGCGAGCAGAGATAATGGCACTGGTGCCAGCGTGAGGTGCCAGGTAATGACCTGGCTGAAGAGGGCCTTTTATAACCTCTGTATATAAACGTTTTTTTTCCAGGAAGAGGTTAGTGGATCACGTTACCTTACTGTTTTCTCTCACAACATTTTAAGGTTCCCATTCTGGTCTGACTAAAAGTTGTTTTCTGCACCCTGTGATCTGCTTGTCACAAATATAATAAATATTATATTTTTTTCCAACACAGAGGCGGTATCCCACCGAATCAGGGAGACCTGAAAGGAAAAACGAATTTTTTAATTTTTAATTTAGTAATGTATACAGGAGAAGGGGTTACTAGTCCCTTGCTCCCGGCATTTTAGTCACCTCTTACGACACGCATGGCTTACGGAGAAAGAATTCTTTTTCACTTCCCCATGGATATAGGAAATGAAGAAGAACAAGAACTATTAAAAAAATATAGAAGAAAACCATGCATTGTACATGTATGTGTAATGTGACCTAAGTGTAAGTAGAAGTAGTAAGACGTACCTGAGATCTTGCATGTTTAAGACAAAAAAATACACAAGCAATCCCAGCATCACGTAAAACATTTACAGGCTATCGTTTTACACTTTTGGCAGGATGGTAGTACCTCCCTGGGTGGTTGCTGTCTACCAACCTACTACCATAGGATGGTAGTACCTCCCTGGGTGGTTACTGTCTACCAACCTACTACCACAGGATGGTAGTACCTCCCTGGGTGGTTGTTGTCTACCAACCTACTACCACAGGATGGTAGTACCTCCCTGGGTGGTTGCTGTCTACCAACCTACTACCACAGGATGGTATACCTCCTGGGTGGTTGTTGTCTACCAACCTACTACCACAGGATGGTAGTACCTCCTGGGTGGTTACTGACTACCAACCTACTACCACAGGATGGTAGTACCTCCCTGGGTGGTTGTTGTCTACCAACCTACTACCACAGGATGGTAGTACCTCCCTGGGTGGTTACTGACTACCAACCTACTACCACAGGATGGTATTACCTCCCTGGGTGGTTGTTGTCTACCAACCTACTACCACAGGATGGTAGTACCTCCCTGGGTGGTTGCTGTCTACCAACCTACTACCACAGGATGGTAGTACCTCCCTGGGTAGTTGCTGTCTACCAACCTACTACCACAGGATGGTAGTACATCCCTGGGTGGTTGCTGTCTACCAACCTACTACCACAGGACGGTAGTACCTCCCTGGGTGGTTGCTGTCTACCAACCTACTACCACAGGACGGTAGTACCTCCCTGGGTGGTTGCTGTCTACCAACCTACTACCACAGGATGGTGTACCTCCTGGGTGGTTGCTGTCTACCAACCTACTACCACAGGATGGTAGTACCTCCCTGGGTGGTTCCTGTCTACCAACCTACTACCACAGGACGGTAGTACCTCCCTGGGTGGTTGCTGTCTACCAACCTACTACCTGACTCAGGAAATTGTAGTGACACGATTGCACGCAAACAAACCATATCACGGGTATGCATTTGTGGTCACAGTTGTGGCCCATGCTAACCTGCCTATGGTGTATAAATATACCTGGTTGACTCTCCACACTATATATACCCAGGTAGATCTGTTTGTGACTTGATAAAGGCCACTGTGTGGGCGAAACGTTGTCAGTAAAGAATAGCATTATACTGCAATTGTTTCTTTTTCCACCAGATTCTGTCATCGGTGGAGAGGAAACCATTGACAAATAAAGCCGTAAACTTACTGATTATTCACGTCCTTCGTGGAAAATTTCAGTATGACAGACAGACTCCAATAGTTGCAGTAAATAAATTGTTTTGGCGGGTTGCAGGCAATATAATGGATTGGATTCTCTTCCGAATCCCCTTATATTCTCTATTTAGAGGTTCCGAGTCAACTCTATTGATGCTGTAGTGTGTAGCAGCTCTGTTACTCCGAGAAGATCACTATTGTGTTAGATTCTATGATATTGTTGACATGGTATGATATGAACCTTAGTAATAGATAATATTTCGGTAATGGAAACTTAAAAACCCAGGACCGATATATTTTCTAGTAAATATCTCCTAGGTTTTGCTCATGTGTCTTTCTAAACATCAGTTCGAAGGAGAATGGATATAGAAAATAGTATAGCAGAAAGAGACAGACATAGACATCACACTTCCCTCTCACTGTCGTCTCTACTGTCTTGCCTTCCAATGTTTACCTTTCATTTCCTCTCTATTTTTCTTTGAGTGTTCAATGTGTTTATTCACGTCCTCTATACCTATTCACTGCTTCTCAACGCATTCTCAAAAGTCTTCAGTTAATCAATGTAGCATCTCAAGATTAATTAGTCTCTCATAGTTTAAAAATTCTGAGATGAATTCAGTATCATTATAATATATATATATATATATATATATATATATATAATATTATTATTATTATTATTTTGTGATATGAACAGTTATTGATCAATACGATTACACTGCACTAGAGGTCGACCCATGATGCTTTGGCCCGCCTCATGGACTAGAGCGTCATGTGTTTTCACTCATCATGAGGCGGGCCAAAGCATCATGGGTTCGACCCTGGCTAGTGCAGTGTAGTTATTGATCAATACCACTCGTTCGTGATCACATAATATATATATATATATATATATATATATATATATATATATATATATATATATATATATATATATATAGTGGACCTCGGTTTTCGTCGATATCTTTCGAATGCTGTTCAAGTGCCATTACCGGAACGAATTTGTTCCATAAGGACGAATGTAAATTTGATTAGTCGTTTCAGACCCTCAAAAAATCATTCATTCCTCTTGATTTTATCCTAAATTTCAATTCTTTGACTTCCAAACTTACATTTTTTTCAAGAAAGTAAATTTAACTTCGTGCATATTCCTTGGATTAAATATTTTCTGAACTGAATATTCTGTGAGTTGGATATTCTCTCTCATGTGTGTTTACTGATTCAAATATTTCCCTTGTTGCTATATAACCTATTCGGATATTTCATAGACTGGATATTGGCAATTTCAGATATTATTGAATATTTTTCCTGTTTTTAAATATTCACGGATTTATGTATATTTCACCTAGTTTATATATGTATTTATTTAGGTATTTTCTGTCATGAACATTCATTTAGAAATTATCTAGTTTCAATTTTTTCCTAGTTAAGATATTAAGTCATATATTTGCTATTCAATTTTAAGATATTTACTAATTTAGATATAACTCGATTTAGATATTCCTGATTTAGAAAGCGAGAGTGGTTTAAATATTTCCTGATTTAGATAGTCCTCCGTTTTGATATTCCCTGTTTATATGGTTTTGTTAGATATTCCTTAGTTGAGATTTTTTTTTAATATATACCCTAGATAAGCTATACCCTCGTCTAAATATAACCTAATTTAGCTATTCCTTGGTTAAATATGCCCTAATTTAACTATACCCTGGTATAAATATACCCTAATTTAGCAATACCCTGGTATAAATATACCCTAATTTAGCTATACCCTGGTATAAATATACCCTAATTTAGCAATACCCTGGTATAAATATACCCTAATTTAGCAATACCCTGGTATAAATATACCCTAATTTAGCAATACCCTGGTATAAATATACCCTAATTTAGCAATACCCTGGTATAAATATACCCTAATTTAGCTATACCCTGGTATAAATATACCCTAATTTAGCTATACCCTGGTATAAATATACCCTAATTTAGCTATACCCTGGTATAAATATACCCTAATTTAGCTATACCATGGTATAAATATACCCTAATTTAGCTATACCATGGTATAAATATACCCTAATTTAGCTATACCATGGTATAAATATACCCTAATTTAGCTATACCCTGGTATAAATATACGCTAATTTAGCATACCCTGGTATAAATATACCCTAATTTAGCTATACCCTGGTATAAATATACCTAATTTAGCTATACCCTGGTATAAATATACCCTAATTTAGCTATACCCTGGTATAAATATACCCTAATTTAGCTATACCCTGGTATAAATATACCCTAATTTAGCTATACCCTGGTATAAATATACCCTAATTTAGCTATACCCTGGTATAAATATACCCTAATTTAGCTATACCCTGGTATAAATATACCCTAATTTAGCTATACCCTGGTATAAATATACCATGGGTGAGATGTGTACTAAAGATTTACAATTTTTAGATGTTTCCCAAAAGATTTAGTTTAGTTTTGCTCTTGTTGAATATTGTAAGAAGAGAGAAGAAATGTGATCCTGGGATGTCTGCAGCATCACCTGGGATGCCTGCAGCATCACCTGGGATGTCTGCAGCATCACCTGGGATGTCTGCAGCATCACCTGGGATGCCTGCAGCATCACCTGGGATGTCTGCAGCATCACCTGGGATGTCTGCAGCATCACCTGGGAAGCCTGCAGCATCACCTGGGATGTCTGCAGCATCACCTCCAAGATTGTCTGCTTTCATAACATTGGTTTTGGGGCCCTGTGTGTGTGTGTGTGTATGTGTGTGTGTGTGTGTGTGTGTGTGTGTGTGTGTGTGTGTGTGTGTCATTTTACTATTATTCACCTTCGTTAAATTCTATATACTTTAAAAGGGTCTGCAAAAAACACATTATTATTGTTACCCTATTTCAAGCCATTTTAAGCCTTTTAGACCCTTGCAATGGCTCACGAAATTTTTGACATAGAATGTATCCCACATGGAGCCAG
This sequence comes from Cherax destructor, assembly GCA_009830355.1. Taxonomy (NCBI): domain Eukaryota; kingdom Metazoa; phylum Arthropoda; class Malacostraca; order Decapoda; family Parastacidae; genus Cherax; species Cherax destructor. The sequence goes on from WNWK01000910.1 coordinate 73,472, forward strand.
TATACCTTGTACATGTAGGAATAAAGAATATTAAATATTATTATAACTGTATAAACTTGATTTCCAATAGTCACAAGAGTAAACAAGTCTAAGAGCCAGACTATAAGATATTAAATTAGACACATATGAACACTTGGGTATCTTTATTGAAGAAACGTTTCGCCACACAGTGGCTTCATCAGTCCATACAAAGGAGAATGGTGAAGAACAGGAGGAGTTTGAGGTAATCAGTCCCTCAAGATTCTTTTCAAGATTGATGGACTGATTACATCGACTCAAGGCTGAGGGACTGATTACCTCAAACTCCTCCTGTTCACCATTCTCCTTTGTATGGACTGATGAAGCCACTGTGTGGCGAAACGTTTCCTCAATAAAGATACCCAAGTGTTGCATATGTGTCTTAATTTATCAACCTGTCGGTTCTCTGAACCATTCATCTACATATAAGATATTAGAAGCACAAAATCCCTCCATTATAGAATTTCTTCGTCAGTAAGGCGTTTCAGGGACCCAAGTCACCTGTACACCACCTGTTAAAAATTCTTTAATACTTAAACTATGGTAGTGAATGATGGCAGATGGTGCTCACAGGTATGGTAGTGAAGGATGACAGGTGGTGCTCACAGGTATGGTAGTGAAGGATGACAGGTGGTGCTCACAGGTATGGTAGTGAAGGATGACAGGTGGTGCTCACAAGTATGGTAGTGAAGGATGGCAGGTGGTGCTCACAAGTATGGTAGTGAAGGATGGCAGGTGGTGCTCACAGGTATGGTAGTGAAGGATGGCAGGTGGTGCTCACAAGTATGGTAGTGAAGGATGTATCGGATGGCACTCGGCTCACATACTGAGTGTCTGTGGTTCGATTCCCGGCATGGGCGTAAACTTGTGCACATTTCTTTAAAAACTGCTTCCCCCTGTTCACCTAGCAGTAAGTAGGTACCTGGGTAGTTGTGGGTGGCATCCTGGGGGAAGTGACAGTATCCCTTAGATAGGACTGAGCTTTGTAAATGAGCTGAGGAATTGATTTGCGTAAAAAAAAGCGTATATATACCTAGGCCAGGAGCTGTGAATCAACCCCTGCAACCAGAAACTGGTAAGCACACTGAGGCTCATCTCTCGGTATATACACACAACTAACCTATTAGTGAATATACTGAGAGACAAACACATCTCGGAATATATACATTGATATACACACTTCTCAATGTACATAAACTGAAGTAATCTGCTATAGAGGTGATGAATTTCTGAATATAAAATGGGAAACAATTGTAAACGTAATCGCCTTCTAATTGCACTTTGATCTCACGCTGTGTTTAATTGTCCTTTGATTATTTAGATTCCAGTGAGCTCAGAGTGTTTAGGTAAACACACACACACAAACACACACCAACAGTATTTGCATATAACATCAGAGTAAAGTACACTACGTACGTAACGTGTAAAAGGTTATGTTCGTAGTGGAATCCCTTGCAGTTGTTTGGTATAGTGGAAGGGAGACCTTTAAGTGGTTGCTGAATTGTTAGTATATGTAAAATATGTATATATGCTACTTAAAATATGATTTGGCTTTTCCAATAAAATGAAGTTTTAACTTATAAATGAGGCATGTCAGAAAATATAATAATAATAATAATAATAATAATAATAATAATAATAATAATAATAATAATAATAATAATATTTATTTCTACAAGTACATGTACAAGGTATACAGACCATAGCTGACATCAATGACATACTACTATATAGAAAGCCGCTTGTTATGCTGAGCATTTCCCACAAATTAGGTCAGTTTTGTCCCAGGATGCGACCCACACCAGTCCACTAACACCCAGGTACCCATTTTACTAATGGGTGACCATGGACAACAGGTGTCTTATGAAAACACGTCTTAATGTTTCCAGCCGTACCGGGGATCGAACCTCAATATGTGTGTGTGTGTGTGTGTGTGTGAATCGTCGAAATGTGTAATAAAATAATGATGGTCAGTATCTGAACATTGTGTGCGACTTCAGACATGATGTATAGGGGAGCAGAAATGAAGATTATAATACTACTTGGTTTAACGGATTGTGAATCTGTCTCTGTTTAAAAGAAATCGCCAGTGCACATTTTTTTGTGTTCTTCAGAATTTGAGAATGATTCATCCGATCGGTTTCAAACTTTTAAAAACTGGTGAATTTAAGGGAAGGTTCGTGCAGGTGCTCTCTGGATAATTAAATTGACATTATTCCTGATTTTGGCTCCTCTGTACTCGCCTGATTGTGGTTGCAGGGATCGAATCATGGCCTCTAAACTGGTCGCTACTAGGTCACTCCCTCAGGCTCCGTGAACTTTATCATACCTCTTCTTAAAGCAATGTATGGATCCTGCCTCCACCTCCCTTCTCAGACTATTCCACTTCCTGACAACTCTGTGACAGAAGAAATACTTCCTAACATCACTGTGATTCATCTGAGTCTTCAACTTCCAACTGTGTCCCCTTGTTGCTGTGTCCCATCTCTGGAACATCCTGTCTCTGTCCACCTTGTCTATTCCTCTCAGTATTTTATGTCATCACGTCTTCCCTGTCCCTCCTGTCGTCCAGTGTCGTCAGGTCGAGTTCCCTTAACCTCTCCTCGTAGGATATGCTAGGTAACTCTGAGACTAGTCTCGTTGCAAACCTTTGCACTTAATCTAATTTCCTGACGTGCTTCACAAGGTGTGGGTTATAAAACTGGTGCTGCATACTCCAATATGGGCCTGATGTACACGGTGTACAGAGTCCTGAACGACTGCTTACTGAGAAGTTGGAATGCTGTTCTTAGGTTTGCTAGTCGCCCGTATGCTGCAGCAGTAATTTGGTTGATGTGCACCTCAGATGTGTTCGTTGTTATACTCTTTGTCTCCCTAGACTGTACTCCGTCTGAAGTCTTCTTTGCCCTTCCCCCGACCTTCATGACTTTGCACTTGACGGGGTTGAACTCCAGTAGCCAGTTTCAGGACCAGGCTTGCAGCCTGTCCAGATTCTTTGTAGTCCTGCCTGGTCCTCCTCCCAATTGAATTATTCTCATTAACTTGACATCGTCTGTGTTAACTTCAGAATTCCTCTTCAGATCGGCTTCAAACTTTCAACACAGTTGTATCCAGTTTCGTGGAAGAGTGTGAAATTTTGTAATATGTTAGTCATTTTGCCCATTTTAATCTTAAAGCAATTTACTGTTTTTTCTGTGAAATGTCTAGTGAACATTTTCTGACTGATTTCAATTTTGAATTGCCCCTCTGTCTTATGGAGAGATTAAGACACATATGCAACAGTTGGGTAACTTATTTTTGAAACGTTTCTCCTACTGTGTAGGCGAAACGTTTAAACAATAAAGATACACTACTGTTGCATGGCATTTTATACTATTTTAAACTATTTTCAAATTAGTTAATAAAATTTAAATTATCAAATACTGAGCAATAACTGGAGAATGATTCGTCTGATCACGTTCAACTTATGTACAATGGTGGGAATTTTCCAAAGGTAGTCAAGTGTAAATGCCAGTAGGCCTGCTGCAGTGTTCCTTCTTTCTTATGTTCTTATGAGGGACGTGGCCTTCTAGTGTACTACGCCTCTCCCTCTGACAGTATATAAGTCTCCACACTGTCACTTGGTCTTCAAAACTACGTCTTCAAGGGTGATGGACTGATGACATCGTCTTCACATCTCTACTGCTTCTACCAACTTTTCTGTACTCGATTGAAGAAGGCTACTATGTGGGCGAAACGTTTCGGAATAAAGATACCTAACTGTTGCACATGTGTCTTACATGCCATGATGTAAACTACCTAGGATAATCCCCCCAAAAAGTCAGTGACTTCTCTAGTTGTTTGTGTAACTAATATAAATATTTTTGACAAGCCAAAACGTTAGAACATGATTGCAAATCATACCCCGCCCGTGGTATGGTCTATAAATAATTTTACAGGTTTGTGCTAGTGGGTTTGATGCAGTGCTTCATGCTTCTAAAGTGGGCCAGCATGGGCCAGTAGGCCTGTTGCAGTGCTCCTTAAATTTTCCTGCCTCCTATCATGGTAGTTATCTTTATCTCCTTTACACTCATTTCCATTGTTAAGTCTCCCCTTGTGGTAAATGGGTTTGAAAACCGACAGGTTGAAGATTGAGATACTTATGCAACGTATGGGAATCTTTATTGAGGAAACGTTTCGCCACACAGTGGCTTCATCAGTCCAATACAAAGAAGAAAGGTGTAAGGAGAGACGTTTGAGGTAATCAGTCCCTTCAGTCCATCAGTCTTGTAGAAAGTACAGCATATGGCCGGAGAAGTTGCTTATATACTGTAGTCAGGTGAGTGGAAGCAGGAGGCGGGATCACAGTGGGACCATCCACTAGTGTAAGTAGGTCTTCGTTCAAAGGTTTGACAAGTATTGAAGAATTCCTTGTATCAAGTTCCCAAGATGTTGCAGTGTCATCACTTTTGTCAGACACTGCAGCATCATGGGATCTTGATACAAGGAATTCTTCAACACTTGTCCAACCTTTGGACGAAGACCTACTTACGCTAGTGGATGATTCCACTGGTCCCGCCTCCTCCTCCTTCCACTCACCTGACTACATCATATAAGTCACTTCTCTGGCCATATGCTGAGGGACTGATTACCTCAAACTGATCCTCTTCTTACACCTTTCTTCTTCGTGTTGACTGATGAAGCCACTGTGTGGCGAAACGTTTCCTCAGTAAAGATTCCCATATGTTGCACAAGTGTCTCAATCTTCAAGTCTCCCCTTCCTTTCTCCCCATTCTCCTACACCTATTCCCTCCCTTCCTCTCCCTTTCCTTCCTAAGGGGCTGACCACTCGGTCCACTGCATCATAAATTAATGGTCTTCAGATGTTGGAGTGGTCCCGCCGCTCCCTTTGCTTTCATCTCAGCCAACTGCTCCCTCGCCCGCCACCACAACCGTTACAGCCGCTGTAACTACCATAACCGCCACAACCGCAATAACATTGATAATTGTTGTTTTGTTTGATATCTTTATTATGCACCCCATACCCATCCTGTGGGTGGTAGTCAAAAGATTACAGAGGTACATAATGGGTCCAGGGACTGGACCTCAAAGTTTGATAGCTGAGCAAGTTACAAAGGTAATGAACTCAGATGGTCACAATCATGACAAGTTACAAAGGTATTTGCAGATTACAGAGGTATATATAGAGTCCAGAGACTGGGCCCCAAAGTTTTGATAGCTGAACAAGGTACAATGGTAATGAATTCACTAGTTACAAGGTAACGTCTGTACATGGTTGCACTCATGAACAAATTATAAAGCAATGAGCAATCTATTAGTCTACACCCAGCCACAACTGTAATGAGTTATTGGTGCAAATTTTAATTGTTGGGTCACACACACACACACACATATATACATATACACATACATATACACACACATATACACACACATATACACACACACACATACACACACATACATGTATATACATATACACATACACACATATATACATACACACACACACACACACACACACACATGTCAATGCTTTATTTACAGGGAGCAAAGTCAGGGTATTTTTCCAGAATGGTCTGTAATATACCACTGTGGATAAAATACTTTGACATATCTTGAACATTTCTGAATGAGTAGTCTCTGAATTCATTAATTTTTATCGCACTCCAGTACATAATGACGCAGGGTGTGACAATAATCCAACTGGCAAAGTTTACATCTTGCCTAACATTGATACCAACCACAACCATGCCACATATAAACTAAATAATGTAGATCTTAATACTACTGATTGCGAAAAGGATTTTGGAGTTCTGGTCAGCAGTAATCTAAAACCAAGACAGCAGTGTATAAGTGTTCGCAATAAAGCGAACAGAATCCTGCTTCATATCCAAGAAGCATAAATAATAGGAGTCCTCAGGTTGTTCTTCAACTCTATAAATCCTTGGTTAGGCCTCATCTAGATTATGCTGCACAGTTTTGGTCACCGTATTACAGAATGGATATAAATGCTCTGGAAAACGTACAAAGGAGGATAACTAAGTTGATTCCATGTATCAGAAATCTTCCCTATGAGGATAGACTGAGGGCCCTGAATCTGCATCTCTAGAAAGGCGTAGAATTGGGGGATATGATTGAGGTGTATAAATGGAAAACAGGAATAAATAAAGGGGATGTAAATAGCGTGCTAAATATATCTAGTATTGACAGGACTCACAGCAATGGCTTTAAGTGGGATAAATTCAGATTCAGGAAGGATATAGGAAAGCATTGGTTTGGTAATAGAGTTGTGGATGAGTGGAACAAACTCCAGAGTACAGTTATAGAGGCTAAAATGTTGTGTAGTTTTAAAAATAGGCTAGATAAATATATGAGTGGGTGCGGGTGGGTGTGAGATGGACCTGACTAGTTTGTGCTACTAGGTCAGATGCCGTGCTTCTTCCTTAAGTGAATGTAACCTGACCTGGCTGGGTCGGGGCATTGGCTTAAGCCGGTGGGAGATTTGGACGTGCCTCGCATGGGCCAGTAGGCCTGCTGCAGTGTTCCTTCTTTCTTATGTTCTTATGTTCTTAACTGCCTAGGATCCCAATGTGGGTCCTTGCCAGAGATACCAGTATACCTGGAGAGGATTTCGGGGGTCAACGCCCCCGCGGCCCGGTCTGAAAACAGGTCTCTGGATTATCCTGCTGGTAATCTACACTTTGTAGATAAATAGTTCAGAGAACCGACAAGTTGATGAATTAGACACATATGCAACACTTGGATATCTTTATTGAAGAAACGTTTCACCACACTGGGCTCCATCAGTCCTATACACAGGAGGATGGTGAAGATCAGGAGGAGTTTGAGTAATCAGTCCCTCAGACTGGAGTCGATGTAATTAGTCCATCAATCTTGAAAAAAATACAGCATATGCGAGAAGTAGCTTGTATGCTGTAGACAGGGGAGGTGGTGAAGTCGACATTAGACAAACCTAAGGTGGAAGTGGGTCATGTCTGACACTGAGTGTGTGAGGCGGCCTCACACACTCAGTGTCCGTGGTTCAATCCCCGGCATGCACAGAAAACGTTGGGCGTGTTTCCTAGCACCTGCTGTCCCGGTTCATCTAAAATTGAGTGTTAGGCACCTTACACCTGTTGTCCCTGTTAACCTAACAGTAAGTAGGTACCTGGATGATAGTGGACTGGTGTGTGAGGCATCCTGGGGGACAAGATTGAAGGACCACAATGGAAATAAGACAAACAGTCCTGGATGACGCACTGACTTTCTTGGGTTATCCTGGGAGGCTAACACTCTCCCGGGTTATCCTGGGAGGCTAACACTCCCCCCGGGTTATCCTGGGAGGCTAACACTCCCCCCGGGTTATCCTGGGAGGCTAACACTCCCCCCGGGTTATCCTGTTAGGCTAAGACTCCCCGGGTTATCTTGTTAGGCTAACACTCCCCCCGGGTTATCCTGGGAGGCTAACACTCCCCCCGGGTTATCCTGGGAGGCTAACACTCCCCCCGGGTTATCCTGGGAGGCTAACACTCCCCCCGGGTTATCCTGGGAGGCTATCACTCTCCCCGGGTTATCCTGGGAGGCTGACACTCCTCCCGGGTTATCCTGTTAGGCTAACACTCCCCCCGGGTTATCCTGGGAGGCTAACACTCCCCCCGGGTTATCCTGTTAGGCTAACACTCCCCCCGGGTTATCCTGTTAGGCTAACACTCCCCCGGTTATCCTGGGAGGCTAACACTCCCCGGGTTATCCTGTAGGCTAACACTCCCCGGGTTATCCTGGGAGGCTAACACTCCCCCGGGGTTTTCCTGTTAGGCTAACACTCCCCGGGTTATCCTGGGAGGCTAACACTCCCCCGGTTATCTTGGGAGACTAACACTCCCCGGGTTATCCTGGGATGCTAACACTCCCCGGGTTATCCTGGGATGCTAACACTCCCCCCGGGTCATCCTGGGAGGCTATCACTCCCCCCGGGTCATCCTGGGAGGCTAACACTCCCCCCCCGGGTTATCCTGGGAGGCTAACACTCCCCCCGGGTCATCCTGGGAGGCTAACACTCCCACCCCGGGTTATCCTGGGAGGCTAACACTCCCCGGGTCATCCTGGGAGGCTATCACTCCCCCGGGTTATCCTGGGAGGCTAACACTCCCCCGGTCATCCTGGGAGGCTAACACTCCCCCGGGTTATCCTGGGAGGCTAACACTCCCCCCGGGTCATCCTGGGAGGCTAACACTACCCCTGGGTCACGTCAGGGATCCAACTAGGGAGGGCACCTCAGGGATACCCTGGGAGTCACGTCGGGATACCCTAGGAGTCACGTCAGGGATACCACTATGGAGTCCCGTCAGGGATACCACTATGGAGTCCCGTCAGGGATACCACTATGGAGTCCGTCAGGATACCACTATGGAGTCACGTCAGGATACCACTATGGAGCTCACGTCGGGTTATCCCTATGGAGTCACGTCCAGGGTTATCCGATGGAGTCACGTCAGGGATACCACTGGGAGCCACGTCAGGATACCACTAGGGAGGGCCCGCTCAGGATCCCTGGAGCCACTGTCAGGGATCCAACTAGGGAGCCACGTCAGGGATACCAGTAGGGAGTCACGTCAGGATCCAACTAGGAGCCACGTCAGGGATTCCACTAGGGAGTCACGTCAGGGATTAAACTAGGAAGTCGGATTCCACAAGGGAGTCACGTCAGGGACCCACTAGGGAGTCACGTCAGGGACCCACTAGGGAGTCACGTCAGGGACCCACTAGGGAGTCACGTCAGGGACCCACTAGGGAGTCACGTCAGGGAACCCACTAGGGAGTCACGTCAGGGAACCACTAGGGAGTCACGTCAGGGACCCACTAGGGAGTCACGTCAGGGACCCACTAGGGAGTCACGTCAGGGACCCACTAGGGAGTCACGTCAGGGACCCACTAGGGAGTCACGTCAGGGACCCACTAGGGAGTCACGTCAGGGACCCACTAGGGAGTCACGTCAGGGATCCCACTAGGGAGTCACGTCAGGGATACCACTAGGGAGTCACGTCAGGGATACCACTAGGGAGTCACGTCAGGGATACCACTAGGGAGTCACGTCAGGGATACCACTAGGGAGTCACGTCAGGGATGTTAAGTAAAAGGACACAAATGCAACTAATGTGACATTTTATTTTGGCAACGTTTCGCTCTCCAGGAGCTTTGTCAAGCCATTACAAACATAATGTCGATGAAAATTAAGAGCACATGTGCAACATCTGGATATCTTTATCGTAGACGTTTCGCCATCCAGTGGCTTTATCAATACAAATTCTAGGACATAATTTGTAGACAGAACTGGATAACGAAACGTCTACAATAAAGATACCCAGATGCTGCACAGGTCTTAATCTTTATAATGAATATTCAGTACAATAAATGGAAAAAACGCTGAAGGAGTAAGTTGATATATGAATGAAAAGAAATGATATGTATGAGGAATTGTTAAAAAGCGAAGAAGATTTAGAGAAATTAGACTTGAATAGAACAACAGTGAAATGTAAGATAGTTATACTGGCTCCCTCACTTTTTGTGTTCTTAAATGGTCCAAGTCGGACCGAAACGTCGTCGTAACCTTCTTCCTTTGTGTGGCCGGGCCACCTCTTTGTGTGGCCGGGCCACCTCTTGGAAAAGACCCGGGCCGGCGATTATACTGGTGAATCTACTGCCTACCATCGTATGTGTGGGTTATTTGTGTATAGGTAGGCTGGTTTAGCAAGGCAAAGACAGAACCAGAAGAACAGTGCAGCTAGCACAGCATATCACTGATGTCGTTAACAAGAGCTTTGAGGAGGAGATGAAAGAGCTGAGCTCACGTACCTCCGAGAGACAACAGATATGACAGAATATATAAATAAAATATATAAAACCAGGTGGTAAGCCTGAGATTCCTGCTGAAACAAAAGTTTTACAATAAAAACAGGAGATTGAAAACAATTCCAGACTATTAAGGGAGTCTGTTGACAAGAGAAAAATGGATATTTTTTAATGCGAAGAAATTTAGGTAAAAGCAGAAACAGGTTGAATAAAAGAGAACGATGTAAACACGAGAAGATAAAATGCCTAGTGAATTATAGAACGAGTAAGCCGCTAAGAATTGATATTATTTACTAAATATAAAGAATAAGAACTATGAGGTAAGCTGGAAGGTTATGAAGATATACGTGGGGACCTTTCAGTGGAGGACAGGAAACTAGACTATGTAAGACACTAGCTAATATAGGAAACTGGGCCATATAGGAAACTGGGCCATATAAGAAACTGGCCACAATCATCAAGTTTACGAACGTTTCACAGAGGACAAAAGCCAGTATAGAAATGTATGAGAGAACGAAAGAGAAACAGTAAATAAAAGCAATATTAACTAAATATTGGAGGCAAAATAGAAAGAATGAAGGAGGAGAGATTGAAGGAGGCTAAGGATGGAATGAATGAAGTTTTAAATAAAGAGTTTGAGACTGAATACACGAAAGATATTTTATAAATGAAGAATGAGAGGAAATTTATGACTAGAAAGCTTCCAAGTGTGTTTACGAAAGATTGAAATAAAGAATTGAAAATAAAGATTGAAATAAAGAAGAGATTTCTTCTGAATAATAACAAGGGAAAAAATAACACCAGACAGGGTATCACCCTGGGTTTTAAAAACAATAACACCAGACAGGGTATCACCCTGGGTTTTAAAAACAATAACACCAGACAGGGTATCACCCTGGGTTTTAAAAACAATAACACCAGACAGGGTATCACCTGGTTAAACATAACACCAGACAGGATCACCCTGGGTTTTAAAAACAATAACACCAGACAGGGTATCACCCTGTTTAAAAAAAAACCAGACAGGGTATCACCCTGGGTTTAAAACATACACCAGACAGGTATCACCTGGGTTAAAACAAACACCAGACAGGGTATCACCCTGTGTTTTAAAAACAATATTTAAAAAAACGAGACTTGATCCGCCTACCTGGAGTCTAAGTGGAGGAGGAGGAGGATATTCTGGGGTCAACGCCCCCGCGGCCTACTCCAAGACCAGGCCTCCAGGTGGATCAGGACCTGATCAACCAGGCTGTTACTACTGGCCGCACGCATGTGCCACAACTATTGAAAAAAAAATAGAATGAAAATAAATACCAAAGGACCACAAGTACACCTCTACTTTTGTTGCTTCAAATTGGTAATTAACAAAAGGTAATCACGCACACTTGTGCACCAACACAACACCCACTCCAGCACACCAGAGTGCACAAATTTCTCTCCCAACGCAGATGGAAGCCAGACCAGAAATGGAAATTTGTGTAGTGGTCGCCACGATGACTATTTTGCGAGAATTATTCACAATTTTGGACGTGGTCAATACCAGACCCAAAGCGTGCTTCATTTCCGACCGCTGCTGAATATTGATTAATTATTGTTGCAGACATCAATATGGGCACTCAGAGTGCCAGTGCCAATAATTAAAGTTTCGATATAAATATTAGTACACGTCTGACACAGGATGTATATAGGGATATGTAATAAGTAAATTGGAAGAATTTCTCTTCAGCGTTCGCAGGTTTTAGGATTTCTGTTTATTGTAGTTTGTTTTAAAAGGGGCGTTTTAACGAAGATATTCAAATTAGAAATTGATAAGAACGTACGTACGCACGCGCATACTACACACACACACACACACATACACACACACACACACACACACACACACACACACACACACACACACACACACACACACACACACACACACACACCACACACTACACACACACACTACACACTACACACACACACTACACACTACACACACACACTACACACACACACACACTACACACACCACACACTACACACACCACACACACCACACACACACACACACACACACACCACACACTACACACACACACTACACACACACACACACTACACACACCACACACACCACACACACATATCACAACACACACACACCACACACACACACACACACATACACCACATACACCACATACACCACACCACACACACACCACACACATCACACACACACCACACACACCACACACACACACAACACACACACACCACACACACACACAGTGAGTATAACACCAGGCACATCTCCTGAGGCGCACATCAACCAAATAACTGCTGCAGCATACGGGCGCCTAGCAAACCTATGAACAGCGTTCCGACACCTCAATAAGGAATTGTTCAGGACCCTGTACACCGTGTACGTCAGGCCTGTACTGGAGTTTGCAGCACCAGTTTGGAACCCATTCCTGGTCAATCACGTCATGAAATTAGAAAGAGGGCAAAGGTTTGCAACGAGACTAGTCTCAGAGCTAAGGAGCATGTCTTACTAGGAGAGGTTAAGGGAAATCGACCTGACGACACTGGAGGACAGGAGAGAGAAAGAGAGGGGGGAGGGCATGATAACGACATGTAAAATACTAAGAGGAATTAACAGGGTAGACAGACAGGATGTTCCAGAGATGGGACACAGCAACATGGGGTCACGGGTTCTAATTGGGGCATCCATACCCCTTGGTTATGGGAACCAAATAATGTGTTTATGGGAGCCAAATAATGGGGACATGTTAACCAAATAATGGCATGGGAACCAAATAATGGGGGCATGGGAACCAAATAATGGGGGTATGGGAACCAAATAATGGGGGTATGGGAACCAAATAATGGGGGTATGGGAACCAAATAATGGGGTATTGGAACCAAATAATGGGGGTATGGGAACCAAATAATGAGGGTATGGAAACCAAATAATGGAGGTATGGGAACCAAATAATGGGGGCATTGGAACCAAATGGGGGTAAGGGTCCCAAATAATGGGGTATGTGACTCTATCTTTGAACAATTTTAAAAGATGTTAATAAATTAGACTAAAATAGGTGTTCTGTTGCTAGCTATTGTTATGTAAAGTAAAGCCAAGATATTGACATCTTTTGAAGTCTTGCTGGTACCTAATAGCACTGGTGTTGAACCAAGATATTGACATCTTTTCCGAAGTCTGGAGAAAGAGGTATGGCCACATATTGGCCAATCCATTGAGGATCTGTAATCGTAAAAATGCTAATGACCTCTTGCACAGGAAGACTAAAAAGTCTTTAATCTCTAAAAGGCTAAGAACCCTTGACCTGGAATAACAAAGTCTTTAATAGATAAAAGGCTAAGAAACCATGACCTAGGAGGAAAAAAGGCTACCAGAATGGAACTAGGACGGCATATGAATTTCGAGATGGGGGCAAAATGGCACTTTCCGCCCACAAATGGGTGAAACATTTCTACCCAGCTTCCTGGATGGGAGGAATAAAGATCTTTGGAAGCCATTGATGGGGCCACTCACTGGGGAAAATAAAGAGGCCAATAAGATGGAATTAATCAAGGAAGTGAAGGAGAAGAGGGTAATAAAAGGAGGGATTACACGAGAGGGTCGTTAAAGCGGTCCTCAGGCTCCTTCTATACCCTCCTTCATTCTTCTCCTTCCATTGACCTTTTTCGTTCCTTCCTAGATCTTATTATTATTTTTTGGCATTTTCCGTTTTGGTTTCTACTGCCTTCGTATCCTCCATCTGTCTCCTCCACTTCTCCATCTCTTTATCCTTCTATCCCTCCTTCACATCTCCATGTGTCTATTCCTCCTTCATTCTTCCATCTCTCTATTCCTCCTTCACACCCCCATCACCTGTCATCTCCCAAGGAAAGGTAACCCGCAGAAGAAAACATATTCCCCATCATTCATTCAGTCTCGTGTTCCTAAAAGTGTGTTGATACAATAAATCATGTTACCCTCCCATTGCAACATCCTCTCCCATTCTTCAGAGTGCACCGTATACTTCCAACCTTCAGGACTCGAGTCCGGCTAACCGGTTGCCTTGAATCCCTTCATAATAGTTAAAGTATTCACACTCCAACAGCTCGTCCGGTAAACTCCGATTGTCTTCAATCATTCTCATCTTAAACTCTCTCACAAGCTGCTGGATGCTGATAAATGAGACACTTGATAAGTGAGACACACGTGCAATAGTTGCAACAGTTAGGTATCTTTGTTCCAAAACGTATTCCACAGTAGGCTTCTTCAGTCGAGTACAGAAGAGATTGTAGAAGCAGTCCCACAGCCTGGAGTCGATGTGTTCTGAATAAATATTCCCAAATATTGCCCAAATGTCTCATTTATCAACTTGTGAACAACTAATGACATGTCAGGCACAGCAACATCTTGGGACTGATTGCCTCAAACTATAACCGAAAGGTTATTTGCGTCTTCTTGGTAGCGAGAATGAATGATAAGGCTTCGGAGGCTTCTTACTTTATTGGCGATAACGTGAGGATACACAGGCAGTGTGTTTGTGCCCATGGCCCGGGAGGGCCATGTCCAGCGAGGGCCATGTCCAGCGAGGGAGAGAGGAGTAGGACTTGTGGACTGAGTGATGCCTGGATGCCAAGTGAGAGAGAGACAAGTCTGGGCATACCCACCCAGAGACCTGCCCCCTGGTGAAACTCATGGGAACTAGGCATGTAGGCTTACTGGCTACATTTTGCTCGGCCACCAGTGAGAGACAACGCATCCCCCAGGACTGCCTGAAACTAGAACTGCATGACCTGGACATTGCTCACCTACCTGTGACTGACCATGACTGGATGTAAAAAAAAATCGGTCTCGCAGGAACAGGTCACAGAACACAAAATAAAAAAAAAATATATATATATATACACATGTGAACTTGGAAAAAAATAACTTCCTGCAGAGAGGGAAGAAAAAAAAGGTGTGCTTCGTGATCTAAGGCAGTGAGCGTCGATGCAGCACTGCACGTCTTCCTGCGTCTGGACAGATACTGCAACACAGGAGACATCGCTGGGGCTGAGCTGTGACGTAACTGGGTACGGTCTCCTCTGGGACGGTGAAGCAGTCATCGTAGTAGTCGCTGCAGGGTTCACTCAACCTGGGGCACAACCTGCTGGTGCCCTTGAGTGAGGTGTCGTCAGTAGCCACAACTGGACAGGACTTCTTCTGGCAAGAGACTCAGGAGGACATTTCCCGACTGGTACTGTCGCTGGGACTGTCACTGCTGGCGAGTGTGGAGTCGTGGCAGAGACGACTCGGGAAACATCTGGAGGTCGTAACAGCATACATCTTACTGCAGTGAGTGGGCTAGCAGTCAAAGTGGCATCATCTTTGTGCAGGCTGCTCACTGAAGCTGTGACACGAGGCTGACAGTCGCCTGCCGACAGGACAGGGCTTCTGCGGCTTGAAGAGTGTCATTCTCTCGACAGTTGGAGTTACAGCATAGGATGGTCTAAGCGTCCTCAGACTGGTCTCTACATATAACTGCACTCTGACGGTCTAGGAGGTGAAGTGGAGACGAGTCTTGATGGGAGAATCGTCGCAGGTACGATTCAGAAGGATATGACGAGCGGCGAACATAAAGAGCTTTCTGTACACGGGGCTCAGACGCTCGTAACTGACGCCTGAACTGACTAATGTCAGCTGTCAAGCGCGCTGGCGCGTGCCTAGCCTGGCACGTGCCCGCGTGCCAGGCTAGGCTTCTAGCCTACTCACGAGGGGAATCTCGTGACGTCATGGCTGCGATGATCTAAGTGTACTACACAAGTAACACTGTTGACATTTGGCCTCAAACGTGACTTGTACACTCCCTCTAGCCTCCTCCTCGCAACGTTACAGATCCATGCTTCATACCCATATAAATCATCAGGCATTCTAACACATATCCCTATTCAAACCCTGGTCACAGATCGGGCCGCGGGGGCGCTGATCTCCGAAACCCTCTCCAGGTATCCAGGAGAAGTCTACTGACACGGGTAGTTGGTGGGTGTGAGTTAGACTTGCCTAGTTTAGGTCAGTAGGCCTGCTTCAGTACTCCTTAAGCAGGTGTGACATGGACCTGCCTAGCATGGGTCAGTAATCCTGCTGCAGGTGTGACAAGGACCTGCCTATCATGAGCCAGTAGGCCTACTGCAGTGCTCCTCTTTTATGTTGTCACTTGACTCGTAACTGGCTAGGCCGCCTCTGGCTTACCCAGACTCGGTCTTACAGTCACTTTAAAAACCAGTCTGCATCTAAATGTATCCATCCTGAATTCATTACTGAGGATTGTCATACTAGGAAAATTGGGGGAAATTAATCAACTGATTCTTCCTTGGTGTCTGTTTACCTGGGCTCTACCTGGAGGCTACTCCGAGGGCCAACGTCCCCGCGACCCAGTTTTCGTCCAGGCCTTCAGGTGGATCAGGGTCTGATCAGCGTACGGACTAAAGCCCAGCTAATCAGGTACTGACTTTAGGTATCTGTCCAGTTCCCTCTTGAAGACAGCCGAAGGTCTATTGGTAATTCCCCTTATAAATGAATGGTTCAGAGAACCGACAAGTTGATAAATTAGATACATATGCAACACTTGGGTATCTTTATTGAAGGAGGAGTTTGAGGTAATCAGTCCCGCAGTCTAATTTATCAATTCCCCTTATGTATAATAGGAGGCTGTTGACCAGTCTTGGGCCATTGACATTTGTGTTTTGTCTTAGTGTACTTTCCTTAGTGTACTTTCCTTAGTGTACTTTCTATGAACCATTTATCTGTACTTTTAGTGTACTCACCAGCTACCCTCTTGACCCAAACTTGTCAACTGTGTTGTCAAATATTTTTTGGTATATTACTTGTTAATGGTATTTAAATAAAATGTATTATTTTTCCTGTGATTTTTTTTCTTTGCAAAATTGTGGCTTATTTTCTGTGGGGTATTTTCTGTGGGGTATTTTCTGTGGGGTATTTTCTGTGGAGTATTTTTTGTGGAGTATTTTTTGTGGGGTATTTTTGTGGGGTATTTTTTCTGGGTTATTTTTGTGGGTATTTTGTGGTATTTTGTAGGGGTATTTTTGTGGGTATTTTCTGTTGTTATTTTCTGTGGGGTATTTTCTGTGGGGTATTTTTGTGGGTATTTTTGTGGGTATTTTTGTGGTTATTTTTGTGGGGTATTTTTTGTGGGGTATTTTCTGTGGGGTATTTTCTGTGGGGTATTTTCTGTGGGGTATTTTCTGTGGGGTATTTTCTGTGGGGTATTTTCTGTGGGGTATTTTCTGTGGGGTATTTTCTGTGGGGTATTTTCTGTGGGGTATTTTCTGTAGGGTATTTTCTGTGGCTTATTTTCTGTAGGGTATTTTCTGTGGCTTATTTTCTGTAGGGTATTTTCTGTGGCTTATTTTCTGTAGGGTATTTTCTGTGGCTTATTTTCTGTGGCTTATTTTCCGGACACTTGTGCCTTAAGGGATACGTGCACCTCCTAAGGGGCACGTGCACCCCTTAGGGTAGCTGCCCCCTATTTTAAGGACCCAATTTAGACCAGCAGAAACAAAACAGCGTGATAAATAAGACATACATATTTGTAACATTTTGGTCATTTTACTGCCGAAACGTTTCGCGTAAGCGGTAGGGTTCTTCAGCCAAATAGAGAATAAATTGAGAGCAGCAGTAGTGGTGAGGTAAAGATGCCATCAGTTCATCAAGCATGATGGAATAGATTTTGAGGTAGTCTGTCCCACAGCCTGGAGAAATAGATTTTGAGGTAGTCAGTCCCTCAGATTGGAGAAATAGATTTCAAGGTCGTCAGTCTCTCAGACTGGAGAAATAGATTTCAAGGTCGTCAGTCTCTCAGACTGGAGAAATAGATTTCAAGATCGTCAGTCCCTCAGACTGTAGAAAAAAATTTCAAGGTCGTCAGTCCCTCAGACTGGAGAAATAGATTTCAAGGTCGTCAGTCCCTCAGCCTGTAGAAATAGATTTCAAGGTCGTCAGTCCCTCAGACTGGAGAAATAGATTTCAAGATCGTCAGTCCCTCAGACTGTAGAAAAAAATTTCAAGGTCGTCAGTCCCTCAGACTGGAGAAATAGATTTCAAGGTCGTCAGTCCCTCAGACTGGAGAAATAGATTTCAAGGTCGTCAGTCCCTCAGACTGGAGAAATAGATTTCAAGGTCGTCAGTCCCTCAGACTGGAGAAATAGATTTCAAGGTCGTCAGTCCATCAGACTGGAGAAAAGTTTATCCCCGTAGTCTACAACGAAACATTGTCCCAATATAACCTCGTGTCGGAATGCTTCACTCTTCTTTACATAAAGAATAAATAATGACAAACAGCTTTTAATATTTGTCTTAAAAATAATGGAAAAGCGCCAACGAAAACAGGAAAAGCAGTAATTAGACAATAAATAGGAAAACCCGTACAAAAATAGGAAAAGCAGCTAAAAACATGAAAATATGTTAGAAGAAAACAAGAAAAAGCATAAAAATCACAACAATAATAGGATATGCGGCCAAAAAAAAAAAAAATACTATAAAAACACGGAAAACGGAAACGAAAACAAGAAAAACGGACATGAAAGTAAAAAAGGCAGCAACAATAACAGGAAAAACGAAAATAAAAACAGGAACGAAAATGAAAAAGGGAGAAACGGAAATGAATAAGGGAAAAGCAGAAACAGTAATAGGAAAAACAATAAATGAAAACAGGAAAAGCGGACAAGAAAAGGAAAAGCAACAACAACAGGAAAAAACGAAAGTAGAAACAGGAAAAGCGGAAATAAAAGTAAAAGCAACAGTTAAAACAGGACAAAGAGGAAAAGCTGCAATAAAAAGAGGAAAAACGACAATAAAACGGGACCAACAGGCACTGGCGGACGCTTAACATTTTTAATAACGGTAATTCGCCTCCCAGCCTAATTTTGTGGACAGCTGTTGACGGTACACACGTGTGCGTAAAACCTGTGTATTACTTGTGGGAAGCTGCTGTGTACGTCTGTAGACACGCGCGCGCGCACACACACCGGGGCCAGGAGCTATGACTCGACCTCTGCAACCACAAATAGGTGAGTACACACACATAAACGGGGTTACAGCAACAAGGGACACAGCAACAAAGGACACAGCAACAAGGGACACAGCAACAAAGGGACACAGCAACAAAGGGACACAGCAACAAGGGGTCACAGCAACAAGGGGACACAGAAACAAGGGGTCACAGCAACAAGGGGGATCAATAACAAGGGACACAGCAACAAGGGGTCACATCAAGAGGTCACAGCAACAAGGGGTCACAGCAACAAGGGGACACAGCAACAAGGGGTCACAGCTGGAAGGTGAAGACTCAGTTGAGTCACAGGGATGTTAGAAAGTATTTCTTCAGTCAGAGTTGTCAGAAAGTGGAACAATGTGGAGAGTGATGTAGTGGAGGCAGGATCCATACATAACTTTAAGAAGAGGTATGATAAACCTCATGGAGCAGGGAGAGAGTGGACCTAGTAGCCACCAGTGAAAAGGCGGGGCCAGGAGCTGTGAATGACCCATGCAACTACTAATAGGCGAGTAGAAATATGAGAGTAAACGCACGCATGCACACACAATACTTGATAGTGAAGTACGAGTGACGATAGTGAGGTACGAGTGACGATAGTGAGGTACGAGTGACGATAGTGAGGTACGAGTGACGATAGTGAGGTACGAGTGACGATAGTGAGGTACGAGTGACGATAGTGAGGTACGAGTGACGATAGTGAGGTACGAGTGACTATCGAGTGACGATAGTGAGGTACGAGTGACAATAGTGAGGTACGAGTGACGATAGTGAGGTACGAGTGACGATAGTGAGGTACGAGTGACGATAGTGAGGTACGAGTGACGATAGTGAGGTACGAGTGACTATCGAGTGACGATAGTGAGGTACGAGTGACGATAGTGAGGTAAGAGTGACGATAGTGAGGTACGAGTGACGATAGTGAGGTGCGAGTGACGATAGTGAGGTACGAGTGACGATAGTGAGGTACGAGTGACTATCAGTGACGATAGTGGGGTACGAGTGACAATAGTGAGGTACGAGTGACGATAGTGAGGTACGAGTGACGATAGTGAGGTACGAGTGACGATAGTGAGGTACGAGTGACTATCGAGTGACGATAGTGAGGTACAGTGACGATAGTGGTACGAGTGACGATAGTGAGTACAGTGACGATAGTGAGGTACGAGGACGATAGTGAGGTACGAGTGACGATAGTGAAGTACGAGTGACGATAGTGAAGTACGAGTGACGATAGTGAGGTACGAGTGACGATAGTGAGGTACGAGTGACGATAGTGAAGTATCGTCAAAGAATAATAATGACCATTGATTCCATAGTTTCAGACTGACTAATGAGGTGAATTGTTTGGTTTAATTGATTGGTGATTGTGGTTGTGATAATTGTGGTGGGTGGTGAGGGTTGTGGTGGTGGTAGTGAGGTTGTGGGGTGGTGGTAGTGAGGGTTGTTGTTGGGGTGGTGGTGATAGTGAGGGTTTTGGTGGTGGTAGTGAGGTTGTGGTGGTGGTAGTGAGGGTTGGGGTGGTGGTGGTAGTGAGGTTGTGGTGGTAGTAGTGAGGGTTGTGGTGGTGGTAGTGAGGGTTGTGGTGGAGGTGGTGAGGGTTGTGGGGGTGGTAGTGAGGGTTGGGGTGGTGGTGGTGGAGGTAGTGAGGGTTGTGGGGGTGGTAGTGAGGGTTGGGGTGGTGGTGGTGAAGGTAGTGACGGTTGTGGGGGTGGTAGTTACGGTTGTGGGGGTGGTAGTGGTGGTAGTGACGGTTGTGGGGGTGGTAGTGAATATATGGTGGTGGTAGTGAGGATAGTGGTGGTAGTGAGGATGGTGGAGGTAGTGAGGATGGTGGTAGTAGTAAGGATTATGGTGGTTGTGAGGATGGTGGAGGTAATGAGGATGGTGGAAGTGCTGGTAAATCATTTTCCAATCACACTAGGAGTGAGCCAAGCAGTAAGCCAACCAGCAAGCCAGCCACCCGGCAAGCCAGTCAGAAAGCC
The DNA here is from genome assembly GCA_009830355.1 of Cherax destructor. Classification (NCBI taxonomy): domain Eukaryota; kingdom Metazoa; phylum Arthropoda; class Malacostraca; order Decapoda; family Parastacidae; genus Cherax; species Cherax destructor. Next base: position 94,386 of record WNWK01000910.1, read on the forward strand.
AGCCATCCAGCCTGCAAGCCAGCCAGAAAGCCAGAAATCCAGCAAGCCAGCCAGCATGCCAGGCAGCAAGCCAGCCAACAAGGCAGCCAGTCAGCAACCCACAATCCTCTTAATTATGTCAAACCTACGCGACAAAATTCTCAAAAAAAAAAAAAAACAGCGCTTCCATCTTTGGCTTTTAACATGCAAATGAGTCTTGGCTGCCTCAATGAGTATGTCTTAAACCAACACTGCGACTGAGTGTCGTAACATGAAGCCATTATCGCTGCAACTGTTGCGTGTTCCAGTTAACATCCTTCCAGGAGCAAATCTGCGGTGCAATGCGCGCTGCGAGGCGTTCGCTTCCCCGGAACCTGACTAACTGGCTTCCAGCGACCGTTTCTTGTTGTTGTTGTTGGTGGTGTTGCTGGTGCTGCGGGGTACTGTTGTTGGTGGTGCTGTTGTTGCTGGTGCTGCGGGGTACTGTTGTTGGTGGTGCTGTTGTTGCTGGTTCTGTTGTAGTCACTACTAATGCTGTTCTTACCACAACTTCTACTACAATTACTACTACTAAACCAACTATTACTGCTACTACAACAACTACTACTACTACAACAACTACTACTACAACAACTACGACTACTACAACTACCACTCCCATCTCCTCCTCCCGGACATATTTTCTAATCTTTCATGTCTCCCTTACTTGTGACTTGACAATTTTCCAGGAATAATCAAAACCTTGTTTAAACCTATTTTTTTTTTTTTTGCCAGTGTGGATATTTTGAGAATTATTACCATGTGGGTAATTTCTGCCTTGCATATAGTTATTTTTATATGTAAAAATTAATTTTGCGTGTGTGTGCGCGTGTGTGCGCGCGAGTGTGTTTTCACTTAGGTCGAAACGTCTTTACTATAAACTCCTGTACTGCCAAACGTTTCTTCAAAGGAAGCCTTGAAAACGCTCTTTTAAGCTCTCTTTAGTCCGAAACGTCGCTACAATAAACTGGACTCTTGTACTTATTTTCAAGGGAAGCTTAGTTTCGCCCTAAAAATTGTTTCAAGTGTTCTTCAGACCGAAACGTCGCCACAATAAATTGCTTGATTCTTGCATATGTTGCCAGTGGAAACTTAGCAGCTATATTCACCTTAAAAACAATCATTTATAAACTCTCAGTTGATCGAAACGTCGCTATAATAAACTCTTGAACATGGGAAGATTAACAACCTTTTTAAACTCTTTAAACCGAAACGTCGCCACAGTAAAATCCTTGGCAATTGCACATGCCTTCATGGAAATCCATGAAATTAGTTTCGCGCTATGAGCAGCTTTTTAAGCTTTTTAAAGACCGAAACGTCGCCACAATAAACCTTGGTTATTAATTCCGCCCTAAAAACAGCTTTCTAACCATTGATCGAAACGTAGCCACAATAAACTGCACTCTTGCGTACGTCCTGAAGGGAAGCCATGCAGTTGGATTCGGACAGACTCGACTCCTTGTAATCCCAACTCGCCAGGGTAAAATCCCTGGCACTATTCGACTTATCTCTCAGACGAAGGAGTCTAGGGGTAATTAACATAATAACCTGGTCTCTTGTCTCGCCTCTGACTGCATACTAAATGCCTCTTGTACATAACCTTGATGGTTATTAAGAGACTGTGATGTAATTACTCCAGAGGCCAATTAGAGATCTTAAAAATTGGGAGAAGTGGTAGGAGAATAGTGATGCTTCTGGGAAGGAGGATGAGGGAGATGGAAGGAGGGGAGAGGGATGGAGGAGGGTGTGGAATATGGAAGGAGGGATGGAAGAGAAGAAGAGTGAGGAGTATGGAAGGTGGGAGAGAGTACACAATACCAGATTGCTGAGTAGATGTGCAGACCAGCTAGTCGCACCTCCAACTCTTCTTTCAGCACTGCCTACCTGGAGTCTACCTGGAGTCTACCTGGAGGGTATTCCGGGAATCAACGTCCCCGCGGCTCAGTCCATGACCAGGCCTTCTTGGGGATCAGGGTCTGATCAACCAGGCTGTTACTGCTGGCCGCACGTAGTCCAGCGTACGAACCACAGCCCGGCTGATCCGGCACTGACTTTAGGTATCTGTCCAGCTCACTCTTGAAGGCAGCCAAGCACAGTGCAAATTACCTTCTCTGTGAAAAGAGGCAAATGTGGTCCCTGTTGACGAAAAGAAGAGTGGAAATCAGTAAACTACAGACCAGTGTCACTCCTGTCAATCACTGGCAAGATTCTTGAGACGACAATCTCAGACAGATGACAGTTTTTCGACTACCACTCACTTGTGTGTGACCGTCAATATGGCTTCAGAAAAATATTCCGCTGCTGATCTGTTAAACCTCTCCACTGTGTGGCACCAGGCACTGGATGAATCCAAGTCAGCTGTGTGGTAACACTGGACATTGCTGTTGCTTTCCACCGAGTGTGGCACCAGGGCCTCTTGGCAAAACTGCAAGTACTGGGAACTGCAGGATCTACACTGTGTCCTCAGTGACAACCTTCAAGATCTCTGTAGTACTCAGTGGGACAGAGTCAACAAGACCCTCAGTTGGTTAAAGTGTTCACAAGTGTGCGTGCTGGGACCCTTGTTATAGAATGTCTGCGATTCGTCTGTAAAAAAAAAAACAGAATTTGTGGTCACAGTATTGGCCCATGCTAACCTCCCCATGGAGTATAGAAATATACCCAGTTGGATGACTTTTAACGCACTGGCTTAGGAGTTTTACGACTCGCCATGGGTTCGAATCCTTCACCCGTTAGTGATTTGTTTGTTATTACGGTTTCATGAGTCGTATGAACACAAGCTCATTCCATACAAACGAAATTTAACGATAATAATCATTAAAACTCACGGATTTGTTCAGATTTACTCCAGTTTTCTTTCGTAATTGTCAATTTCCCCCCAAAATTTACAAATTAATAAAAAAATTCAACCAAATTATATTTCTGGACTGAATTTTAAATTTTTAGACGAAATCTTAACATTTCAATGTCAAAATTTTTGAAATTTTTCACATTTCTATTGAAATTTATTATTGGAATAAATTTTCTTCTGCTATATTTATAGGCCTAATAAAACCAAATAAATTTATTTTTATCGTAGTTGAAAGGTTTTGTTTATCAGCGACGGGATGTGGTCTAGTCGGGGTAGACCAGTGGAAGGTCTCGGTCTCATGACCAAAAGCTACAGTTAGTGGGTCGACTAATAGGCCAAGCGCAGCCTCATAAAGGCCTAGGTCTTATAACAAAAAGCTACAGTTGTTTTTCAGGCCTAGGCCAGGCAGCTGGAGTCTTGCCCTCCGTTGCTGGAGTCTTGCCCTCCATTGCTGGAGTCTTGCCCTCCATTGCTGGAGTCTTGCCCTCCGTTGCTGGAGTCTTGCCCTCCGTTGCTGGAGTCTTGCCCTCCGTTGCTGGAGTCTTGCCCTCCGTTGCTGGAGTCTTGCCCTCCGTTGCTGGAGTCTTGCCCTCCGTTGCTGGGAGTCTTGCCCTCCGTTGCTGGAGTCTTGCCCTCCGTTGCTGGAGTCTTGCCCTCCGTTGCTGGAGTCTTGCCTCCGCTGCTGAGTCTTGCCCTCCGTTGCTGGAGTCTTGCCCCCGTTGCTGGAGTCTTGCCCTCCGTTGCTGGAGTCTTGCCCTCCGTTGCTGAGTCTTGCCCTCCGTTGCTGGAGTCTTGCCCTCCTTGCTGGAGTCTTGCCTCCGTTGCTGGAGTCTTGCCCTCCGTTGCTGGAGTCTTGCCCTCCGTTGCTGGAGTCTTGCCCTCCGTTGCTGGAGTCTTGCCCTCCGTTGCTGGAGTCTTGCCCTCCGTTGCTGGAGTCTTGCCCTCCGTTGCTGGAGTCTTGCCCTCCGTTGCTGGAGTCTTGCCCTCCATGTAACACGAGTGGGAGGCTTCACAAAAGGCTTCCACCTCTATATTTCTCAGCTGCGCCTCCAGGTAACTGGATCCTCGAGGCTGCAGCACCCTTGTGTAACCTGGTGTGACATGCAGGTAAGCTCAGACTGCCTCCCCTCCTCCTTCCCCCTCCCCTTCCTCCTTCCCCCTGCCTATTACTTCTCTTCCTCTCCTCCCTCTCTTCCTCCCCTCCTCCCTCTCTTTCTCAACTCTTCTATCCCTTCCTCTCTTCCTCCCTCCTCCTCCCTCTCTCTCCCCTCTCTCCTCCTCCCTCTCTTCCTCTCTCCTCCTCCCTCTCTTCCTCTCTCCTCCTCCCTCTCTTCCTCCCTCCTCCTCCTCCCTCTCTTCCTCTCCTCCTCCTCCTTCTCTTCCTCTCCTCCTCCTCCCCTCCTCCTCCCTCTCTTCCTCCTCTCCTGTTCCTCTTTCCTCCCCTTCTCCGTTCCTTCTTTCCCTCCTCTCCTGTTCCTTCTTCCTCCCATATCTTCCTTCTTTCCTCCCTCCTGTTCCTTCTTTTCCTCCCATCTCTTCCCTCTCTTCCCTCTCTTCCTCCCCTCCTCCTCCACTCTTCATTCTGCTCCTTTCCCTCTTGTTCCTCTTTGTCCTCATTTCCCAATTTTTCGCCTATTCCTTTATTATTTAACTTTTTCCTTTAACACCTCTTTAAATTCTTCTTACTTCTCTTCTTCCTCCCTCTTCTCTCTCTCTGGTCCTCTTCCTCCATCTCCTGCTTATGCTATTCCTGCTAGTACTATTTCTAGTACTACTACTAGTACTATAATAGTACTTCTACTATACTGCTACTAGTACTAGTAGTAGTACTAATAGTGGTACTAGTACTACTACTAGTACTATAATAGTACTTCTACTACTACTGCTACTAGTACTAGTAGTACTACTAGTAGTACTAATAGTGGTACTACTACTACAAGTATTACTTTTACTTCTAAATATATTTCATCCTATTTTTGCTTCTTCTCCTCTTCCTTCAGAGTGGCAGGGTGATGGGGAGTGGCAGGGTGATGGGGAGTGGCAGGGTGATGGGGAGTGGCAGAGTGATGGGGAGTGGCAGAGTGATGGGGAGTGGCAGAGTGATGGGGAGTGGCAGGGTGATGGGGAGTGGCAGAGTGATGGGGAGTGGCAGAGTGATGGGGAGTGGCAGAGTGATGGGGAGTGGCAGAGTGATGGGGAGTGGCAGAGTGATGGGGAGTGGCAGAGTGATGGGGAGTGGCAGGGTGATGGGGAGTGGCAGAGTGATGGGGAGTGGCAGGGTGATGGGGAGTGGCAGGGTGATGGGGAGTGGCAGGGTGATGGGGAGTGGCAGGGTGATGGGGAGTGGCAGGGTGATGGGGAGGGTAAAATTGATGGGACGGGAAAAATTATGAGGGAAAACGTGATAGGTAGGGGCAAACTTAAGATGAGCAATGTGATGGGATAGGGGTAATATGATGGGGAGGGGATAGGGAGGTGCAGGGGGACTGGAATTGTAACGGGGATGTCTGGGGGTTGGGAAGGGGATGGAGAGGTGCAGGGGAAGGGGGGATGGGGCTGGCCAGTAGACAAATGACTCAATTATGGTGGTTGGCTGCCCCATCCTCCGCCCAGCACCATGATGCCCAGGCTAATATTTGCCCCTCACGCTTTTTGTCCTCTTGCTTCTCTCACCCTCAGAGAGAGAGAGAGAGAGAGAGAGAGAGAGAGAGAGAGAGAGAGAGAGAGAGAGAGAATGAAATTGAGCACGAAATAGGAGAGGACTAGAGTCCACTTTGTCTATCTTATGAGAACTCTGCTTCTCACCAAATAAAGAATTATATATAATATATATATATATATATATATATATATATATATATGTATATATATATAAGTATATATAGGATGGGGGTCCACCTCTGGTGCAAATTGTGGGACCCATAGCCTCAGAGATGTGGATAAAAAGGCTTCAAGGAAGAACATTTGGATTTCTTCCTGAAGCCATTTGAATATATTTCACTTCCCCTACCACCCCATCACCGGGAGAACTGAATGATACTTCTAGGCCTTTCGTGTTGCCATCAACTCATCAGGAGCTTGCAGTGTAGCAGAAATTGAGCAGGAAACCCGGAAAGATCAGTTCATATACAAAAGAAAAGTCTATAATGCATACGAAGAATAAGCATATATTACTTGGTAACAGTATTATTAAATAGAGACTTGTCACTATCATTCCAAACACAGTGTACACTCGCCACCTTGTAGATGCTTTGTAATGACACAGAATTGAATACACAACAGAAGGGGAGTCACACAGAGGAAACAAAAGCTAAGGGTGTTTCCCAGTCATACTCCATCATGCAGGATGGTTCCCATTTGTACAAAGTGCTGTAATCTGTCAACCAGAGCTGAAAGACTTGAGTAGGGCAATGTGGATATCATCAAGCACTCCATTAAAGGTCCATCAGCTACGTCAGCTTGAAAGATTTCCTTTTAGCATAGGTGGAGTTGCTATCACTTGTGAATTGTTATACCTCAGATGGGAGGGTAGGCAGATAGTTACTATCACTTGGGAAATGCCATCTCTCAGGACAGCCTATCCCATGCACAAGCTTTTAGTATGAATATCATTTGTGTGGGGCTTCACAAATAGGTCTACAACAAACAACATTTACCGTATTTTCCAGCTTATAGACTCACAAATATCGTGATGGTAAATCAGTAATCATATCCAAGAGTTAATTACCCTCTTACTTTACGCTAAAGCGTAACCCAAAGCTTACTCTTGACGATGATATTGAGCATAAGACGCTGGGGAGTTTTCCAAGACATTTTATGTGAAAAAGGTGCGCCTTATATGCTGGAAAATACGGCACTTCCTCCACAGTGGATCTGGAGATTGCACTGCCATCTTCAGGAGGATCTTGAAGAGAATTACTGCCGTGGTTAGTAGGTAAGTGACAGTCCCTTAAGCTTACTACAGGAAGATCCGGTGAAAATTTCAATAGTCCAGTCGTATGGGCGAATCTCCTTACATCTGTTGCCTGTTAAACTAACAGTAGATAGGTACCTGAGTGTTAGTTTACAGGGATCAGGTTTAAAGTGAGATAGCAGCTCCTAAGTTGAAATTGTTTGTGTAAAATATATAGGATCTCACATAACGTAGTTGTTTAGGTACATCACATCACATAATGTAACAGGGTTTTGCATAACATAACTGCTTACATAACGTAACAACTTCGTTACAGGACCTCACATAATGTAAGAACTTCGTTACAGGACCTCGAATAACGTAACTTCGTTACAGGACCTCGCATAACTTAACTTCGTTACAGGACCTCGCATAACGTAACAACTTCGTTACAGGACCTCGCATAACGTAACAACTTCGTTACAGGACCTCGCATAACGTAACAACTTCGTTACAGGACCTCGCATAACGTAACAACTTCGTTACAGGACCTCGCATAACGTAACTTCGTTACAGGACCTCGCATAATGTAACAACTTCGTTACAGGACCTCGCATAACGTAACTTCGTTACAGGACCTCGCATAATGTAACAACTTCGTTACAGGACCTCGCATAACGTAACTTCGTTACAGGACCTCGCATAACTTCGTTACATGGCCTCGCACATCGTTATAACTTGTGTCTAGCACGTTAAAAGATACTAGACTCTTAAAGAAAAGGTGTGTTCAATTTCTTCAAGAAGTTTGGGTGAGAGTAAACTTATTAGGGATGCCAGGGAGCAAACAGCTGTCAGTTTCTTCAGTAGCTTCGACTCCCACTTATTAGGGATGCCAGGGAGCAAACAGCTGTCAGTTTCTTCAGTACCTTCGACTCCCACTTATTAGGGATGCCAGGAGCAAACAGCTGTCAGTTTCTTCAGTAGCTTCGACTCCACTTATTAGGGATGCCAGGGAGCAAACAGCTGTCAGTTTCTTCAGTAGCTTCGACTCTCCACTTATTAGGGATGCCAGGGCAAACAGCTGTCAGTTTCTTCAGTAGCTTCGACTCCACTTATTAGGGATGCCTGGGAGCAAACAGCTGTCAGTTTCTTCAGTAGCTTCGACTCCACTTATTAGGGATGACAGGGAGCAAACAGCTGTCAGTTTCTTCAGTAGCTTCGACTCCACTTATTAGGGATGCCAGGAGGAAACAGCTGTCAGTTTCTTCAGTAGCTTCGACTCCCACTTATTAGGGATGCCAGGGAGCAAACAGCTGTCAGTTTCTTCAGTAGCTTCGACTCCCACTTATTAGGGATGCCAGGGAGCAAACAGCTGTCAGTTTCTTCAGTAGCTTCGACTCCCACTTATTAGGGATGCCAGGGAGCAAACAGCTGTCAGTTTCTTCAGTAGCTTCGACTCCCACTTATTAGGGATGCCTGGGAGCAAACAGCTGTCAGTTTCTTCAGTAGCTTCGACTCCCACTTATTAGGGATGACAGGGAGCAAACAGCTGTCAGTTTCTTCAGTAGCTTCGACTCCCACTTATTAGGGATGACAGGGAGCAAACAGCTGTCAGTTTCTTCAGTAGCTTCGCCTCCCACTTATTAGGGATGCCAGGGAGCAAACAGCTGTCAGTTTCTTCAGTAGCTTCGCCTCCCACTTATTAGGGATGCCAGGAGCAAGCAGCTGTCAGTTTCTTCAGTAGCTTCGACTCCCACTTATTAGGGATGCCTGGAGCAAACAGCTGTCAGTTTCTTCAGTAGCTTCGCCTCCCACTTATTAGGGATGACAGGGAGCAAACAGCTGTCAGTTTCTTCAGTAGCTTCGCCTCCCACTTATTAGGGATGACAGGGAGCAAACAGCTGTCAGTTTCTTCAGTAGCTTCGCCTCCACTTATTAGGGATGCCAGGGAGCAAACAGCTGTCAGTTTCTTCAGTAGCTTCGCCTCCCACTTATTAGGGATGCCAGGGAGCAAACAGCTGTCAGTTTCTTCAGTAGCTTCGACTCCCACTTATTAGGGATGCCAGGGAGCAAACAGCTGTCAGTTTCTTCAGTAGCTTCGCCTCCCACTTATTAGGGATGCCTGGGAGCAAACAGCTGTCAGTTTCTTCAGTAGCTTCGCCTCCCACTTATTAGGGATGACAGGGAGCAAACAGCTGTCAGTTTCTTCAGTATTTCGACTCCCACTTATTAGGGATGACAGGGAGCAAACAGCTGTCAGTTTCTTCAGTAGCTTCGACTCCACTTATTAGGGATGACAGGGAGCAAACAGCTGTCAGTTTCTTCAGTAGCTTCGACTCCCACTTATTAGGGATGACAGGAGCAAACAGCTGTCAGTTTCTTCAGTAGCTTCGCCTCCACTTATTAGGGATGACAGGAAGCAAACAGCTGTCAGTTTCTTCAGTAACTTCGACTCCCACTTATTAGGGATGACAGGGAGCAAACAGCTGTCAGTTTCTTCAGTAGCTTCGCCTCCCACTTATTAGGGATGACAGGGAGCAAACAGCTGTCAGTTTCTTCAGTAGCTTCGACTCCCACTTATTAGGGATGACAGGGAGCAAACAGCTGTCAGTTTCTTCAGTAGCTTCGACTCCACTTATTAGGGATGCCAGGGAGCAAACAGCTGTCAGTTTCTTCAGTAGCTTCGACTCCCACTTATTAAATTTCCTCAGAAGAAAGATAAAATTATTTACAATGACGAACAAAAAGTCGCAATACCGTGACTGGAAAAATGCATAAAAAACCCGCTCATATGACTTATGACGACGTTTCGGTCCGACTTGGACCGAAACGTCGCTATAAGCTTTTCTTTCATTGGCAAAGGTTATTTGTGTATTACAATAAGATATTTTGTCTTGATATTATCATGTTGAATTATGTATGCAAGTTACGTGTGTGTACTCACCTATATATTTTTGCAGGGGTCGATTCATAGCTCCTGGCCCCGCCTCTGCACTGGTCGATACTAATTCACTCTCTCCCTGCTCCATAAGCTTTATCATACCTCTTCTTAAAGCTATGTATGGAACCTGCTTCCACTACTTCACTCTCCAGATTATTCCACTTCCTGACAACTCTATGACTGAAGAAATAATTTCTAATATCCTTGTAATACATCTGACTTTTCAGCTTCCTGTTGTGATCCCTTGTTGCTGTGTCCCATCTCTGAAACATCCTGTCTCTATCCACTCTTTTAATTACTCTCAGTATTGTATATGTCGTTATCATATGTCTCCTATCCTTCCTGTCCTCTAGTGTCGTCAGGTTGACTTCCCTTAACCTCTCCTTGTAGGACATACGCCTTAGCTCCGGGACTAATCTTGTTGCAAACCTTTGCACTTTCTCTAATTTCTTAACGTGCTTGACCTGGTTTGGGTTACATACAGGCGCTGCGTACTTCAATATGGGCCTGACGTACGCCATATGCAGTTTCTCTAAGAGTCTGTATTTCTTTTTCTGAAAGTCAGTCTTCGAATTGTCTGACACACTTTTGCTGCAGCAGTTGCTGTGCACCTCAGGTGATATGCTCGTAACAATATTTACCTCGATATCCCTCTCCTGTACTCTGTTTGCGGTCTTTGTCCTCCCCCACTTACTAGGGTTAAATTCTTGGTTGATTAGTAATCTTTCCTTATCCTCAATTGTTTTATTCTTCTCATTAATTTCGCATCATCTGCAAACGGTATACCTTTGACTCTATATCTTTATGTTATTAACATATTCAAGAAATAAACCATACTACGGGCAGGGCTTGAACCCGCGGTCAGAGAGTTATAAAACTCCAGACCGACGCTCTAGCCACTGGGCCAGCTGGCTACAATAAGATTCATCCAACTAGGTATATTTATACACCATAGGAAGGTTAGCACAGGCCACCACTGTGACCACAAATGCAAGTTTTTACGGACAAATTTCCCGCCAGTGTGGCAAGTCCCTCAAAGCCGTCATCACGACATCTGGTCGCGGGTTCTATTTCCGCCCATGGCATGATTTGTTTGGAATCGTGTCAATACGATTTCGAGAGTCATATTCAAGAATATTACTGATCCAAGTACTAATACTTGCAGCACCCCACTCGTCACCTGCACCCCATTCCCACACCTCGGACAATCACTTGTTTCATTCCTATTAGGTATTCCTTGATCCATTGCAGTGCCTTGCATGTTACTCCTCTAACTTCTCTCCCAGTCTCTTGTGCAGTACTGTGTGAAGACTTCAAGACAAAGAAACATTGAGAGACAACACCATAAGTGTCCGGGGCCCAAAACTGTTCAACTGCCTCCCAGCATACATAAGGGGGATTACCAATAGACCCTGGCTGTTTCAAGAAGGCACTGGACAGGCACCTAAAGTCAGTACCTGACCAACCGGGCTGTGGTTCCTACGTCAGTTTGCGTACGGCCAGCAGTAACAGCCTCGTTGATTAGACCCTGATCCACCATGAGGCCTGGTCTCAGACCGATCCGCGGGGCGTTGACCCCCGAAACCCTCTCCAGGTAAACTCTAGGTAATCCCCTCTGTCCTATTTTTCTTCTGTTATCTTATAGACTAGATTTACTGTTCCTAATACCGTGCTGGTTGTCGTTCGTGAGCCCACTTCTTTTCACATCTTTTTTCAACGCACCGGCCGTATCCCACCGAGGCAGGGTGGCCCAAAAAGAAAAACAAAAGTTTCAATTTTTAACTTTGGTATAGTATACAGGAGAAGGGGTTACTAGCTCCTTGTTCCCGGCATTTTAGTCGCCTCTTTCAACACGCGTGGCTTATGGAGGAAGAATTCTGTTAATCTTCTTGGTTACTTTGCATACTGTGCGTGTCAGTGATGCCGATCTGTAGTATAATGCTACCTGTCTGTCCCCTCTCTTAACTATTGGGACTACATTTGCTGTCTTCCTGTGTCAAACAACTTGAAGATTGTTTCTGGTGGCTTACAAAGTACCTCTGCTACCTCCCTCTACTGCCTTCGAGGTATCAAGCTCACACAACAGCTTCACCACTTCTGCTGCTGAATGTATTATTCCCAGTACTCGCTGGTGCACTCTACTACTTGGGTTCTCTCACAACCTTCCTCTTTCCTCCTTGAATACCTCCCTAAATTTTTTGCTAAGCTTGTTGCAAACTCCCTGGTTATCTCCTTCCTCAGCCTGATTAGCTGGTTCTTTATCGTCTTCCTTCTTATATGGCTGTATAGCACCTCTGGTTCGGATTTGGCTTTTGTTGTTGTCATTCTCATATTGTCACTGAACCTCTTTTCTTACCCATGCATATTCGTTTCTATATTTTCTGCTCCGTTCATTGTTCTTGTGTTCTTTGCCTTCTATATTGTTTCCACGCTCCAACATATATAGCTTTGGCTCTCTACACATCTGGATGTATCATGGGCTCAATTCTGGATGTACAATGGGCTCAATTCTGGATGTATCGTGGGCTCAATTCTAAATGTACCATGGGCTCAATTCTGGATGTACCATGGGCTCAATTCTGGATGTACCATGGGCTCAATTCTGGATGTACCATGGGCTCAATTCTGGATGTACCATGGGCTCAATTCTGGATGTACCATGGGCTCAATTCTGGATGTACCATGGGCTCAATTCTAAATGTACCATGGGCTCAATTCTAAATGTACCATGGGCTCAATTCTGGATGTACCATTGGCTCAATTCTGGATGTACCATGGGCTCAATTCTGGATGTACCATGGGCTCAATTCTGGATGTACCATGGGCTCAATTCTTGATGTACCATGGGCTCAATTCTAGATGTACCATGGGCTCAATTCTAAATGTACCATGGGCACAATTCTAAATGTACCATGGGCTCAATTCCAAAATGTACCATGGGCTCAATTCTGATGTATCATGGGCTCAATTCTAAATGTACAATGGGCTCATTTCTAAATGTACCATGGGCTCAATTCTGGATGTACAATGGGCTAAATTCTGGATGTATCATGGGCTCAATTCTGGATGTATCATGGGCTCAATTCTGGATGTATCATGGGCTCAATTCTGGATGTATCATGGGCTCAATTCTGGATGTATCATGGGCTCAATTCTGGATGTATCATGGGCTCAATTCTGGATGTATCATGGGCTCAATTCTGGATGTACCATGGGCTCATTTCTAAATGTACCATGGGCTCAATTCTGGATGTACAATGGGCTCAATTCTGGATGTATCATGGGCTCAATTCTGGATGTATCATGGGCTCAATTCTGGATGTATCATGGGCTCAATTATGGATGTATCATGGGCTCAATTCTGAATGTACCATGGGCTCAATTCTTACTATTGTTTTTTTCTTGGACACGAGTTTCTCCACTGCCTCCCTCCACTTTCCAGCCACATACTCCATCTCAATCAATGTCTTTCTAGTTGCTTTTTCCAGTGCACCTCATTCAGGAATTTCCTCATGCCGTTGCAGTACCGTCTTTTGAAGTTTGTCTTCTCTCGTCCTTTCCTTGCTGCTTCTTTCTCCATGTTTACATCCACAAGGCATGCGAAACTCGGGATCATATGATCACTAGCTCTGAGAACCTTTTCATGTTTAATGTCCTTTATATCAGAACTGCTCAGGGTACATACAAGGTCCAGTCTTGCAGGTTCATCCTCTCCTCTCTCTATTTGTATCCCTAACGTGCTATCCAGTGTTTCTGGCGCTCTGTGTAGCTCCAGGCTCTTCCAGTTTATCTCATTGTGATTAAGTATCCCATGATCAGTTTTGCACTGCTCATATGGATTCTTCTGGTCACATCAGCTATTGTGTCCACTATTTTTCTCTTGTTATAGTCTTGTCTAGGTCTCCTGCTGTTTAGTGGAGAGTTGTAAGTCACAACTATCAGCACTTTCTGTTTCTCCTGTCTTGAATGGGTCTGCCATGTAGTCATCTGCCTCCCTGTTTATTCCTCTCAACTCAAAACTTAACTGGTTTCTAATTAGTAGTGTTATTCAGAAGTTATTGTTCACTGTTTTTCCTCATAAAATGATATCCAATCGGGAAGGTTGCATCTGTTTCTCCGTGAGCATCGTCTCTGTAAATGTTATAATGCCTGGAGATGGCTTTAATTGTTCCATTCATCCCTAATTTGTTATAGTGTCTGCATTTGTGTTAAATACTTTCAGCTTCCCTGTTATTCTGTTTCAGTTTTCGGGTTCCTGAATTCCAGAGCTTAGCATACGAGTCAAAGGTTTGGGAAGGGGTGATGGGGTTTAAGGGTGGGGAGTGAGTTCCATGCACTGGATAGGGTCAAGAACTTGGATGTTAATGCTGGTGGATGGGGAGGTTGGGGTGTAGTGTGGAGTCTAGATTTTGGGTTGAGGGGCAGGTGGGATGGGTGAGGATTATGGTTGTAGAAAAGGGGACTTATATACGACTGGTTTTGGGTTATCTTTGAATGGGAGTGGGGATACGGCATGAGGGTTGGGAAACTTGTGACTTGTTGAGGAAGGCATTCCTCTGGAGGGGAGCTTCAATGTCACTGAAAGCTCTCCTTCCCACCTCTGGCACCTTCATGCTCTCTTCTGTTGCTACTCTTATTCAGTCTTGGTCGAGGTACACACATTGATATTTTTCTGTCTGTCTTAACTAAAGTTTTCTTGATGGTGTCTCGTGCCATTTATGTTGTGTGGGTTAGTTTGGTTGGGAGTATTATTCTCTTAAAGTTCTTTACAAATCTCAGAAATTGTGTCACCTGGATCATTTTGGCCTCCCCACATTTAGGTTTCATAAGATTGAATTTCTTGGACCTTTGTCATCCATACGTGATCATGAGTCCTCCCTCCCGCAATCTCAGTGTCTCTCTCTTTTCCACTTTCTTTCCCTCCAGATTTCTGTGTCAGTTTTGAGTAGTATTGTTGCTATTCCCCTTATCTCCTGAACCACCCAGTTCCCTGATATTAACACAGAGGTCTCCTATGCTCCCTCTTCTTTCTGTTCCCTCACCTGCTGTTACTATTACTACTGCTTCCCATCTCACTATCCCTTTCCTCTAGCTCCAGTTCACTCATATCCTCTTTCAGGCTTTGTATCTTTGCCTCAACAGCTGCAGTCCTCTGCCATTACCTCTCTCTAAACAACTATACCATCTCCATATATTTTGCAAAGTCACAAAACATTTTTCTCCAACTCCTGTTCCACTTCGTACTTAAATCTTTGCTAAGATTAATGTCTTCTCAATCTGCTAACCCCCTGATTATTCCTTTCCGGCTTCTCTTCCTCTTCTCGTGTTTTGAGATACCATTTCTGCGCATCTCAGCTGACTGCAGCATCCTACTGGTCATCTCAGCTGACTGCAGCATCCTACTGGTCATCTCAGCTGACTGCAGCATCCTACTGGTCATCTCAGCTGACTGTAGCATCCTACTGGTCATCTCAGCTGACTGCAGCATCCTACTGGTCATCTCAGCTGACTGCAGCATCCTACTGGTCATCTCAGCTGATTGCAGCATCCTACTGGTCATCTCAGCTGATTGCAGCATCCTACTGGTCATCTCAGGTGACTGCAGCATCCTACTGGTCAACTCAGCTGACTGCAGCATCCTACTGGTCATCTCAGCTGACTGCAGCATCCTACTGGTCAACTCAGCTGACTGCAGCATCCTACTGGTCATCTCAGCTGACTGCAGCATCCTACTGGTCAACTCAGCTGACTGCAGCATCCTACTGGTCATCTCAGCTGACTGCAGCATCCTACTGGTCAACTCAGCTGACTGCAGCATCCTACTGGTCAACTCAGCTGACTGCAGCAGCCTACTGGTCATCTCAGCTGACTGCAGCATCCTACTGGTCAACCTTCACTCCCAACCCTTGATGACTAGACAGCTCTGGACAGATCAGCCGAGCTGTGTGGGGGAAAGGGAGACAGTGTGGGGAGAGGAACTGAGTGTGGGGAGAGGGTGTGTGGGGAGAGGAACTGAGTGTGGGGAGAGGGTGTGTGGGAATATGGTGTGTGGGGAAGGGAGGGTGTATGTGGAGAAAGTGTGTGGGGAGAAGGAGGGTGTGTGGGGTTGTGGGGAGGTGAGGGGAGTGTCGAGAAGTGTTGGGTCGTTTGAGAGCATGTCACAGAATTTTACGGCTTAAAGGTGTACGTGAGAGAGTACAGGAATGTGTGGAAGAGAATGTATGTGGCTTATGAGTGTGTGTGTGTGTGTGTGTGTGGTGTGTGTGTGTGGTGTGTGTGTGTGTGTGTGTGTGTTGGTGTGTGTGTGTTGATGGTGTGTGTGTGTGTTGATGATGTGTGTGTGTGTGTGTTGATGGTGTGTGTGTGTGTGTGTGTGTGTGTGTGTTGGTGTGTGTGTGTTGATGGTGTGTGTGTGTTGATGGTGTGTGTGTGTATGTTGATGGTGTGTGTGTGTGTGTGTGGATGGTGTGTGTGTATGGTGGGTGAGGGTGTGTGTGTATGGTGGGTGAGTGTGTGTATGTATGGTGGGTGAGGGTGTGTGTGTGTGGTGTGGATGGTGTGTGGAGTGTGTGTGTGTGTGGGTGTTATGTGGATGGTGTGTGTGTGGTGTGGTGTGTGTGTGGTGTGGTGTGTGTATGGTGTGTGTGTGTTTGGTGTGTGTGTGTGTGGGGTGTGTGGATGGTGTGTGTGTGTGGGGTGTGTGGATGGTGTGTGTGTGTGTGGTGTGTGTGTGGATGGTGTGTTTGGATGGTGTGTTTGGATGGTGTGTTTGGATGGTTTGTTTGGATGTGGTGTGTGTAGGGTGTGTGATGTGTGTGGTGTACGTGTGTGGTGTGTGGATGGTGTGTGTGTGTGTGTGTGTGTGTATGGTGGGTGAGAGTGTGTGTGTGTGTGTGTATGGTGGTCGAGGGTGTGTGTGTGTATGGTGGTCGAGGTGTGTGTGTGTGTGTGGTGTGTGGGGGTGAGGGTGTGTGTGTGGTGTGTGGGGGTGAGGGTGTGTGTGTGTGGTGTGTGTGTGTGGTGGGTGAGGGTGTGTGTGTATGGTGGGTGAGGGTGTGTGTGTGTGTGGTAGTTAAGGGTGTGTGTGTGGTGGTTGAGGGTGTATGTGTGGTGGTTGAGGGTGTGTGTGTGGTGGTTGAGGGTGTGTGTAGTGGGTGAGGGTGTGTGTAGTGGGTGAGGGTGTGTGTGTAGTGGGTGAGGGTGTGTGTGGTGGGTGAGGTGTGTTTACCTGGAGTTTACCTGGAGAGAATTCCAGGGGTCAACGCCCCTGCGGCCTGGTCTGTGACCAGGCCTCATGTGTGTGGTGGGTGAGGGTGTGTATGTGGTGGGTGAGGGTGTGTATGTGGTGGGTGAGGGTGTGTGGGGTGAGTGCGGTGTGTGTGTGTGTGTAGTGGGTGAGGGTGTGTGTGGTGGGTGAGGGTGTGGTGAGTGAGGTGTGGTGGGTGAGGGGGCGGAGGGGGTCGCGATGTGTTACAAAGACGCTAAAGTTTTTAATTTATCCCTCAGCTTTAATATAACTTTTTCTGCTACTTGTTGCCACTCCAGCATGTTGCCAGTGAGAGGGAAGAGTGAGAGGGGAAGAGTGAGAGGGGAAGAGTGAGAGGGGAAGAGTGAGAGGGGAAGAGTGAGAGGGGAAGAGTGAGAGGGGAAGAGTGAGAGGGGAAGAGTAGAAGAGGAGAGGAAGAGTGAGAGGGAAGAAGGGAAGAGGAGGGGAAGAGTGAGAGGAAGAGGAGAGGGGAAGAGTGAGAGGGAAGAGTGAGAGGGAAGAGTGAGAGGGAAGAGTGAGAGGGAAGAGTGAGAGGGGAAGAGTGAGAGGGGAAGAGTGAGAGGGGAAGAGTGAGAGGGGAAGAGTGAGAGGGGAAGAGTGAGAGGGAAAGGAGGAAGGAGGGGAAGAGTGAGAGGGGAAGAGTGAGAGGGGAAGAGTGAGAGGGAAGAGGAGAGGGGAAGAGTGAGAGGGAAGGAGAGGAAGTAGAGGGGAAGAGTGAGAGGGGAAGAGTGAGAGGGGAAGAGTGAGAGGGGAAGAGTGAGAGGGAAGAGGAGGGGGAAGAGTGAGAGGGAAGAGTGAGAGGGGAAGAGTGAGAGGAAGAG
This sequence comes from Cherax destructor, assembly GCA_009830355.1. Taxonomy (NCBI): domain Eukaryota; kingdom Metazoa; phylum Arthropoda; class Malacostraca; order Decapoda; family Parastacidae; genus Cherax; species Cherax destructor. The sequence goes on from WNWK01000910.1 coordinate 112,176, forward strand.
AGAGGAAGTGAGAGGAGGAAGAGGAGAGAGGGAAGAGTGAGAGGGGAAGGAAGGGAAAGGAGAGGGAGAAGAGTGAGAGGGAAGAGAGTGAGAGGGGAAGAGTGAGAGGGAAGAGGAGAGGGGAAGAGTGAAGAGGGGAAGAGTGAGAGGGGAAGAGTGAGAGGGAAGAGTGAGAGGGGAAGAGTGAGAGGGAAGAGTGAGGGGAAGAGTGAGAGGGGAAGAGTGAGAGGGGAAGAGTGAGAGGGAAGAGTGAGAGGGAAGAGTGAGAGGGAAGAGTGAGAGGGAAGAGTGAGAGGGGAAGAGTGAGAGGGGAAGAGTGAGAGGGGAAGAAGTGAGAGGGGAAGAGGAGAGGGGAAGAGTGAGAGGGGAAGAGTGAGAGGGGAAGAGTGAGAGGGGAAGAGGGAGAGGGGGAAGAGTGAGAGGGAAGAGTGAGAGGAAAGTGAGAGGGGAAGAGTGAGAGGGAAGAGTGAGAGGGAAGAGTGAGAGGGAAGAGGAGAGGGAAGAGTGAGAGGAAGAGTGAGAGGGGAAGAGTGGAGAGAGTGGAAGAGTGAGAGGGGAAGAGTGAGAGGGAAGAGTGAGAGGGAAGAGTGAGAGGGGAAGAGTGAGAGGGAAGAGTGAGAGGGGAAGAGTGAGAGGGAAGAGTGAGGGGAAGAGTGAGAGGGAAGAGTGAGAGGAGGAAGAGGAGAGGGGAAGGAGGAGAGTAGGGAAGAGTGAGAGGGAAGAGTGAGAGGAAGAGGAGGGAAGAGTAGAGGGAAGAGGAGAGGGAAGAGTGAGGGAGGAAGAGCGAGAGGGGAAAGAGGAGATGGGGAAGAGTGAGAGGGAAGAGTGAGAGGGGAGAGGAGTGAGGGGAAGAGTGAGAGGGAAGAGTGAGGGGAAGAGGAAGAGAGAGTGAGAGGAAGAGAAGAGTGAGAGGAAGAGCGAGAGGAAGAGTAGAGAGGGGAGAAGAGGAGAGGGAAGAGAAGGGAAGCTGAGAGGGAAGATGAGAGAGGGAAGAGCTGAGAGGGAAGAGTGAGAGATGAGGGGAAGTAAGGAAGAGCGAAGGGAAGAGTAGGGAAGAGGAGAGAAGGGAGAGAAAGAGTGAGGGGAAAGGGAGTAGAGAGTGAAGGAAGAGTGAGGAGGGAAGAGTGAGGGAAAAGAGGTGAGGATGGGAAGAGTGAGGGAAGAGGAGGAGGAAAGAGTGAGCGGGAGAAGTAGTGAGGAGTGAGAGACAGTGAGGGAGAGAGCGAGGAGGAAGAGTGAGCGAGAGGGGAAGAGAGAGAAGAGTGAGGGGAAAGATGAGGAAGAGTGAGTGAGGAGAGAGAGCGAAGCGAGAGCGGGAAGAGCGAGAGGAAGAGCGAGAGGGAAGAGCGAGAGGGAAGAGTGAGGGGAGACAGGGAAGAACTGAGGGGAAGAGTGAGGAGGAAGAGTGAGGGGAAAGATGAGGAGGAAAGAGTGAGAGGGAAAGAGTGAGGAGGAAAGAGTGAGGTTGAGTGGAATTACAAGTGTATTTGACGGAAAAATTGTCAGCCTGAGCTGGGAGACTTCAGTAGTGTCAGCCTGAGCTGGGAGACTTCAGTAGTGTCAGCCTGAGCTGGGAGACTTCAGTAGTGTCAGCCTGAGCTGGGAGACTTCAGTAGTGTCAGCCTGAGCTGGGAGACTTCAGTAGTGTCAGCCTGAGCTGGGAGACTTCAGTAGTGTCAGCCTGAGCTGGGAGACTTCAGTAGTGTCAGCCTGAGCTGGGAGACTTCAGTAGTGTCAGCTGAGCTGGGAGACTTCAGTAGTGTCAGCCTGAGCTGGGAGACTTCAGTAGTGTCAGTCTGAGCTGGGAGACTTCAGTAGTGTCAGCCTGAGCTGGGAGACTTCAGTAGTGTCAGCCTGAGCTGGGAGACTTCAGTAGTGTCAGCCTGAGCTGGGAGACTTAGTAGTGTCAGCCTGAGCTGGGAGACTTCAGTAGTGTCAGCTGAGCTGGGAGACTTCAGTAGTGTCAGCCTGAGCTGGGAGACTTGAGTAGTGTCAGTCTGAGCTGGGAGACTTAGTAGTGTCAGCCTGAGCTGGGAGACTTAGTAGTGTCAGTCTGAGCTGGGAGACTTCAGTAGTGTCAGCCTGAGCTGGGAGACTTCAGTAGTGTCAGCCTGAGCTGGGAGACTTCAGTAGTGTCAGCCTGAGCTGGGAGACTTCAGTAGTGTCAGCCTGAGCTGGGAGACTTCAGTAGTGTCAGCCTGAGCTGGGAGACTTCAGTAGTGTCAGCCTGAGCTGGGAGACTTCAGTAGTGTCAGCCTGAGCTGGGAGACTTTAGTAGTGTCAGCCTGGAGCTGGGAGACTTCAGTAGTGTCAGCCTGAGCTGGGAGACTTCAGTAGTGTGCAGCCTGAGCTGGGAGACTTCAGTAGTGTCAGTCTGAGCTGGGAGACTTCAGTAGTGTCAGCCTGAGCTGGGAGACTTTAGTAGTGTCAGCCTGAGCTGGGAGACTTTAGTAGTGTCAGCCTGAGCTTGGAGACTTTAGTAGTGTCAGCCTGAGCTGGGAGACTTTAGTAGTGTCAGCCTGAGCTGGGAGACTTTAGTAGTGTCAGCCTGAGCTGGGAGACTTCAGTAGTGTCAGCCTGAGCTGGGAGACTTCAGTAGTGTCAGCCTGAGCTGGGAGACTTCAGTAGTGTCAGCCTGAGCTGGGAGACTTCAGTAGTGTCAGCCTGAGCTGGGAGACTTCAGTAGTGTCAGCCTGAGGTGGACTGATTACATCATAAGAACATAAGAAAGGAGGAACACTGCAGCAGGCCTGTTGGCCCATACTAGGCAAGTCCTTCACAACCCGTCCCACTAACAGAATATTTGTTCAACCCAATTTTCAATGCAACCCAAGAAATAAGCTTTGAAGATTCTATTAACTCAAGTGCGAGTCCCACTCAAATCCAACCCCTCTCACTCATGAATTTATCCAACCTAAATTTGAAACTACCCAAGGTCCTAGCTTCAATAACCCTACTAGGCAGACTGTTCCACTCATCAACTACCCTATTTCCAAACCAATATTTTTCCTACATCATATCTACATCTCTACTGTTTTTGCTGCCTCTGTATTCGACTGAAGAAGCCTACTGTGTAGGCGAAGCGTTTCAGAATAGATACCTGTTTCACACTAACACACAGCATCACTTACACCACTTACTGATACCACACACAACTGACACCACACACAACTGACACCACACACCACTTATCCAGCAGCATCTGGTGGCAACTTAAGTGTAGAAGAGACTGGCGTCCAACAAGTGCTGGTGGAGCCATAGAGGCAGCAATTTCCTCTGCACACTTTCATAAAAGTTTTGGGGGTGTCCTCAGCCCCTGCAGTGAAAATTCGATAACTTTGTGGAGGGTGGTGGAGGAGGGTGGAGGGGTGATGGAGGGATTGTGGAGTGATGGACGGGTGGTGGAGGGGTGGTTGAGGGTGGAGAGGTGATGGAGGGGTGATGAAGGATGGTGGAGGGTGATGAAGGAATGGTGGAGGGTGATGAAGGAATGGTGGAGGGTGATTGAGGGTAAAGTCTTTCATAACTCATTCAACTACAAATCACAGCTCATTCAACTAAAATCTCAGCTCATTCAGCCAAAGAAATCACATTTTATTCAACTATAAATCATAACTCATTCAACTATGCAAATCAAAATTGATGAAAAAAATTACATAAATCAAACCTCGGGGCTTCCCACCATCACTTCTACTCTATCCAACTGAAAACCAGTCAACTCCATTCTATTCTACAACCTTCTATTCTATCCAAACAGTCTTCGTCTATCCCACAATCTTCTAATCTGTCCTACAACTTTCCAATCTACACAACCTCCCAACCTATCTCACAACCTCCCAACCTATCTCACAACCTCCCAACCTATCTCACAACCTCCCAACCTATCTCACAACCTCCCAACCTATCTCACAACCTCCCAACCTATCTCACAACCTCCCAGCCTATCTCACAACCTCCCAACCTATCCACAACCTCCCAACCTATCCCACAACCTCCCAACCTATCCCACAACAACCCATTTCATCCAGCACCTTATCCATAACCCTCTCCACACTGGAACCCGCCTCTCCCTCACTACCATAAAGTCAAGGTTGCTTCAGTGTTTACCACAATCAGCTGAGGAAGCTCTTATCTTGTATTTCTTCACTCAAGTTCCAGTGATATTCATTATCCGTGTGTGATGGCTGCTTGTATACCGTGTGTTAGTTAGTTACCATTTTGTCCAAGGCACATGTCGATTAGACACTAGGCCTGTTGTAGACGAATGGTTCAGAAAACCGACGAGTTGATAAATTAGACACATATGCAACACTTGGGTATCTTTATTGTGAAACGTTTCGCCACACAGTGGCTTCATCAGTCCAATACAAAGCAGAAAGGTGTAAGGAGAGGAGGAGTTTGAGGTAATCAGTCCCTCGGCCTGGAGTCGATGTGTTCAGTCCATCAATCTGGTAGTAAGTACAGCATAGGGCAATGGAGGTGGCTTATATACTGTAGTCAGGTGAGGTGAAGCAGGAGGCGGGGTCATAGTGGTACCATCCACTAGTCGAAGTAGGTCTTCGTCCAAAGGTTGGACAAGTGTGGAAGAATTCGTTTGTATCAAGATCCCAAGATGTTGCTGTGTCAGACAGGATGTAGATGAATGGTTCAGAAAACAGACGACTAGTTAGTTACCATTTTGTCCTAGGCACATGTCGATTAGACACTAGGCCTGTTGTATATATGTGTGTGTGTGTGTGTGTACGAAACACTTCGAAATGTTTCGGCCCCGCCGGGAATTGAACCCGGACCCTCCGTGCGTAAAGCAGGAGCGCTAGCCACCATGCCATCAGGGCGACTGGTGTATGTGTGTGTACTCACCTAATTGTACTCACCTAATTGTGGTTTCAGGGGTCGAGACTCAGCTCCTGGCCCCGCCTCTGCACTGTCCGCTACTGGGTCTCTGCTCTCCCTGCTCCGTGAGCTCTATCATACCTTGTCTTAAAACTATGTATGGTTCCCGCCTCCACTATATCGTTCGCTAAACTATTCCACTTCCTAACTACTCTATGGCTGAAGAATTGCTTCCTAACATCCCTCTGACTCATCTGAGTCTTCAGCTTCCAGTTGTGTCCCCTTTTTTCTGTGTTTCCTCTTGGAACATCCTGTCACTATCTACCTTGTCGATTCCCGCAGTATTTTGTATGTCGTTATCATGTCTCCTCTAACCCTTCTGTCCTCCAGTGTTGTTAGTCCTATTTCCTCAACCTTTCTTCATAAGGCAGTCCCTGAGTTGTGGAACTAGCCTTGTCGCAAACCTTTGCACTTTCTCTAATTTCTTGACGTGCTTGACCAGGTGTGGGTTACATACTGGTGGTGCATACTGCAGTATGGGCCTGACGTACACGGTGTACAGAGTCGTGAATGACTCCTTACTTAGGCACCCATATGCTGCAGAAGGCACCCATATGCTGCAGCAGTTATTTATTTAATGTGTACATCAGATGTGCTCGGTATGATAACTGAAGGTCCTTGAGTAGGTTTAGCAGTCATTGACCCCCTCTAACCTGTACTCCATCTGCTGTCTTCTTTGTCCTTCCCCAAACTTCTTGACTTTGTATTTGGTGGGGTTAAACTCCTGGAACCATTTGTCAGAACAGGCTTCGAGCCTGTCCATTTCTCTTTGTTGCCTTGCCTGATCCTCGTCCTCATTAGTTTCAAGTTGCCTGAAAACACTAATACATCTTAGTCTATTCCTTCAGTCATGTCATTCACCCATACAAGAAACACCACTGGTCTTAGGACTGATCATTTTGGAACCCCACTCGACACTTGCACCCATTCCGACACCTCGTCACGGACCATCACTCATTGTTTCCTTCCTGTCAGATATTTCTGGATCCATTGAAATGCTTTTCCTGTTATTCCTGCCTGCTCCTCTAGCTTTTGTACATGCTCTTTTGAACTACTGTGTCAAAAGCCTTCTTATAGTCCAAGTTGACCCCTGGAATTCTCTCCAGGTAGACTCCAGGTATAAAAGAGAAAAATGTAGCTTATGAGAGTTTTTTACAAAACAGAAGTGATAATAGAAGAGCAGAGTATATTTAGAGTAAAAGAAAGGTGAAGAGAGTGGTGAGAGAGTAGGTTTGTGACACAGGATTTTCCATTTGTGAAACTGTGTTGGTTGTCATATATTACGATTGTTGTTAGTGATGCAAGCACTGCCTTTGCGCTCTCTCTCACGCTCTTTGTTAGGACCCATGTACCCATGTAGAGATATCATCTGATTGCTCCACCTTCGAAGTATCTAACTCACCTAGCAGATTCTTCACCTCCTTGGTTTGTGCATTGTATCAAACACTAGTGTACTCTACTGTCTCGATTTGGTGAAAACTTTTCTGTCTCTAAGAATACACATTTAAATCTCATGCTGATCTCTTCACATACTTCCTGGTTATTCATTATGAACCTTCTTTCCTCAGCCTGATTACTTGGTCCTTGACTGTTGTTTTCCTCCTGATGTGGCTGAATAACAACTTTTGGGTCGGATTTCGCTTTCGATGCTGTGTTATTTTCAGACTGCCACAGGGACTCCGTCCTCATCCATGCATACTCGTTTCTGGCTTTTCGGCTCACCTCCTTATTTTCCCCAGTTCTTTGCATGTATTTTTTTCATGCAAAAGCTCATTTGGCTTTGGCGTCTCTACACTTCCGGGTAACCATGAGCTCACTCTGGTTTTCCCATTGTTTCTGTTGCTCCTGGGTACAAACCTCTAATAAGCTTCCCTGCACTTCCTGACTACATGTTCCATCATGTCATTCACTGTCTTTTCCTTTAGTTCTCTTTCTGACCTGCACCTCTTACGAGAATTGCCTCATACTTGTGTAGTTTTCTTTTTGAAGCTTGGCTTCTCATCGTCCTATACTGCTTCACTCTATACTGTTAATTCTGCAAGGTATTTGAAATTCAGAACTATGTGATCACTAGAGCTGAGTAGCCTTTCATACGTAATATGTAGGTACACTACACATCTACCATCACTACACTACACATCTACAATCACTACACTACACATCTACCATCACTACACTACACATCGACTATCACTACACAACACATCTACACCTACTATGTTGGGACCAATGTGTGTATGTGTGGTTTGTTAGATGTCAAAGGCACTTGGCCTGTAGTGTAGAAGTGTCTGGCAGTGATCTTGTACCTGTGTAGTATGTAAATATTGTGTTTGGTGTTTGTGTACTTCCAAATATATACATATCTATGATGCAATAAGAACACAGTGAACAGGTGATATCACAATATGCAAAACAACCACTGTGAAAAAATAATAAACTTCATAGAGTTTTCTTAATTTCTCACATTATCAAAACTTGTCCTTGATAATGTGAGAAATCATGACAGCGCTTGGATGTTTACTCTTTTTTTCAGAGTGGTTACTTTGCATATTTATCCAATATGTTTGCATGGGCCAAGTCTTAGCTCCTGGCAGCCCAGAGTCTAATTGCTGCTTGAAAAAAATCCCTCCACTTCGTCCACAAGATTCTGATTCCTGACCTCCCAGAGGCCGAAGAATTAATTCCCTACATCCCTGTCTCTCATCTGTGTCTTTGACTTCTAAACTTTCCCTCTGGTACCGATTTCCTTCCTCTCGAACACTTTATCCCAGCCAAACTTGTAAATTTTTCTGAATATTTAGTTGGTTCCTGGCTTGTCTCCACTGGGTCTTCTCTCTTGTGATGTCAAGTTAAATTATTCTTCCATTTCCTATTCCCGTTGCATTGCATTCGCAAACTCTTTCATCCCTGGTAAGCTTCCTTCTATTATATCTAGTTTCTCGTATTGCTTACTTGCTATTTTTTCCTCAAGGTATTCGAAATTCAGTACTGTAATGTGGCTAACACAGACATCGCTCATACTTTCCTTCCTCAGTATCACATGCACTTAGAGCAAATACTAGTCTCAATCTTACTGGCTAATCCCAGTCTCTCTTGTTGTGTTCATGACATGTTGAAGATTCTCAGCACAACCTCCATTATCTTAGCCCTTCAGTAAGCTTATGTAGGTACTAGCACACACAAGTACTGTTAAACGAATCTAGGTGACTACAATTATCATACATAGTAACGTGTGTAAGTTATATAGGATAGCCCCAAAAAAGTCAGATGAAGTGACTTATTTCCATCTGGGTCATTATCAGCTTGTTTCTGGTCCCTTGTGGGTGCTAAGTCTCCCAGTGTGTTTATGGTGACGTATCATATGTTTAGGAGTTTTGCCTTGGCCATATGGGTTCTTATTACTTCCACTATGGTGTCAACCATTGCTTTACTGTTGTATATTAAGGTCTTTCTCTTCTATTATTTAGTGGTGGGTCGTAGGTCACTACTACTACTTTGGGTTACCCACTCTTCACTGTCTCTGTTATGTAGTGATTAAATTTATATTTATTCCTTTCATTTCTTCGAAAAACTATTCTTCATCCCCTGTTTTCTCATTTTCCTGATATCTTGCAAGGGGCGCATCTACTATTAGATGCGCCCCTGGCAAGGGGCTTAGGGTCCCTAATCCCGGAGGTGTCCCAGAAACGACTTTAGTCAACATTGCTTAAAATTTTGGGGTCTACTGTATGGGAAGGGTTTTTTAAGTACAAAAAAATCATGAACAAATGGAACAAAGCTTCAGCTATACACACAACCTATGTTTACAACAGGAAAATAATTGAAGCGGCTTTATTTGAGGGGTCGGAACATTTATTCTCCCGAAGGCAGCAATGGAGACCAATCTCCCCTTCAAACTTACATTGAAGGGACATATTCCGGCACCAAACTAAACAAACCAGAGTTAAAAAGACAGTGGCAGATCATTTTCATATGTTCTCAGATCTCAAATGGAAGAGTCCGCTTTCTGCAGTGTTTATTGCTTTCAACCCCAGTATGTTCTATTTCTCAAGTCTTGTAAACAATCTAGTGAAGATCCTTGTTGGGGGGTTCAAGCATACGGACATTTTTCATTTTTTTTATTTAAATATGCGATGCCTTTCAGTAATTACAAATACACGCACACATGAGTTTATATATATATATATATATATATATATATATATATATATATATATAAACACTGATCTCTGGCCGAGGAGACTCGAACCTACGAACCTCATGACAAGGTCGCAGTGCTTACCGACCGTACACACTGGTCCAATACCTTGGCATCCAGCTTGCAGACGTTATTCTAAGGCAGCCAGCTTTCAGGCAGGAAGGCTTACAGCTTTTCATCTCATCCTGCATGCATCGACACAACTAGAGATTTTACAATGCTAGGGAATTCGCAAGAAGGGGAAATATTCACAAACACTGATCTCTGGCCGACGGAGAAAGCTGGATGCCAAGGTATTGGACCAGTGTGGTACGGTCGGTAAAGCACTGCGTACCTTGTCATGAGGTTCGTAGGTTCGAGTCTCCGTCGGCCAGAGATCAGTGTTTGTGAATATTTCGCCTGCTCTGCAATTCCTAGCATTGTAAAAATCTCTAGTTGTGTCGATGCATGCGGGGATGAGATGAAGCTGTAAGCCTTCCTGCCTGAAAGCTGGCTGCCTTGGAATAACGTCTAGCGAAAGCTGGATGCCAAGGTATTGGACCAGTGGTACGGTCGGTAAAGCACTGCGTACCTGTCATGAGTTCGTAGGTTCGAGTCTCCGTTGGCCAGAGATCAGTGTTTGTGAATATTTCGCCTGCTCTTGCGAATTCCTAGCATTGTAAAAATCTCTAGTTGTGTCGATGCATGCAGGGATGAGATGAAAAGCTGTAAGCCTTCCTGCCTGAAAGCTGGCTGCCTTGGAATAACGTCTAGCGAAAGCTGGATGCCAAGGTATTGGACCAGTGTGGTATGGTCGGTAAAGCACTGCGTACCTTGTCATGAGGTTCGTAGGTTCGAGTCTCCGTCGGCCAGAGATCAGTGTTTGTGAATATTTCGCCTGCTCTTGCGAATTCCTAGCATTGTAAAATCTCTAGTTGTGTCGATGCATGCAGGGATGAGATGAAAGCTGTAAGCCTTCCTGCCTGAAAGTTGGCTGCCTTGGAATAACGTCAAGCGAAAGCTGGATGCCAAGGTATTGGACCAGTGTGGTACGGTCGGTAAAGCACTGCGTACCTTGTCATGAGGTTCGTAGGTTCGAGTCTCCGTTGGCCAGAGATCAGTGTTTGTGAATATTTCGCCTGCTCTTGCGAATTCCTAGCATTGTAAAAATCTCTAGTTGTGTCGATGCATGCAGGGGATGAGATGAAAAGCTGTAAGCCTTCCTGCCTGAAAGCTGGCTGCCTTGGAATAACGTCTAGCGAAAGCTGGATGCCAAGGTATTGGACCAGTGTGGTACGGTCGGTAAAGCACTGCGTACCTTGTCATGAGGTTCGTAGGTTCGAGTCTCCGTCGGCCAGAGATCAGTGTTTGTGAATATTTCGCCTGCTCTTGCGAATTCCTAGCATATATATATATATATATATATATATATATATATAATATTGAAATTCAGAAATACAAACATCACAAATGGTAAATTCGCATCACCTGCCTCCGTTAAATTTCACTTCTGACCAAATTTGGTTCCCTGCGTGAGATTTGTTCCGTGAAATTAGTTCCATTGTGCCATGTTGTGTGTATTTTTGACTGGTGGAGGGGGGAAGTGCGGTATAAATAGATGCGAGGGCCGTTTGAGGCACTTTACCTCACCGAATATTGCTGGTGGTGTTGATGTATCTGGGGAGACTTGCGTCTCTGTTGATACTGTTGTTGATACCTGTTGATACTGTTGTTGATACTGTTGTTGATACCTGTTGATACTGTTGTTGATACCTGTTGTGATACTGTTGATACCTGTTGTGTTGTTGATACCTGTTGCAGTGCTGTTGTTGATAACTGTTGTTGATAACTGTTGTGATACTGTTGTTGATACCTGCTGTTGTTACCTGTTGTGATACTGTTGTTGATACCTGTTGTGATACTGTTGTTGATACCTGTTGTGATACTGTTGTTGATACCTGTTGTGATATTGTTGATACCTGTTGTGATACTGTTGATACCTGTTGTGATACTGTTGTTGATACCTGTTGTGATACTGTTGTTAACACGTGATACTGTTGCCATTATTGCAATTATTGATCTTGTTGCAAGATCCGCATGGGCCAGTAGGCCTGCTGCAGTGTTCCTTCTTTCTTATGTTCTTACTGTTGCTACCGTTGCTGTTACTGTTCTTCCAGATTCTGTTCTTAGTTTCGTTGCTGCTGTTGTAGCTACTGTTCTTCTTGTTGTTTATACTGTTCTTGCTGTTGTTAGAACTGTAACAATGTGCTGTTGTTGCTACTACCGTTATTTCTGTTGTTACTACTGTTGTAGCAACTGTTGTTACTAATTTACTACTTTTGGCTGTTGCTTTTCCTATCGCTATTTCTGTTGTTAGTGCTGCTATTGTTACTGGTACTACCGTTATTACTGTTGCTGTTTATTATTTTTGCTACTGTCATTACTGTTGCTGTTATTTCTGTTGATACTGATATTACTGTTGCTGATGTTATTGTTGCTGCTGTTTATTACTGTTGCAACTGCTCCTTCTGGTGTTGCTAATGTTTAAGTTATTTGTTGCTTGTGATGCTGACACTGTTAGTGCTGTTGATAGTGCTGCTGTTATTTGCAACTGTTATTTTTACTATTTTGGAACTTTCATTACTGTTAATACTATTGTTGGTGCTGTTGCTACTGTTATTAATATTATTACTGTTCCTTTCGCTGTTACTGTTATTGCTACTATTTTCTCTACTGTTTTTGCTACCAAAATTGTTACACCTGAAGCTTTACTAAATGGTCCAAGTCAGACCGAAACGTCGTCGTAACCTTCCCACTACTGTTGTTGCTACTGGTGTTGCATCTGCAACTACTGGTGCATGATATTCGAACTCCACAAAATTTGACTTTTTTTCTAAATTTTAATTTATCACCACAATACCAGCAACTGGATACTTCTTATATATATATATATATATATATATATATATATATATATATATATATATATATATATATATATATATATATATATATACACACACACACGCCTGTCGGCGTGGAGGAGGAGCCAGTTTGTGGTTCTCCAAATATTTTGTGCATAAACGAAGACCCAACATGGTTGGCAAGGGCCAATTTCGGCACACATCATCGTCAGTACCCACCGGAGATTACAGAGTCGTGACAATCCTCTGCATCAGACCGTTGTTTCTGTATCAGTGAAAGTGCAGTGTGCATGTGGGGAGTTGAGGAGGAGTAGTGGTGGTGTTGAGGGGATCCTGCCAGCGGAGATGTGGAGGAGGTTTGTTTACCCTCTGTGTTCGGCCCGGGTGGGGAAGGGAGGTAAGTGGTCGCCCAGGACTCCGTCATTGGATGCTGAACAGAAGAACACCTTGGATAACAGTGAGAACATGGTGATTAGTGTGCCAAATGGCGAGGGTTTCCCTAAATGGAATGATAAATATATAACAATTAGCAAAAGTTAATCAGTGATGTGCATCTTCAGTGGACAGATAGGGCCACTCTCCTGGCCCCCATCCTGGTCCCCTCCCCACATCTCAGTCTAGGCCTACTGACTTCCTGACCAAGGGTGTTGCCGTTTACTGGCCCACCAATTACTCACACTACCACTAGCTACTTCCCCACCGTCATCACCCATGCATCCATGCTGTACTTCACCCATTACCCCACAGCTGGCACCCTCCCACCCCCACGATGTCAGCAATGTCAGCAATTCCGGGTTCCCAGGAATCTCCACGACAGAGCCAACAATATAATAATAATATCTTTATTTCTACAAGTACATGTACAAGGTATACAGACCATAGCTGGCATCAATGACATACTACTATATAGAAAGCCTCTTGTTATGCTGAGCATTTCCCGCAAATAAGGTCAGTGTCCCAGGATGCGACCCACACCAGTCCACTAACACCCAGGTACCCATTTTACTGATGGATGAACATAGACAACAGTAAAGGAACACGCCCAATGTTTCTACCCTGGCTGGGAATCGAACCCAGACTTTCGCCGTGGGAATCGAGAGCTTTAGCCACCAGGCCACCAGAGCCACAATGCCATGGAATCCGTCCACGAGGCATCTGCCAGAAGTGCCACAGTGAATGTGCACTCAATACCTCAACTGGCAACGTCTGTGTGTGTTGTGGGGGTTCTTTGCATAGATTTGGTAATATAATTAAAGATGAGCTTGGTTGTTGGTAGCGTTTAATGAGGCGTTAGATATATGGGAGCTGAGAGCTTAGGCTTAGCCGTCCGGCTGCACTGCCTATCTCAGTGGAACTGTCCTGCAGGCCCGCACGGCACTGGGGCGTTCAAAAGGCAGGCCTATGATTGGCTATTGCCAGATCACATGGGCAGAGGTTGGTGATCATGTGAACAGCTATGGTGCAGCTGTTAGAAATACGAACCGTACACGTGCACACAATGGATGTCTAGGCTCCATGAGGGCTCCAAATGGGAACAACCAACACGCCCTCCCAGCAGACAGAGCTGACAGCCACCCTGACTTCACCTCTACAGAGGATCTAAAATCTGCAATCAAATTAACATCCACCAGGACGCTGATACACATTCCCAAAGCAGCTCGCCATGAAGCTGCCAGCAAATTCGCTGACCTCTTGAAGAGTCAACGATGCTCCTGCAAACAACGGATCCTGGCACAACCTACTGCTATTTGGCAATGCCTGTTTGGCTGTTCCACCAAGGAGGGACAAGTCACTAGCAACATCTGTTATTAGGGCAATAAATACGTTCTTTAGAGCTGACAACCTCGTCCGTCTCCCCTTAGGACGACAAACACTCGCTGGGCAAATGCCAACAACAGGACACCTGACACCTCAAAAATCAGAGCCCAAATAAACAAAAAAAAAAAGAAGAGGGTAATACTATTGGAGCACTGAGGCTTATAACCAGTGAGGATACCATTGCTCCTTAGGACGTCATTACAGCACAAGCCCTGAAGGACAAACATCCACCCAGGGCTCCCAGTACCAACATTGACCTCCCTGACATTGCAGCAGGTGAAGAAACTTTAACTTTACAGGACGCTGATGTGTATAAAGCTGCTTTGTCATTTCCACAAGGTTCTGCAAGAGGTTTCACTGGTTTAAGGCCACAACACTTAAAACAAATGCTCAATCCAGCACTTGGTGAGGTTTTGGAGAGGTTGCTGTCTGAACTCACCAAATTTTCCAATGTGTGCCTGGCTGGCAGTGTCCCAGAGGCCATCAGACCCCTTTTCTTTGGTGCCTCACTATGTGCCCTCCAGAAAAAGGATAAAGGAATGAGGCCCATTGCAGTGGCAACACCCTTCGGCGCCTAGTCGCCAAGGCTGCAGTAAGAATGATGAGTCAAGATGCTGCCTCAATGTTGAAACCAACTCAGCTCGGTTTTGGTGTTCAACAAGGCTGTGAAGCAGCTGCCCACACAGCACGAGTATACATCAACATGTCCAATGAAAAAGCCTTGATCAAGTTGGACTTTGCCAATGCTGCTCTCCAAGGGATGCTGCTCTCCAAGCAGTCTCTAGACACTTCCCTTCCCTCTATCCCTTCATCGTGTTATAATGTGACTTCTAAACTATTGTTTGGGGACCATGAAATTGACTCATGTGAGGGTGTGCAACAGGGGGACCCACTTGCCACCATTCTATTCTGTCTGATCATCAAAGAAATCACAAAAGTGCTCTCCAGTGAGCTCAATATCTGGTTCTTGAAAGATGGTACTCTAGCTGGCACTACAGATATCTCCTAGGGGACAGAAAAATTAAAGACATGGGATACAGCCTGGGCCTATCTTTAAACCCCACCAAATGTGAAATAATTTCTACAAATTGACAGATGATCCAGAATATTAGTGCTGTTTTACCAGGAGAACGAGCCATTGATCCAGCCAACAGCACTCTCCCTTGTGCTCCTCTTGGGCCCAATGTCATTGATCTGATCCTAGAAAAGCATCTCAGACCTCAGGACGATGTAAGGCAGGATGAAAGACATCGATACACATGATGCCTTCTACCTGAGTAAGTAGAAGGCATTATTGACAGGTGCCTGTCAATGCCAAAACTTACCTACTTCCTGAGATGCTCCCCAGCCTTCATCAGTCCGGAACTCAAGGTATATGATTCCTACTAAGACCATGCTAGAGACTGCATTGAATCTTTCCCTTGAAGATGGACAGTGGTTGAAAGCTTCACTTCCAGTCAGGTTTGGGGGGCTGGAGTACGCAAATCCTCCCAGACTGCCCTACCAGCTTTCCTATCCTCTTCCATAGCATCAATCGAGTAAAACAAATTCTTCCGGACAACCTCAGTGACTCAGCAGGAATACAGGACCCTAGCTACGCTGGTGTCATCACTGAATGGGAGACTCTTGCTGCTCCAGCACCAAAACCTAGTGCAGCACTGGCCTACAATCAAGTTGGAATGGCCCCATTGCTAAAAAGTAACTTGCCAACATTCTTAGGGCTATAATATCAGACAGGGAGACTGCCCGTCTCCAAGTTGGGAGTGCACTTCACTCTGGGGACTTCCTCCAAACAGTTGCCATTTCAGCAATGGGAACACGCCTAGACCCTAAGTGGCTCTCCGAATTGTTGCCCTAATTCACACGGAATATACATGTATTTGTGGCGATGCGCAAGGTGACTAGTATAGTCTATATGGTCTTAACTGTTCCAAAACCAAGGCTGGAATGCAAGACACAATGAAGCCAAGGACATCATAAAGAGAACCCTTGCTACAGCTGGATGCCCAGCCGAGAGCCCCGATCACTAGCAGCCAACAATACCCACAACCCAGCAAACCACCCTGATGGGATCACCATCTATCCTTGGAAGAATTGCAAGCTCTTAGCATGGGACTATACCTGTGTGTCGACACTGGCTGACACCTACATCCATCACAGTGTCGGGCGACAGGGAGGAGCTGCTGACCACAGGGAGGAGTACAAGATCGGCAAGTACAGGGACATAAGCCAACAGTATCAATTTGTCCCAGTGGGATCAGAGACCTTGGGATCATGGGGAAAAAAATCCACACGTTTCCTTAAAGAACTGGGTTCCAGACTCAACACCACCAGGGAACCAAGGGCAGCCACTTTCATGTTCCAGCGCCTCAGCGTGGCCATCCAGATGGGAAATGCATGCTGCATACTGGGGTTGCATCCAGCTTTGAAGGAGATTCATAATCTTTTATATATTGTACCAATGTATCCATGTTTGTGTTCTCTCAATGTATTCTGTCTATTAATAAAGTTCACATAGAATATAGGGGGGTGGTAAAAGAAAATATTCAAACAGCTCCGGGAGAACCTCGAGTTTTCCCTGAGGTACGTTTATTGTCTTCTTGAGGATGAGGCTCCCCAGTAAAGTTCTAGAGGTGGTACTCCTATATTTTACACACACACACACACACACACACACACACAATATATATATATATATATATATATATATATATATATATATATATATATATATATAATGAAGAAAACACTATGAAAAATAGAAGAATTCCAGCTTCGTGACTACTCACATTATCAAGGAACTATAATGTGAGTAGTCACGAAAGCGTTAATTCTTCTATTTTTCATAGTGGTTTTCTTGCATATTTTGATATCACCTGTTTACTGTGATCTTTTTTGCATATATATATATATATATATATATATATATATATATAGTATGATGAATAAATAAACATCAAAGCAGTTGAAAATATATTCAATATATCTTCAGTCATCTTCATCTAAAATCCAAACAGTTTTGGAATATCAAGCTCCTTCATTTTCTCTCTCTTCTCTCTCTCTCTCTCTCTCTCTCTCTCTCTCTCTCTCTCTCTCTCTCATAAGGTTAGATTCATGATGAAGCGGAACAGGTATGTCCTGACTCTGGTCTTGGTCTTTTGGTCACCAAACCAATGAAGAGTTGTTGTTGTTTTTTCATGTTTTCCGCTCGCTCATTTTTCCCTCTCTTCCTCTCCCTTGCAACTCTCCCCACCATCGCTTCATAAGTTCA
The DNA here is from genome assembly GCA_009830355.1 of Cherax destructor. NCBI lineage: Eukaryota > Metazoa > Arthropoda > Malacostraca > Decapoda > Parastacidae > Cherax > Cherax destructor. Next base: position 129,259 of record WNWK01000910.1, read on the forward strand.
ACCTCAAAATTCCCATAGGCTCATCTCCCCAGCTTCATCTCCACAGCCTCATCTCCCTCACCTTTCTTTCCCCACCACCCTTTCACCCCCCACCTCTACCACATCAGCACACCCCCTCATCCCCACTCTTCCCCACCACAAACCCCCTACCACCTTCCCCACCACAAACCCCTTACCACCTTCCCCACCCACTACCGTCATCGCTGAAACTCCAAATCCAATTAAACTTTGCTCACCCTCTCTGTTGTGATTCGGTGTCAATGGACAAGTTTTGGGAGAGGCGGTTGTCTCCCTCGCTGATCTGATTTCCGCCACTCTGATTGGATAATACCTGCTGGTGAAAATACTCGACTGTCAGAAATATTCTGGCTGGCAGCTGCCTCTGATTGTGATGATTTGATGGCTGTGTTGTTGTACAGCTTTTAAAACAAAAATTTACTGAAGTTTGTGTGTGTTATATATATATATATATATATATATATATATATATATATATATATATATATATATATATATATATATATATATATATATATATATAATGTCGTCCCTAATAGGTAAAACTCTTCAAAAGTCCTTTCTAAAAATTTCTCTTATATGTTTAAAGATATATTTTTTCATTAATGTTAATGTAAAAATTTAAAATTTTGCACCAAAAGAATCTTAGAAAACTTACCTAACCTTATTATTACAAGCTCAATTTAATTTAGCCTAATCCAACTAAATATAGTTTAGATAAGTTTACAATAATTTAATAATAAACAAACGCGATGAAATATATTTTTTTCGTTAGGTTCAGAATGATTTTTGCGAAATTATTGCATACACAAATTTTCGCTTGTCTTATATGGCAAGAAGAGCGTTGCTATTTAAGCCAAAATCGCAAGTTTTACCTAATCGGCACGACATTATATATATATATATAATGTAAAACAACCACTGTGAAAATAGTGTAATTCCAAGCGATTTCGTGAAAAATTTCGAAAGCCCTTGGAATTTCACTATTTTTCCTAATGGTGGTTCTGCATATTGTGATATCACCTGTTTACTGTGATTTTATTGCATATATATGTTTATTTATTTTATAAGAGTAAACAGTAGGGTGGACGAAGGGCTCAAACCGCTGTCGGTAAATTGACGTCCGACGCGCTACCGTCTACGCTAACCCAGGTCTCTAATAGGAAGGATTCTGAGGTAATACTGAATTACATTGTTAGATGCACCAAGTGTAACCCAACTAGACTCCTTCACTCGGCCCAGGAGCTTTAACAGTAGATCTTTTCTTATCCCCCTTAAGGCCACATCGTCTATGACTACTGTTAAAGCTCCTGGGACGTAAATATATAAAAATTGCTCAAGGCTTTGTCTCAGACCTTGCCGCGGGGGCGTTGACCCCCGAAACTCTCTCCAGGTACAAAAAAACATAGATTATAAACTAAGAAGGCAATCTGCAAATGTAGATTTATAGAACAAACAATTGTCTACAATATATTGAAGTTAATCGCTCTAGTATTTGCTTTATTTTTTTGAGATCCCCTACAACAAGAGTGGTATTACACCTTCACACTGAAGGGTCCGGACACCCACTGAGCAAGTGTGACGTATTTAACTTAACTAAATACAGAAACGCAAGTGTTGCCATTGTTTATAAATCTCGATTCGTGTATTTTCATGTATTTTATATCATGCAACAGAAAAAAATGTGAATTAATGCATAATATGCATACGTATATAGTAATACATAATATACATAGTAATACATATTGTTATACTTGTAATACATAATATACCGACATAGTTCACTGAGGCTTAATATATCTTAATTTTCAGTACGTGGAAAAAGGTAGCGAAATTTTTTAAAATTTAATGGTATGAAGACTTAATTGTTGCTCAGTCATAAGAGAATTCTATAATACTATTACTAATTTTTTTTTCCCAAAAATTTCTTTGCCAATTCTCAAAGATGGTACATAATAGGCTCTCTTGGTACAGAGAAAATCTTCCACGATTCCATTGCTTAACTACTAGTTGTGAGTGAGAAGGGTTGGATTCCAGAGGGACTTACTTATCGTGGAGCAGTAGGCCCTCTGCAGTGCTCAGTTTCTTGCCCTCTTACTTCTACTAGTGGTCCCCGCCTCCTGCAATGTCATCGAGACCTTCACGTCTCACCTCCAGCAGTATTTAAAGCTCTATTCTTTGCTTCAGCTTCACATTGTTCCAGACTATGGAGCTGAGCACTTCTCCAGGCTGAGGGACTGACCACCTCAAAAACTATTCCTCCATGGTTCATGGACTGATAACATCTTTATTTTGCTGCAATGTCTGCCGCCTCTGTATTTGACTGAAGAAGCCTACTGTGTAGACGAAACGTTTCAGTCAACAATAAAGATACCCAACTACTACTATTACTACTGCTACAGTCTTCTGAAGACCACAAACAGCCCCAAATCTTGTCTACTAGCAGTGAGAGCACCTCATGCTGGGGAACTCTTCTTTCTTGTCTGAGGAACTCTTCTCGACCCCTCACGTTATTTACATTGCCATAGTTCTTGTATCTTCATCACAATGTCAACACACCAATTATATCTCCATGGTCTTATAAAGTGACAAAGCTCTGGCTCACCTGTGTGTTAAATGCGTCTAGGTCATTCAGGATTAGCTAGGAGAGGTTAATGAGGTTTCAAGCCTATCCAGCTGCACTTACTCTTCACTCACAAGTAAGCGAGCCATGTCTGTATACCCGTCAAGTGTAAGCAGGTGCTTGTAAAAGCTAACAGTGACTCCTCACCGCGCCACACCTGGTGCTTCCAGAGATCACTGTGGTACATCCTTGAATTTACCCTCACATGTGACTCAACCCACGGAACGGGTGAGGTTTAAACCCCATGGCAAGTGATTCCTAAGATTCCCAGGACCGAACTCAAAGTTGAACCAAGATACCCAGAGACACAGATGAACTCCAGACACCGACTCTCTCTCACGCTCTCCCTTCATCCGACAGGTGAAACCTTCCCCGTGTAAATGGACACTTAAGTGCAACAAATGTGACATTTTTACTGTGGCAACGTTTCGCTCTCCAAATTAGTTACACTTGTGTCCTTTCACCTGACATATTGTCTTCTACCATCATTATTACGAAACTTTAGAAACATTAGCCCGTCACAATTTAAGTCGTGATCATACGAGACTCAGCAACAGCGAACAATAACATGTAATCGAATTGATCCCTGACAGGGTTATCTCTGCCAGTCAGTTATTATGCCAGGCAGAAATTCAGGAAAAACACATTAACGACATATACACAATCACTATAATAAACACGACACAACAATATGAAAAAAAAGCAATAAAATTATTCACCTCAGTTTAAATAAAATTCTAGTTTTGCGCATTACTAGGCTAACGAGAATATATATATATATATATATATATATATATATATATATATATATATATATATATATATATATATATAATCTATACAGTACACGAGGTGAGAGATAAATGTCTAGTACATATTGTTACATCTTTGTCACTGATTATAATGCGAAAATCTCATCCAGCTCTTCCGAGCTGGTGCGCGTGCCCAGAATACAGCATGCATTACCCTCTGAACAGCAGCGCTGAGTCGCTGGAACAGAAAACTAGCTGCCCTGGGATCCCTAGTTACCCGTTGAGTCTTTTGCCCAGCTCCTTGAGGAACTTAGATGCACTCTTCCCCCATGAGCCAAGGGTCTCTGAGCCTATGGGAACAAACATATAATGATGGGCAAGTTCTCCATATATTCTCGACTTCTGGGACTCCCTGAAGGTGGCAGCAGCCCTCCTTCCTCCCTGGTGTACTGGAGATAGGTATCAGCCAAGGTAGACGCACATGTGTAGTCCCACACCACCTGCTTGCCGTCTGTCCAGGCTTGAAGGGTGATACCATCTGGACGCTTTTGGTTGCCATCAGATCTGCATAGTTGGGGTGGTTCCCTTACTGCTGGGCATCCGGCTGTTGTGAGGCTCCTCTTGATAATGTTATTAACCTCTTCATGTCTTGCAATCTTTCCTCGGATTTACGACACAAGACCATGGTACCCGAATCGGTCTGCTGCTTCATTGCCACAAATACACCTGTGTTCGGCGAGAATAGGGGCGGCAAGTCGAAGGGCAACACCAATGCGGATGGTCTGTGGGTCGAGGCGTGTGCCAAGGCTGGAGTTGGGAACAGCCAAAAGAAAGTCCCCTGCATGAGGAGCTCTCACTGCAAGGAGGCGGGCTCTATCCTTCCCTGACACACTCTGAAGCATTGCTGAGGCTATATTCTCTACTATTGGGCCATCCCAGTGCGACTGTTTGTAGTTGTTGGGGGGAGCAGGCCTGGTTTCAGAGCCGATTAGGTAAAACTTGCGATTTTGGCTTAAATAGCAACGCTCATCTTGCTATATAAGACAAGTGAAAATTTGTGTATGCAATAATTTCGCCAAAATAATTCTGAACATAACGAAAAAAAAATATTTAATTGTGTTTGTTTATTATTAAATTAATGTTAACGTATCTAAAATATATTTAGTTGGGTTAGGTTAAATTAAATTGCGCTTGTTGTAATAAGGTTAGGTAGGTTTTCAAAGTTTCTCTTGGTACAAAATTATAAATTCTTACATTAACATAAATGAAAAAAATATATCTTTAAACGTATAAGAGAAAAATTTAGAAAGGACTTAATTTTAGATGAGTTCTTGCTAATTGACCAGTTTTACCTAATCGGCACGACAAATATATATATATATATATATATATATATATATATATATATATATATATATATATATATATATATATATGCAAAAAGATCACAGTAAACAGGTGATATCAAAATATGCAAGAAAACCACTATGAAAAATAGAAGAATTCCAAGCGCTTTCGTGACTACTCACATTATCAAGGAACTATAACAGGAAACATGACAAGAAGGGCTTATATAAGGGGCGAGACTACACCTCACAGTCACATCACACTAACAAAGACTACACCTCACAGTAGCGTAACATCGCACGACTCTGTGAAGAGGAAAATAAGAAAGGACCTGAAACTCTTCCCAAGAATTAAGATTAGTCCAATTTATCATTAAATTCTTCCCAAATTTTATTAATTATAAATGAATCCAATTTATATAAACCAAAAGAAATATTCATATTATTTTCAAAACTGCTTTTAATGAAACATGATTCTATTATATTTCTCTCAACCATGGACTTGCTTGATACAACCTTCTCAGCATTTTGAAAATCAATAGGATGGTTAAAATCTCTCACATGAATAAATAGAGCATTAGAATCTTGTCCAGTTCTAATGCTATATTTATGTTGTTTTAATCTTAGTTCAAGACTTTTACCAGTTTGACCATAATAAACTTTATCGCATATTTTACAGGGAATCTTATAGACACATCCGTCAGTATTTTGGGGAATTTTTATCAAAAGTCTTTTACTGTATCAAGATTTTTAAATACAACTTTGATATTAAAATTTTAAGAAAGGAAGGCATATCAACTCAAGTTTTCATGGTAAGGAGAACCAACATATTTTTGGTTGAATAAGGTTGGTTGTCCTTTTGGATTGTAAAAAGTATTCTTAGCTATTTTAAAAGATTTATCAATTATGTTTCTTGGGTATTTTAAATCATTAGCTATTTCATAAATTTTAGAGATTTCTTCATCTATGAACTCTGGACTACAAATACGTAAAGCTCTCAAAA